>CAHIKZ030001260.1:0-132500 GCA_903632075.3 Acanthosepion pharaonis
TTTTGTAGGAATAAAACAAAAAAAAGAGGAAAAAGGAAAAAAAATAGAAAAGGTAGGGGTTTTATAGGGGTTTGGGAAAAAAATGAAAAAATAAGGGGAAAAAAGAAAAAAAAAAAAAAAAAAAGATTGACTTTTGGTTAAAAAAAAAACAAAAAAAAAGAAAAATAAAAAAAAAAGGAAAAGGTAGAGTGTTTTAAAAAATAAAAAAAAAATAAAAAAAGGAAAAGAAAAAAAAAATGGAAAAGGAATAGATAGATTGAAAAAAAATAAAAAAATAAAGGGGAAAAAAAAAAAAAAAAAAGGGAGAGGATTTAAGGGGAAAAAAAAGAAAAAAATTTGGGGAAAAAAAACATTAAAAAAAAGGAAAAGGGAAATAATTGGGGAAAAAATTTAAAAAAATAAAAAAAGGGAAAAACATAAAAATTTAAAAAAAAAAATTTTTTTGTGGGGGAAAAAAATAAAAATAAGAGGAAAAAATTTTAAAAAAAAAAAAAAAAAATAAATGCAACAATAATAAGAGGGATAAAAGTTAGCAATAAAATAATAGGAATAAGGTAGAGTGTATTGACCTAGTGGGTTGGAATAAAATGCAACAATAATAAGAGGATAAAAAGTTAGCAATAAAATAATAGGAATAAGGTAGAGTGTATTGACCTAGTGGGTTGGAATAAAAATGCAACAATAATAAGAGGGATAAAAGTTAGCAATAAAATAATAGGAATAAGGTAGAGTGTATTGACCTAGTGGATTGGAATAAAATGCAACAATAATAAGAGGGATAAAAGTTAGCAATAAAATAATAGGAATAAGGTAGAGTGTATTGACCTAGTGGGTTGGAATAAAATGCAACAATAATAAGAGGGATAAAAGTTAGCAATAAAATAATAGGAATAAGGTAGAGTGTATTGACCTAGTGGGTTGGAATAAAATGCAAACAATAATAAGAGGGATAAAAGTTAGCAATAAAATAATAGGAATAAGGTAGAGTGTATTGACCTAGTGGATTGGAATAAAAAATGCAACAATAATAAGAGGATAAAAGTTAGCAATAAAATAATAGGAATAAGGTAGAGTGTATTGACCTAGTGGGTTGGAATAAAATGCAACAATAATAAGAGGGATAAAAGTTAGCAATAAAATAATAGGAATAAGGTAGAGTGTATTGACCTAGTGGGTTGGAATAAAATGCAACAATAATAAGAGGGATAAAAGTTAGCAATAAAATAATAGGAATAAGGTAGAGTGTATTGACCTAGTGGGTTGGAATAAAATGCAACAATAATAAGAGGGATAAAAGTTAGCAATAAAATAATAGGAATAAGGTAGAGTGTATTGACCTAGTGGGTTGGAATAAAATGCAACAATAATAAGAGGGATAAAAGTTAGCAATAAAATAATAGGAATAAGGTAGAGTGTATTGACCTAGTGATTTGGAATAAAATGCAACAATAATAAGAGGGATAAAAGTTAGCAATAAAAAATAATAGGAATAAGGTAGAGTGTATTGACCTAGTGGGTTGGAATAAAATGCAACAATAATAAGAGGGATAAAAGTTAGCAATAAAATAATAGGAATAAGGTAGAGTGTATTGACCTAGTGGATTTGGAATAAAATGCAACAATAATAAGAGGGATAAAAAGTTAGCAATAAAATAATAGGAATAAGGTAGAGTGTATTGACCTAGTGGGATTGGATAAAAATGCAACAATAATAAGAGGGATAAAAGTTAGCAATAAAATAATAGGAATAAGGTAGAGTGTATTGACCTAGTGGATTTGGAATAAAATGCAACAATAATAAGAGGGATAAAAGTTAGCAATAAAATAATAGGAATAAGGTAGAGTGTATTGACCTAGTGGGTTGGAATAAAATGCAACAATAATAAGAGGGATAAAAGTTAGCAATAAAATAATAGGAATAAGGTAGAGTGTATTGACCTAGTGGATTGGAATAAAAATGCAACAATAATAAGAGGACAAAAGTTAGCAATAAAAAATAATAGGAATAAGGTAGAGTGTATTGACCTAGTGGATTGGAATAAAATGCAACAATAATAAGAGGGATAAAAGTTAGCAATAAAATAATAGGAATAAGGTAGAGTGTATTGACCTAGTGGGTTGGAATAAAATGCAACAATAATAAGAGGGATAAAAGTTAGCAATAAAATAATAGGAATAAGGTAGAGTGTATTGACCTAGTGGATTGGAATAAAATGCAACAATAATAAGAGGGATAAAAGTTAGCAATAAAATAATAGGAATAAGGTAGAGGTATTGACCTAGTGGGTTGGAATAAAATGCAACAAAAATAAGAGGGATAAAAGTTAGCAATAAAAAAATAGGAATAAGGTAGAGTGTATTGACCTAGTGGGTTGGAATAAAATGCAAAAATAATAAGAGGATAAAAGTTAGCAATAAAATAATAGGAATAAGGTAGAGTAGCTATTGACCTAGTGGGTTGGAATAAAATGCAACAATAATAAGAGGGATAAAAGTTAGCAATAAAAAATAAAAGGAATAAGGTAGAGTGTATTGACCTAGTGGGTTGGAATAAAAATGCAACAATAATAAGAGGATAAAAGTTAGCAATAAAATAATAGGAATAAGGTAGAGTGTATTGACCTAGTGGGTCTTGGAATAAAAAAACAATAATAAGAGGGATAAAAATTATAATAAAAAAATAATAGGAATAAGGTAGCAAGTGTATTGACCTAGTGCTTTGGAATAAAATGCAACAATAATAAGAGGGATAAAAAGTTAGCAATAAAAAATAGAATAGGGTGAGCAGTGTATTGAAATAATGGATTGGAATAAAAGCAACAACAATAATAAGAGGGATAAAAGTTAGCAATAAAATAATAGGGAATAAGGGAAGAGGTATTGACCTAGTGGGTTGGAAATAAAATGCAACAATAATAAGAGGATAAAAGTTAGCAATAAAATAATAGGAATAAGGTAGAGTGTATTGACCTAGTGGGTTGGAATAAAATGCAACAATAATAAGAGGGATAAAAAGTTAGCAATAAAATAATAGGAATAAGGTTAGAGTGTATGACCTAGTGGGTTGGAATAAAATGCAACAATAATAATAAGGGATAAAAGTTAGCAAGCTAAAATAATAAAAGGAATAAGGTAGAGTAGTATTAAAATAAGCAAGGGTTTTGAATAAAATGCAAAATAATAAGAGGGATAAAAGTTAGCAATAAAATAATAATAAGCAAAATAAGGTAGATTGTATTGAAATAATACATAAGGAATAAAAGCAACAATAATAATAGAAGGAGAAATTCTTAGCAATAAAATAATAGGAATAATTGGCAATAAAGTAGGAATAAGGTGAGTTTGGAAAGCTTGCAACAATAATAAGATAATAAAAGTTAGCAATAAAATAATAGGAATAAGGTAGAGTGTATTGACCAGTTATGGAATAAAATGCAACAATAATAAGAGGGAGAAATAAAACAAAAAATAATAGGAATAAGGTAGACAGCTATAAAATATTGACCTATGGGGTTGGAATAAAATAAAATAATGCAAAGAGGGATAAAAGTTAGCAATAAAAATAATAGAAAAGGTCTGGACCAGAGACCAGTGGATTGGAATAAAATGCAACAATAATAAGAGGGCTATAAAATAAGCAATAAAATAATAGAATAAGCAAAGCTTCTGAGCAGTATTGACCTAGTGTCTTTGGAATAAAAAATGCAACAATAATAAGAGGGATAAAAGTTAGCAATAAAATAAGGAAAAGGTAGAGTGTATTGACCTAGTGGATTGGAATAAAATGCAACAATAATAAGAGGGAAAAAAGTTAGCAATAAAATAATAGGAATAAGGTAGAGTGTATTGACCTAGTGGGTTGGAATAAAAGCTAAACAATAATAAGAGGGATAAAAGCAAGCAATAAAATAATAGGAATAAGGTAAAGTAATACACCTAGTGGGTTGGAATAAAAATGCAACAATAATAAGAGGATAAAATAATACAATAAAATAATAGGAATAAGGCAAAGTGTATTGACCTAGTGGGCAGCAATAAAATAATGCAAAAATACAACATTAATAAAAGCAGATCAATAAAATTAGCAATAAAATAAAAATAATAGGAATAAAATAATAATGTATTGACCTTGAGTAGTTGGGAATAAAATGCAACAATAATAAGAGGGATAAAAGTTATAAAAAAAATAAGGAATAAGGTAGAGTAATTGAATAATGCATTGGAATAAAAGCAGCAAAAATAATAAGAGGGATAAAAGTTAGCAATAAAATAATAGGAATAAGGTAGAGTGTAATTGAATAAAAGTTAGCAATTAAAATAATAGGAAAAAAATGCAACAATAATAAGAGCAATAAAAATAGCAAAAAATAATAGGAATAATAGAGTGTATTACCTAGTGTCTTGGAATAAAAGCAATAAAATAGGGATAAAAGTTAGCTTCAAAATAATAGGAATAAAATAATGTTTGGTCTTAAAGATAAAATTAGCAAAATAATGAAAAATAATGAGCAGCTATAAAATAATAATAAAATAATAGAATAAATAAAATAATGACCTAGTGGGTTGGAATAAAATGCAAAATAATGCACTGGATAAAAGCAGCAATAAAATAAATGAATAAGCTTCTGAGCAGCTATAAAATAATACACTGGTCTAAAAGCAGCAATAAAAAATAAGAAAAAAGTATTGACTGAGCAGCTAAAAAATAATACACTAAGGTCTTGAGTTAGCAATAAAATAATGCAAAGCTTCTGAGCAGCTATAAAATAAACAATAAGAGGTCTAAAAGTTAGCAATAAAATAATGAATAAGGTTATTGACCTAGTGGGTTGGAATAAAATGCAACACTAAGAGGGGATAAAGTTAGCAATAAAATAATGAATAAGGAAAGTGTATTGAGCAGCTATAAAATAATACACTGGTCTAAAAGCAGCAATAAAAATGGAATAAAAGCTTCTGAGCAATAAAATAATACACTGGGAAAAATAAAATAATGTAAAAGTGTTCTGAGCAGCTATAAAATAATGCAACTGGTCTTGGATAAAAGCAATAAAAATAATGCAAAGCTTTGAGCAGCTATAAAATAATACACTGGTCTTGGTAGCAGCAATAAATAATGCAAAGCTTCTGAGCAATAATAAAATAATGCACTGGTCTTGGACCTAGCAATAAAAAAATGCAAATAATAAGAGGGATGAGCAGCTATAAAATAATAACATAAGGTCTTGAGCAGCATTAAAATAATGCAAAACTTAAAAGCAGCTATAAAATAATACACTGGATAAAATTAGCAATAAAATAATGCAAAGCTTGAGCAGCTATAAAATAATACACTGGTCTTGAGCAGCAATAAAATAATAAAAGGGATAAAGAGCAGCTATAAAATAATAGAATAAGGTCTTGAGTAGCAATAAAATAATGGAAAAGCTTGCAACAAGCTATAAAATAATAACTGGTAGCAATAAAGCAATAAAATAAGGTAAAGTGTCTGACCTAGTGGGTTGGAATAAAAATAAAATAAACATAAAATGGTCAATAAAATAAGCAGGAATAAAATAATGCAAAGGTCTTTGAGCAGCAACAATAATAAAATAATAGCAGACTGTGTCTTGACCAGCAATAAAATAATGCAAAACTTCTGAGCAGCTATAAAATAATACACTGGCAATAGCAATAAAATAATGCAAGGAATAAAGCAGCTATAAAATAATGCACTGGTCTTGGCAGCAATAAAAATGCAAATCTTCTGAGAGGCAGCTATAAAATAATACACTGGTCTTGAGCAGCAATAAAATAATGCAATAATTCTGAGCAGCTATAAAATAATACACTGGAATAAGCAGCAATAAAATAATGCAAAGCTTCTGAGCAGCTATAAAATAATGCACTGGTCTTGAGCAGCAATAAAATAATGCAAAAATAAGCAGCTAAAAATAATACACTGGTAAAAGTAGCAATAAAAAAATAATGGAAAACTTCTGAGCAGCTATAAAATAATACACTGGTCTTGGAATAAAAGCAACAAAATAATGCAAAGCTTCTGAGCAATAAAAAATAGCAATACACTGGTCTTGAGTAGCAATAAAATAATGCAAAGGATAAAAGCAGCTATAAAATAATAGGAATGGTCTTGAGCAGCAATAAAATAATGTGGGATTCTGAGCAGCTATAAAATAATGCACTGGTCTTGGTAGCAATAAAATAATGCAAAGCTTCTGAGCAGCTATAAAATAATGGTTGGTCTTGAGCAACAATAAAAATAGGGCAAATTTTCTGAGCAGCTATAAAATAATGCACTGGTCTTAGAGCAGTAATAAAATAATGCAAAGCTTCTGAGCAAGCTATAAAATAATACACTGGTCTTGAGCAGCAATAAATAATGCAAAGCTTCTGGAATAAAAGCTATAAATAATGTTTGGAATTGGCAGCAATAAAATAAAAAAGGGATATTAGCTATAAAAAAATAATAAGAGGGATAAAAGTTAGCAATAAAATAATGAATAAAACCTTCTGAGTGGATTGGAATAAAATAATACACTGGTCTTGAGGGATAAGCAATAAAAAATAAGGAAAAGGTTCTGAGCAGCTATAAAATAATACATTGAGCTAAGAGGTATAAAATAAAATAATAAAAAAGCTTTTGGAGCAGCTATAAAATAATACAGGGTCTTGGAGCAGCAACAATAAAATAATGATAAAATTAGCAATAAAATAATAAAATAATACACTGTATTCTTAAATCAATGGAAATAAAATGCAATAAAAATAAGATGAGCAATAAAATAAAATAATGCAAAAATAATATAAATGCTGTCTTAATAGGATAATGCAAAGCTTGAGCTGGTCTTGGAGCAGCAATAAAATAATGCAAAAGGGATTGACAGCAATAAAATAATACACTGAGTCTTGAGCAGCAATAAAATAATGCAAAGCTTAAAAGCAGCTATAAAAAATGCACGGGTCTTGAGCAGCAATAAAATAATGCAAAATTCTGAGCAGAATAAAATAATACAATAAGTCTTAGTAGCAATAAAATAATGCAAAAAATAAGAGGGTAAAAGCTATAAAATAATACACTGACCTTGAGTTGCAATAAAATAATGCAAAATAAAGAGGGCTATAAAAAAATAATAAAATAATAGGAATAAGCAATAAAATAATGCAAAGTGTTTTGGAATAAAATGCAACAATAATGCATGGCAATCTTGTTAGCAATAAAATAATAGCAATAAAGGTAGAGTGTATAAATAAGTACATTTGGAATAAAAGCAACAATAAAATAAGGGATAAAAAGTTAGCAATAAAAATAATAAAATAATACACTGGTCTTGAGTTGCAATAAAATAATGCAAAAATAATAAGAGGGATAAAAAGTTAGCAATAAAATAATAAAATAAGGTAGAGTGTATTGACCTAGAGCATTGGAATAAAATGCAACAATCTTAAGAGGATAAAATAATGCAATAAAATACCAGGAATAAAATAAGAGTGTATTGACCTAGCAATGGAATAAAATGCAAAATAATAAGAGCACTAAAAATAATACAATGGTCTTAGCAGCAAAAAATAATAATAAAGTGTATTGACCTATAAAATAATGGATTGAAATAAAATGCAACAATAAAATAAGGGAAAAAGAGCAAAATAAATAATAAACAAAAGTGTATTGACCTAAAATGGAAAAAACAAAGCTTGGAGCTATAAAATAATAAAATGCAACAATAATAACTGGATAAAAGTTAGCAATAAAATAATAGGAAAAGGTAGAGTGTATTGACCTAGTGGGTTGGAATAAAATGCAGCAATAAAATAAGAGGGAATAAAAGTTAGCAATAAAATAAATAAGGTCTTATTGTTGACAAAGTGGGTTGGAATAAAATGCAATAAAATAAAAGCAACTGGAAGAGGGATAAAAGTTAGCAATAAAATAATAGGAATAAGGTAAAGTGTATTGAGCTAGTGGGTTGGAATAAAATAATAATACTGGGATAAAAGTTAGCAATAAAATAATGAAAAGCTTCTGAGCAGCTGGAATAAAATGCAACAATAATTGTTAGCAACAAAAAATAATAAGGCAAATTGACCTAGTGGGTTGGAGAATAAAATATAAAAATAATAAGAGGGATAAAAGTTAGCAATAAAATAATGCAAAGCTTGTATTGAGCAGCTATGGGTTGGAATAAACTGCAACAATAATAAGAGGATAAAAGCAATAAAATAATAATAAAAGCTTCTGAGCAGACCTATAAAATAATAAACTGGTCTTAAGCAGCAATAAAATAATGCAAAATTTCTGATTACCTATAAAATAACAACAATAAGAATAATACAAAATAAAATAATGTAAATTGACCTTGGGTTGGAAGCAGCTATAAAATAATAACAGGGATCTTGCAATAAAATAATAAAATAATGTAGAGCTTATTGAGCAGCTATAAAATAAAATGCAACAATAATAAGAGGGATAAAATAAGCAATAAAATAATAGGAATAAGGTAGAGTGTATTGACCTAGTGGGTTGGAATAAAAATGCAACAATAATAAGATGGATAAAAGTTAGCAATAAAAAATAGGAATAAGGTAGAGTGTATTGCTAAAATAATACACTGAATAAAATGCAACAATAATAAGAGGGATAAAAGTTAGCAATAAAATAATAGGAATAAGGTAGAGTAAATGACCAAAGTGGGTTGGAATAAAATAAAATAATAATACTGGATCTTGTTAGCAATAAAATAATAGGAAGCTTCTGAGCAGCTGTATTAATACAGTGGTCTTTTGGAATAAAATGCAACAATAATAAGAGGGATAAAAAGTTAGTCAATAAAATAAAATAAGGAATAAAATAATGCAAAGCTATTGTATAAAATGACACTGGCTTGGAGCATAAAATAAAAAAATAAAATATAGCAACAATAAATAAGGGATAAAGCTTTAGCAATAAAATAATAAGGAAGCAATAAAAGTAGGAAATAAAAAATAAAAATAATACACTGGTCTTGAGGAATAAAAGCAACAAAAAATGCAGATGGTCTTAAAAGCAGCTATAAAATAATACAATAAGGTCTGTATTGACCTAGCAATGGAAAATAATGCAAAATAATAAGAGGGATAAAAGTTAGCAATAAAATAATAGGAATAACTGGTATTGAGCATTGGGTTGGAAAAAAATGCAAAATAATGGAGCAGGGATAAAATAAGCAATAAAATAATAGGAATAAGGTAATGTATTCTTCTGAGTTGGAATAAAATAACAATACTGGTAAAAAGTTAGCAATAAAATAATAAATAAGGTAGAGTGTATTGAAATAATACACTGGTCTTGGCAGCAATAAAAATGCAACTGAGCAGCTATAAAATAATACACTGGTCTTGTAGCAATAAAAAAATAATGCAAAATAAGCAGCTATAAAATAATACACTGGTCTTGGGTTGGAATAAAAATAAAATAATGCAAGGCTTAAAAGCAGCAATAAAATAATAGGAATAAGGTAGAGTGTATTGACCTAATGGTTGGAATAAAAGCAGCTATAAAAATAACAGGATAAAAAGTTAGCAATAAAATAATGCAGGAATAAGGTAGAGCTATTAAAATAATGGGTTGGAATTGAGCAGCAATAAAATAAGAGGATAAAAAAGCAAAAATAAAATAATGCACTGGTCTTGAGCAGCAATAAAATAACCAAATTTTGGCAGCTATAAATAATAACACTGGGATAAAAGTTAGCAATAAAATAATAGGAATAAGCTTCTGATTGCAGCTATAAAATAACAACACTGGGTCTTAAAGTAGCAATAAAAAATAAGCAAAGGTAATAAAAGCTAGCAAATAAAATAATAATGCAGTGGGGTTGGAATAAAGCAATAAAATAATAACACTGGTCTGAGAGCTATAAAATAAAATAATGGGTTGGAAAAATAAACAATAAGCAGGATAAAATAATACAATAAAATAATAGGAATAAGGAAAGTGTATTGACCTAGTGGGTTGGAATAAAAATGCAAAATAATAAGAGGGATCTTGTTAGCAATAAAATAATAGGAAAAGCTTCTGAGCAGCTATAAAATAAAATAACCTACTGGGTTGGAGCAAAAATGCAACAATAATAAAAGGGATAAAAAAAAGCAGCAATAAAATAATAGGAATAATAGGAATAATGTAATGACCAAAGATTTGACCAGCAACAATAATAAGAGGATAAAAGTTAGCAATAAAATAATAGGAATAAGGTAGAGTGTAAATAATGCACTGGTCTTGGAATAAAATGCAAAATAATAAGAGGGATAAAAGTTAGCAATAAAAATAATAGGAATAAAAGTGTAATGACCTAGTGGGTTGGAATAAAATGCAACAATAATAAGAGGGATAAAAGTTAGCAATAAAAAATAGGAATAAGGAGCAGCTATAAACCTAATACACTGAATAAAATGCAACAATAAAATAGGGATAAAAGTTAGCAGCAAATATAAAATAAGGAATGTAACATAGTTTGGAATAAAATGCAACAATAAGAGGGATAAAAGTTAGCAATAAAATAATGGAATTGGTAATGAAAATGGAAGCTAAGAAGAAGGAAATAAAAAGCAGCAATAAAATAATGCACTAATGCAATAAAATAATGCAAATTTGGAATAAATGGGATAAAAAGTTAGCAATAAAATAATAGGAAAGAGTGTATTGACCTAGTGGGTTAAAATAAAATGCAACAATAATAAGAGGGATAAAATAATGCAATAAAATAATAAGGAATAAGGTAGAGTGTAATGACCCTGGTCTTGGATTGCAATAAAATGCAACAATAATAAAATAATAGGAATAAAAGTATTAGAATAAAATAAAATAATAAGAGGGATAAAGTAATAAAATAATAGAAGAATAACCTAGTGGGTTTGGAATAAAATGCAACAATAATAAGAGGGATAAAAAGTTAGCAATAAAATAATAGGAATAAGGTAGAGTGTATTGACCTAGTGGGTTGGAATAAAATGCAACAATAATAAGAGGGATAAAAAGTTAGCAATAAAATAATAGGAATAAGGTAGAGTGTATTGACCTAGTGGGTTGGAATAAAATGCAACAATAATAAGAGGGATAAAGTTTAGCAATAAAAATAGGGAATAAGGTAGAGTATGTATTGACCTAGTGGGTTGGAATAAAATGCAACAATAATAAGAGGGATAAAATTTAGCAATAAAATAATAAAATAATAGAGTGTATTGACCTAGGGTTGGAATAAAAATGCAACAATAATAAGAGGGATAAAAATAAAAAAATAAAGGAATAATAAGTGTATTGAAGATTTGGGATAAAAGTAATAAGAGCAATAAAATAATAAAATAATAATAGGAATAAGATTAAAAGTGTATTGACCTAGTGGGGTTGGAATAAAATGCAACAATAATAAGATGGGATAAAGTTAGCAATAAAATAATAGGAATAAGGTAGAGTGTATTGACCTAGTGGATTGGAATAAAATGCAACAATAATAAAGAGGATAAAAGTTAGCAATAAAATAATAGGAATAAAGGTAGAGTGTATTGACCTAGTGGGTTGGAATAAAAATGCAACAATAATAAGAGGGATAAAAGTTAGCAATAAAATAATAGGAATAAGGTAGAGTGTATTGACCTAGTGGGTTGGAATAAAATGCAACAATAATAAGAGGGATAAAAAAGTTAATAAAATAAAATAATAGGAATAAGGTAAGTGTATTGACCTAGTGGGTTGGAATAAAATGCAACAATAATAAGAGGGATAAAAGTTAGCAATAAAATAATAGGAATAATAAAATGTGTATTGACTTAGTGGGTTGGAATAAAATGCAACAATAATAAGAGGGATAAAGTTAGCAATAAAATAATAGGAATAAAGGTGTATTGACCTAGTGGAATAAAATGCAAAACATTAATAAGGAATAAAACAACAAAACAATAATAAGTGGGTTGGAATAAAAGCAACAATAAAGGGATAAAAAGTTAGCAATAAAATAATAGGAATAAGGTAGAGTGTATTGACCTAGTGGGTTGGAATAAAAATGCAACAATAATAAGAGGGATAAAAAGTTAGCAATAAAATAATAGAATAAGGTAGAGTGTATTGACCTAAGGTAGGGTTTGAATAAAATGCAACAATAATAAGAGGGATAAAAGTTAGCAATAAAATAATAGGAATAAGGAGCAGAGTGTATTGACCTAGTGGGTTGGAATAAAATGCAACAATAATAAAGGGATAAAAAAATTAGCAATAAAAATAATAGGAATAAATAAAGCAACAATAATTGACCTAGTGGGTTGGAATAAAATGCAACAATAATAAGAGGGAGGAAAAAGTTAGCAATAAAATAATAGGAATAAGGTGAAGAAGTGTATTGACCTAGTGGGTTGGAATAAAATGCAACAATAATAAGAGGGATAAAAGTTAGCAATAAAATAATAGGAATAAGGTAGAGTGTATTGACCTAGTGGGTTGGAATAAAATGCAACAATAATAAGAGGGATAAAAAGTTAGCAATAAAATAATAGGAATAAGGTAGAGTGTATTGACCTATTGGGTTGGAATAAAATGCAACAATAATTGGAGGGATAAAAGTTAGCAATGAAATAATAGGAAGAAGGTAGAGTGTATTGACCTATTGGGTTGGAATAAAATGCAACAATAATAAGAGGGATAAAATTTAGCAATAAAATAATAGGAATAAGGTAGAGTGTATTGACCTAGTGGGTTGGAATAAAATGCAACAATAATAAGAGGGATAAAAGTTAGCAATAAAATAATAGGAATAAGGTAGAGTGTATTGACCTAGTGGGTTGGAATAAAATGCAACAATAATAAGAGGGATAAAAGTTAGCAATGAAATAATAGGAAGAAGGTAGAGTGTATTGACCTATTGGGTTGGAATAAAATGCAACAATAATTGGAGGGATAAAAGTTAGCAATAAAATAATAGGAATAAGGTAGAGTGTATTGACCTAGTGGATTGGAATAAAAAATGCAAAATAATAAGAGGATATAAAGTTAGCAATAAAATAATAGGAATAAGTAAGAGTGTATTGACCTAGTGGGTTGGAATAAAAATGCAACAATAAGAGGGATAAATAGTTTAGCAATAAAATAATAGGAATAAGGTAGAGTGTATTGACCTAGTGGGTTGGAATAAAATGCAACAATAATAAGAGGGATAAAAGTTAGCAATAAAATAATAGGAATAAGGTAGAGTGTATTGACCTAGTGGGTTGGAATAAAATGCAACAATAATAAGAGGGATAAAAGTTAGCAATAAAATAATAGGAATAAGGTAGAGTGTATTGACCTAGTGGATTGGAATAAAATGCAACAATAATAAGAGGGATAAAAGTTAGCAATAAAATAATAGGAATAATTAGAGTGTATTGACCTAGTGGGTTGGAATAAAATGCAACAATAATAAGAGGGATAAAAGTTAGCAATAAAATAATAGGAATAAGGTAGAGTGTATTGACCTAGTGGGTTGGAATAAAATGCAACAATAATAAGAGGGATAAAAGTTAGCAATAAAATAATAGGAATAAGGTAAGAGTGTATTGACCTAGTGGAGTTGGGAATAAACCAGCAACAATAATAAGATGGGGATAAAAGTTAGCAATAAAATAATAGGAATAAGGTAGAGTGTATTGACCTAGTGGGTTGGAATAAAATGCAACAATAATAAGAGGGATAAAAGTTAGCAATAAAATAATAGGAATAAGGTAGAGTGTATTGACCTAGTGGGTTGGAATAAAATGCAACAATAATAAGAGGGATAAAAGTTAGCAATAAAATAATAGGAATAAGGTAGAGTGTATTGACCTAGTGGGTTGGAATATAATGCAACAATAATTAGAGGGATAAAAGTTAGCAATAAAATAATAGGAAGAAGGTAGAGTGTATTGACCTATTGGGTTGGAATAAAATGCAACAATAATAAGAGGGATAAAATTTAGCAATAAAATAATAGGAATAAGGTAGAGTGTATTGACCTAGTGGGTTGGATAAAATGCAACAATAATAAGAGGGATAAAAGTTAGCAATAAAAATAATAGGAATAAGGTAGAGTGTATTGACCTAGTGGATTGGAATAAAATGCAACAATAATAAGAGGGATAAAAGTTAGCAATAAAATAATAGGAATAAGGTAGAGTGTATTGACCTAGTGGGTTGGAATAAAAGCAACAATAATAAGAGGATAAAAAGTTAGCAATAAAATAATAGGAATAAGGTAGAGTGTATTGACCTAGTGGGTTGGAATAAAAAATGCAACAATAATAAGATGGGATAAAAGTTAGCAATAAAATAATAGGAATAAGGTAGAGTGTATTGACCTAGTGGTTTGGAATAAAATGCAACAATAATAAGATGGGATAAAAGTTAGCAATAAAATAATAGGAATAATGAAAGTGTATTGAGCCTAGTGTTTTGGGAATAAAAGCAACAATAATTTGGATAAAAAAGCAATAAAATAATAGGAATAAGAGGATTAAAAAGCCAAAATGGAATTGGAATAAAATAATAGTAATAATTAGATAAAAAGCATCAATAAATGGAAAAATAAAATAGGAATAAGGTAGAGTGTATGACCTTTTGGAATGGAAAAATGCAACAATAATAAGATGGGATAAAATTTAGCAATAAAATAATAGGAATAAGGTAGAGTGTATTGACCTAGTGGGTTGGAATAAAAATGCAACAATAATATGGAATAAAAAGTTAGCAATAAAATAATAGGAATAATGAAGAGTGTATTGACCCAGTGTTTTTGGGATAAAATGCAACAATAATAAGATGGAATAAAAGTTAGCAATAAAATAATAGGAATAAGGAAGAGTGTATTGAGCCAGTGGTTTTGGAATAAAAAGCAACAATAAGATGGAATAAAACTAGTAATAAAAAAATAATAAGGAATAAGGTAGAGTTTTATTGACCATCAATAAGATGGAAGTGTAAAAATTGGGAAAAAAAAGTTTTTGGCAACAATAATAAGATGGAATAAAACTAGCAATAAAATAATAGTAATAATGAAGAGTGTATAGAGCCAGAGTTTTGGAATAAAAAGCAACAATAAGATGGAATAAAAGTTAGCAATAAAATAATAGGAATAATGAAAGAGTGTATTGAGCCAGAGTTTTTGGAATAAAAAGCAACAATAATAAGATGGAATAAAAACTAGCAATAAAATAATAGTAATAATGAAGAGTGTATAGACCTAGTGGTTTTGGAATAAAAAGCATCAATAAGATGGAATAAAACTAGCAATAAAATAATAGGAATAATGAAGAGTGTATAGACCCAGAGTTTTGGGATAAAATGCAACAATAATAAGATGGAATAAAACTAGCAATAAAATAATAGTAATAATGAAGAGTGTATAGAGCCAGAGTTTTGGAATAAAAAGCAACAATAATAATGGAATAAAAGTTAGCAATAAAATAATAGGAATAATGAAGAGTGTATAGAGCCAGAGTGGGTTTGGAATAAAATGCAACAATAATAAGATGGAATAAAAGTTAGCAATAAAAATAATAGGAATAAGGTAATAAAAGAATGTATTGACCTAGAGTTTTGGAATAAAATGCAACAATAAGATGGAATAAAAGTTAGCAATAAAATAATAGTAATAATAATGAAGAGTGTATAGACCCAGAGTTTTGGGATTAAAAAGCATCAATAATAATGGGATAAAACTAGCAATAAAATAATAGGAATAATGAAGAGTGTATAGACCTAGTGTTTTTTGGAATAAAATGCATCAATAAGATGGAATAAAGTTAGCATCAATAAGATGGAATAAAACTAAAATAAAATAATAGTAATAATGAAGAGTGTATAGAGCCAGTGTTTTGGGAATAAAATGCATCAATAAGATGGAATAAAGTTAGCAATAAAATAATAGGAATAAGGAAGAGTGTATAGACCCAGAGTTTTTTGGGATAAAAAGCATCAATAATAAGGGGATAAAAGTTAGCAATAAAATAATAGTAATAATGAAGAGTGTATAGAGCCAGTGGTTTTTGGAATAAAAAAAACAATAATAAGATGGAATAAAACTAGCAATAAAATAAAGTAGGAATAAGGAAGAGTGTATAGAGCCTAGTTTTGGGAATAAAATGCAACAATAATAAGATGGAATAAAACTAGCAATAAAATAATAGTAATAATGAAGAGTGTATAGACCCAGTGTTTTGGGATAAAAAGCATCAATAATATGGAATAAAAGTTTTGGGCAATAAAAAATAATAGCAATAAAATAATAGTAATAATGAAGAGTGTATAGAGCCAGAGTTTTGGGATTGGAATAAAAAGCAATAAAATAATAGTAATAATAAGATGGGATAAAAGTTTTGGGATTAGCAATAAAAATAAAATAGCAATAAAATAATAGTAATAATGAAGAGTGTATAGAGCCAGAGTTTTGGGATTGGAATAAAAAGCATCAATAATAGATGGAATAAAAGTTAGCAATAAAATAATAGGAATAATGAAGAGTGTATAGAGCCAGTGGTTTTGGAATTAAAAGCATCAATAAGATGGGATAAAAGTTAGCAATAAAATAATAGGAATAAGGTAGAGTGTATTGACCCAGAGTTTTGGGAATAAAAAGCAACAATAATAAGATGGAATAAAGTTAGCAATAAAATAATAGGAATAATGAAGAGTGTATAGAGCCAGAGTTTTGGGATTAAAAAGCATCAATAAGATGGAATAAAACTAGCAATAAAATAATAGTAATAATGAAAGTGTATAGAAAAGAGTTTTGGGATAAAAAACAAAATAAGAAATAAAACTAGGCAATAAAATAATAGGAAGAAGGTAGTAATAATGACCTAGTGGAGAGTTTGGGGATAAAATGCAACAATAATAAGATGGAATAAAACTAGCAATAAAATAATAGTAATATGAAAGAGTGTATAGACCCAGAGTTTTGGGATTAAAAAGCAACAATAATAAGAGGAATAAAAGTTAGCAATAAAATAATAGTAATAATGAAGAGTGTATTGAGCCAGAGTTTTGGGATTAAAAAGCATCAATAATATGGAATAAAATTAGCAATAAAATAATAGTAATAATGAAGAGTGTATAGACCCAGAGTTTTGGGATTAAAAAGCATCAATAATAATGGAATAAAAACTAGCAATAAAATAATAGTAATAATGAAGAGTGTATTGACCCAGAGTTTTGGGATAAAAAGCATCAATAAGATGGAATAAAATTTTAGTAATAAAATAATAGTAATAATGAAGAGTGTATAGAGCCAGAGTTTTGGGATAAAAAAGCAACAATAAGATGGAATAAAAGTTAGCAATAAAATAATAGGAATAAGGAAGAGTGTATAGACCCAGAGTTTTGGGATAAAAAGCAACAATAATAAGATGGAATAAAACTAGCAATAAAATAATAGTAATAATAAGAGCCAGAGTTTTGGGATTAAAAGCATCAATAAGATGGAATAAAACTAGTAATAAAATAATAGTAATAATGAAGAGTGTATAGAGCCAGAGTTTTGGGATTAAAAAGCATCAATAATAAGATGGATAAAAGTTAGCAATAAAATAATAGGAATAATGTAGAGTGTATAGACCCAGTGTTTTGGAATAAAAAGCAACAATAATATGGAAGGGAGCAAAAAATTAGTAATAATAAAATAATAGTTTTGGAATAAAAAGCATCAATAAGATGGTATTGACCTAGCAATAAAATAATTGTAATAATGAAAAAGCAAGATTTTGGGATTAAAAAGCATCAATAAGAGGAATAAAACTAGCAATAAAATAATAGTAATAATGAAGAGTGTATAGACCCAGAGTTTTGGGATTAAAATGCAACAATAAGATGGAATAAAGTTAGTAATAAAATAATAGTAATAATGAAGAGTGTATAGACCCAGAGTTTTGGAATTAAAAAAGCAACAATAAGATGGAATAAAAGTTAGCAATAAAATAATAGTAATAATGAAGAGTGTATAGACCCAGAGTTTTGGAATAAAAAACATCAATAAGATGGAATAAAACTAGCAATAAAATAATAGTAATAATGAAAGTGTATAGACCCAGTGTTTTGGGATTAAAAAGCATCAATAAGATGGAATAAAAGTTAGCAATAAAATAATAGTAATAATGAAGAGTGTATAGACCCAGTGTTTTGGAATAAAAAAGCAACAATAAGATGGAATAAAGTTAGCAATAAAATAATAGTAATAATGAAGAGTGTATAGAGTTAGGGATTAAAAAGCATTAAGATGGAATAAAACTAGCAAAAAATAATAAGATGGGATAAAAGATGGAATAAAACTAGTAATAATAAAATAATAGTATAATGGGATTAAAAGCATCAATAAGATGGAATAAAACTAGTAATAAAAGAGTGTATAGACCCAGTGGTTTTGGAATAAAAAAAAACAATCAATAAGATGGAATAAAACTAGCAATAAAATAATAGGAATAATGAAGAGTGTATAGAGCCAGAGTTTTGGGATAAAAAGCATCAATAAGATGGAATAAAACTAGCAATAAAATAATAGGAATAATGAAGAGTGTATTGACCCAGAGTTTTGGAATAAAAAGCAACAATAATAAGATGGAATAAAACTAGCAATAAAAATAATAATGAATAATGAAGAGTGTATTGACCTAGTGTTTTGGAATAAAAAAAACAATAATAAGAGGGATAAAAACTAGCAATAAAATAATAGTAATAATGAAGAGTGTATAGACCCAGTGTTTTGGAATAAAAAGCAACAATAATAAGATGGAATAAAACTAGCAATAAAAAATAAAATAATAGGAATAAGGTAGTTTTTTTGTATAAAAAGACAATAAGATGGGATTAAAAATAAAAAATCAATAAGATGGAATAAAAGTTTTAGATTAAAAAATAAAATAATAGTAATAATAATAGTAATAGTGTATAGTGTATAGAGCCAGTGTTTTGGAATAAAAAGCAACAATAATAAGATGGATAAAACTAGCAATAAAATAATAGTAATAATGAAGAGTGTATAGAGCCAGTGGTTTTGGGAATAAAAAGCATCAATAATAAGATGGAATAAAACTAGCAATAAAATAATAGTAATAATGAAAGTGTATAGAGCCAGAGTTTTGGGGATAAAAGCATCAATAAGATGGAATAAAACTAGTAATAAAATAATAGTAATAATGAAGAGTGTATAGAGCCAGAGTTTTGGGATTAAAAAGCATCAATAAGATGGAATAAAACTAGCAATAAAATAATAGTAATAATGAATAGTGTATAGAGCCAGAGTTTTGGGATTAAAAAGCATCAATAAGATGGAATAAAACTAGCAATAAAATAATAGTAATAATGAAGAGTGTATAGAGCCAGAGTTTTGGGATTAAAAAGCATCAATAAGATGGAGGATAAAATAATAGCAATAAAATAATAGTAATAAGGAGCAATAAAATAATGTATAAGACCTAGAGCCAGAGTTTTGGGATAAAAAAGCATCAATAAGATGGATAAAAACTAGTAATAAAATAATAGTAATAATGAAGAGTGTATAGAGCCAGAGTTTTGGGAATAAAAGCATCAATAATAAGATGGAATAAAAGTTAGCAATAAAATAATAGTAATAATGAAGAGTGTATAGAGCCAGAGTGTTTTGGGATAAAAAAAAACATCAATAAGATGGAATAAAACTAGCAATAAAATAATAGTAATAATGAAGAGTGTATAGAGCCAGAGTTTTGGGATAAAAAAAACATCAATAAGATGGAATAAAAACTAGCAATAAAATAATAGTAATAATGAAGAGTGTATTGACCCAGTGGATTTTTTGGGATTATAAAATCAATAAGATGGAATAAAACAATAAAATAAGAGTAATAAAAAGTTAGCAATAAAAATAATAAGATGGAATAAAAGGTAATAAGTGTATTGACCTAGCCAGGTTTTGGAATCAAAAAAAAAACAATAAATAAGATGGAATAAAAGTTTTATTAAAAAGCATCAATAAAATAATAGGAATAAGGAAGAGTGTATAGAGCCAGAGTTTTGGGATTAAAAAGCAACATCAATAAGATGGAATAAAAGTTAGCAATAAAATAATAGTAATAATGAAAAGTGTATAGAGCCAGAGTTTTGGGATAAAAAAAACAATAATAAGATGGAATAAAACTAGCAATAAAATAATAGTAATAATGAAGAGTGTATAGAGCCAGAGTTTTGGGAATAAAAAGCATCAATAATAAGATGGAATAAAACTAGCAATAAAATAATAGTAATAATGAAGAGTGTATAGACCCAGAGTTTTGGGATAAAAAAGCAACATCAATAAGATGGAATAAAACTAGTAATAAAATAATAGTAATAATGAAGAGTGTATAGAGCCAGTGGTTTTTGGAATAAAAGCAACAATAATAATGGGATAAAAGTTAGCAATAAAATAATAGCAATAATAATGAAGAGTGTATAGACCCAGAGTTTTGGGAATAAAAAGCATCAATAAGATGGAATAAAACTAGCAATAAAATAATAGTAATAATGAAGAGTGTATAGACCCAGAGTTTTGGAATAAAAAGCAACAATAATAGATGGAATAAAACTAGCAATAAAATAATAGTAATAATGAAGAGTGTATAGAGCCAGAGTTTTGGGATAAAAAACAGCATCAATAAGATGGAATAAAAGTTAGCAATAAAATAATAGTAATAATGAAGAGTGTATAGAGCCAGAGTTTTGGGATTAAAAAGCATCAATAAGATGGAATAAAACTAGCAATAAAATAATAGTAATAATGAAGAGTGTATAGAGCCAGAGTTTTGGGATTAAAAAGCATCAATAAGATGGAATAAAACTAGCAATAAAATAATAGTAATAATGAAGAGTGTATAGAGCCAGAGTTTTGGGATTAAAAAGCATCAATAAGATGGAATAAAAATAAAATAAAATAATAATAAGAGAGGTGTATAGAAAAGAGTTTTGGGATTAAAAAAAATAATAAGATGGAATAAAAGCAATAAAATAATAATAATAATAATGTAGTGTATAGAGCCAGAGTTTTGGGATAAAAGCAACAATAAGAATAAGATGGGATAAAAGTTAGCAATAAAATAATAGGAATAATGAATAAAGTGTATAGAGCCAGAAATTTTTGGAATAAAAAATAGTAACAATCAATAAGATGGAATAAAACTAGCAATAAAATAATAGTAATAATGAATAGTGTATAGACCTAGTTTTGGGATTAAAAAGCATCAATAAGATGGAATAAAAGTTAGCAATAAAATAATAGTAATAATGAAGAGTGTATAGAGCCAGAGTTTTGGAATAAAAAGCATCAATAAGATGGAATAAAACTAGCAATAAAATAATAGTAATAATGAAGAAGTGTATAGACCCAGTGTTTTGGGATTAAAAAGCATCAATAAGATGGAATAAAGTTAGCAATAAAATAATAGTAATAAGGAAGAGTGTATATAGAGCCAGAGTTTTGGGAATAAAAAAACAATAATAAGATGGAATAAAATTAGCAATAAAATAATAGTAATAATGAAAGTGTATAGAGCCAGAGTTTTTGGGAATAAAAAGCAACAATAAGAAGGAATAAAAAGCAATAAAAAGCAATAAAATAATAGTAATAAGAGTTTTGGGTATGACATCAATAAGAGTGGAATAAAATTGGATAAAAAATAGTAATAATAATAAGAGTTTTGGAATAAAAAGCATCAATAATAAAATAATAGGAATAAAATAATAGTAATAAGAAGAGTATAGAGCCAGTGTTTTGGGATTAAAAAGCAACAATAATAAAAAGAGGAATAAAACTAGCAATAAAATAATAGTAATAAAAGGCAATAAAATAGTGTAATTGACCCAGTGTTTTGGGATTAAAAAGCATCAATAAGATGGAATAAAACTAGCAATAAAAAATAATAGGAATAATGAAGAGTATATAGACCCAGAGTTTTGGAATAAAAAGCATCAATAATAAGAGGAATAAAAACTAGCAATAAAATAATAGGAATAAGGTTTTGGAGTGTAAAGAGCCAATAAGATTTTAAAATAAAAATAGCATCAATAAGATGGAATAAAACTAGCAATGGAAAAATAATAAAATAATAGAAGGTGAATAGTGTATAGAGCCAGAGTTTTTGGGATAAAAAAGCAACAATAAGATGAGGAATAAAAGTTAGCAATAAAATAATAGTAATAATGAAGAGTGTATAGACCCAGTGTTTTGGGAATAAAATGCATCAATAAGATGGAATAAAACTAGCAATAAAATAATAGTAATAATGAAGAGTGTATAGAGCCAGAGTTTTGGAATAAAAAAAACATCAATAAGATGGAATAAAACTAGCAATAAAATAATAGTAATAATGAGAAGTGTATAGACCCAGAGTTTTGGAATAAAAAAAAACATCAATAAGATGGAATAAAACTAGCAATAAAATAATAGTAATAATGAAGAGTGTATAGAGCCAGAGTTTTGGGATTAAAAAGCAACAATAATAAGATGGAATAAAACTAGCAATAAAATAATAGTAATAATGAAAGAGTGTATTGACCAGAGTTTTTGGAATAAAAATCAATAAGAGGGAATAAAACAATAAAATAAGATGGAATAAAGTTAAAAAGCATCAATAAAAATAATACTAGTAATAAAATAATAATAAGAAGTGTATAGAGCCAGAGTTTTGGGATTAAAAAGCATCAATAAGATGGAATAAAACTAGCAATAAAATAATAGTAATAATGAAGAGTGTATAGAGCCAGAGTTTTGGGATTAAAAAGCATCAATAAGATGGAATAAAACTAGCAATAAAATAATAGTAATAATGAAGAGTGTATGACCCAGTGTTTTGGAATAAAAAACAACTAGCAAATAAAGATAATGAAGAGTGTATAAAATTAGCATCAAATAAAATAATAGGAATAAAATAATAGTGTATAGAGCCAGAGTTTTGGGATAAAAAGCAATCAATAAGATGGAATAAAATTAGCAATAAAATAATAGTAATAATGAAGAGTGTATAGAGCCAGTGTTTTGGGAATAAAAGCAACATCAATAAGATGGAATAAAAATTAGCAATAAAATAATAGTAATAATGAAGAGTGTATAGAGCCAGAGTTTTGGGATAAAATGCAACAATAATAAGATGGAATAAAGTTAGCAATAAAATAATAGTAATAAGGAAGAGTGTATAGACCCAGTGTTTTGGAAATAAAAGCAAATAAATGGAATAAAAATAATAAAATAAAGTAATAAGCAATAGAAATAAGTTTGGGAATAAAAAGCATCAATAAGATGGAATAAAAACTAGTAATAAAATAATAGGGTTGGAATAAAAAGCAACAATAAGAAGAATAAAGTTAGCAATAAAATAATAGGAATAATGGTAGTGTATAGAGCCAGTGGGTTGGAATAAAAAGCAACAATAATAAGATGGAATAAAAGTTAAATAAAAATAAAATAATAGGAATAATGAAAAGTGTATAGAGCCAGTGTTTTTGGAATAAAAAGCAACAATAATAAGATGGAATAAAAGTTAGCAATAAAATAATAGGAATAATGAAGTGTATAGACCCAGTGTTTTGGAATAAAAAATGCAATCAATAAGATGGGGGAATAAAAAATAATAATAATAATAGGAATAATAATAGAGCCAAGTTTTGGGATTGACCTAGATGGAATAAAACTAGCAATTAGGAATAAAAAAAATAATAAGATGGAATAAAGTTAGCAATAAAATAATAGGAATAAGGTAGAGTGTATTGACCTAGTGGGTTGGAATAAAAGGGATAAAAAACAATAATAAGAGGGAATAAAGTTAGGAATAAAATAACAATAATAAGGATAAAAGTGTAGGAATAGACCAGAGTGTATTTAGTTTGGAATAAAATGCAACAATAATAAGAGGGATAAAAGTTAGCAATAAAATAATAGGAATAAAAGAGTGTATTGACCTAGTGTTTTGGAATAAAAAGCAACAATAATAAGATGGAATAAAAAGTTAGTAATAAAATAATAGGAATAAGGAAAGAGTGTATTTGACCTAGTGTTTGGAATAAAATGCAACAATAATAAGAGGAATAAAAGTTAGCAATAAAATAATAGGAATAAGGTAGAGTGTATTGACCTAGTGATTGGAATAAAATGCAACAATAAAGAATAAAATGCAACAATAATAAGATGGGATAAAAGTTAGATAAAAATAGCAATAAAATAATAGTAATAAGGTAGAGTGTATTGACCTAGTGGGTTGGAATAAAATGCAACAATAATAAGAGGGATATAAAGTTAGCAATAAAATAATAGGAATAAGGTAGAGTGTATTGAGCCCTAGTTTTTGGAATAAAATGCAACAATAATAAGAGGGATAAAAGTTAGCAATAAAATAATAGGAATAAGGTAGAGTGTATTGACCTAGTGGGTTGGAATAAAATGCAACAATAAGAATAAAAGTTAGGATAAAATAATAGGAATAACTAGTGTAATAAAAACAATATGGAGATAAAATTTGTAAAATAATGACCTAATGGCCAAGTGTTAGTGGGAATAAAATGCAACAATAATAAGAGGGATAAAAGTTAGCAATAAAATAATAGGAATAAGGTAGAGTGTATTGACCTAGTGGGTTGGAATAAAATGCAACAATAATAAGAGGATAAAAGTTAGCAATAAAATGCAAGGAATAAAAGTGTATTGACCTAGTGGGTTGGAATAAAATGCAACAATAATAAGAGGGATAAAAGTTAGCAATAAAATAATAGGAATAAGGTAGAGTGTATTGACCTAGTGGGTTGGAATAAAATGCAACAATAATAAGAGGGATAAAAAACAATAAAATAATAGGAATAATAAGAGATGGAATAAAAGCAACAATTAGGGCAATAAAATAATAGGAATAAGGTAGAGTGTATTGACCTAGTGGGTTGGAATAAAATGCAACAATAATAAGAGGGATAAAAGTTAGCAATAAAATAATAGGAATAAGGTAGAGTGTATTGACCTAGTGGGTTGGAATAAAATGCAACAATAATAAGAGGGATAAAAGTTAGCAATAAAATAATAGGAATAAGGTAGAGTGTATTGACCTAGTGTTTTTGGAATAAAATGCAACAATAATAAGAGGGATAAAAGTTAGCAATAAAAAATAATAGGAATAAGGTAGAGTGTATTGACCTAGTGGATTGGAATAAAATGCAACAATAATAAGAGGGATAAAAGTTAGCAATAAAATAATAAGAAGAATAAAGGTAGAGTGTATTGACCTAGGAATAAAATGCAACAAAATGATAAAACAATAAAATAAGAGGGATAAAAATAAAAGCAATAAAATAATAAAGGAATAAGGTAGAGTGTATTGACCTAGTGGATTGGAATAAAATGCAACAATAATAAGAGGGATAAAAGTTAGCAATAATAAAATAATAGGAATAAGGTAGAATGTATTGACCTAGTGGGTTGGAATAAAATGCAACAATAATAAGAGGGATAAAAGTTAGCAATAAAATAATAGGAATAAGGTAGAGTGTATTGACCTAGTGGATTGGAATAAAAATGCAACAATAATAAGAGGGATAAAAGTTAGCAATAAAATAATAGGAATAAGGTAGAGTGTATTGACCTAGTGGGTTGGAATAAAATGCAACAATAATAAGAGGGATAAAAGTTAGCAATAAAATAATAGGAATAAGGTAGAATGTATTGACCTAGTGGATTGGAATAAAATGCAACAATAATAAGAGGGATCAAAGTTAGCAATAAAATAATAAGAAGAAGGTAGAGTGTATTGACCTAGTGGATTGGAATAAAATGCAACAATAATAAGAGGGATAAAAGTTAGCAATAAAATAATAGGAATAAGGAATAAGGTAGAGTGAATAAATTGACCTAAGAGGGGTTGGCAATAAAATAATAAAATGCAACAATGGAATAAAAGAGGGATAAAAGTTAGCAATAAAATAATAGGAATAAGGTAGAGTGTATTGACCTAGTGGGTTGGAATAAAATGCAACAATAATAAGAGGGATAAAAGTTAGCAATAAAATAATAGGAATAAGGTAGAGTGTATTGACCTAGTGGATTGGAATAAAATGCAACAATAATAAGAGGGATAAAAGTTAGCAATAAAATAATAGGAATAAGGTAGAGTGTATTGACCTAGTGGATTGGAATAAAATGCAACAATAATAAGAGGGATAAAAGTTAGCAATAAAATAATAGGAATAAGGTAGAGTGTATTGACCTAGTGGGTTGGAATAAAATGCAACAATAATAAGAGGGATAAAAGTTAGCAATAAAATAATAGGAATAAGGTAGAGTGTATTATTGACCTAGTGGATTGGAATAAAATGCAACAATAATAAGAGGGATAAAAAGTTAGCAATAAAATAATAAGAATAAGGTAGAGTGTATTGACCTAGTGGATTGGAATAAAATGCAACAATAATAAGAGGGATAAAAGCAATAAAAATAATAGGAATAAGGTAGAGTGTATTGACCTAGTGGGTTGGAATAAAATGCAACAATAATAAGAGGGATAAAAGTTAGCAATAAAATAATAAGGAATAAGGTAGAGTGTATTGACCTAGTGGGATTGGAATAAAATGCAACAATAATAAAAGGGCTAAAAGTTAGCAATAAAATAATAGGAATAAGGTAGAGTGTATTGACCTAGTGGATTGGAATAAAATGCAACAATAATAAGAGGGATAAAAGTTAGCAATAAAATAATAGGAATAAAGTAGAGTGTATTGACCTATTGGGTTGGAATAAAATGCAACAATAATAAGAGGGATAAAAGTTAGCAATAAAATAATAGGAATAAGGTAGAGTGTATTGACCTAGTGGGTTGGAATAAAATGCAACAATAATAAGATGGGGTAAAAGTTAGCAATAAAATAATTGAATAAGGTAAAGTGTATTCATCTGAATGGGCAACAATAATAAAGAAATGCAAAATAATAAGCAAGGGATAAAAGTTAGCAATAAAAACAGAACAAAAGGAAGCATGCAATCCAAATAAGTGGTTTTGAATAAAATGCACCAACAAAAAAGAAGGATAAAAATTGGAAAATAAAATTTAAAGGAAAGGGTAAAAAGAAATTGACTACCAGTGGGTTGAGAAAAAAATGCAACAATAATAAGAGGGACATCCGGGCCTTTACACTTTTTAATAAAATAAAAAGATAAAATTTAAATAGACGAAACCTTTAAAAGAGGAGAAAAAAAAAATGTTTAATAAATGGGATAAATCTTTGGAAGTAAAAATAAAATAATAAGAATGGTAGATTTCTGCCTATTTTCTTTTTTTTTAAATGCAACAATAACAAAGAAATATTAAAATTTTTAGGAATTATTTCACGTGCGTTGACCACAAAACTTGTTAAAATGATTAAAAGATTAGAGTGAAGAGACCAGTATTGGAATAAAATGCAACAATTTTACGGACTAGCATAATGTATTAACAATAAAATAATAGGAAAATAAGTATTAGGAAAAAAGTTAGTCTTCATAAAAAAACTTGCTTCAAATTTATTCAAATGTGACAGTTTTATCTGATTTGAAAAGGTTGGAATAAATTTTGAATTACAATAATAAGAATATTTTTAAAAGTTAGGTTTTAAATTAATGGGAATAATTAGAAGAAAGTTAATTAAAAATTTAGTACAGTCGTGTTTTTAAATGTATCGCATTTCGCTGCTTGAAGCCACATTTGGCAACTTTGAGCGACATAATATTTATGTATAAATGTATCAGGAACTTTAAGATTAGTCTGGAAGAATTTGTTTATATTTCTGAATCTTTCAAGAAGAAACGGACAATGATCACAGTCGTCTTTCAAAATACGCAACTGCCTCACCCATCAAACAGGATATGCAGGGTGAGACAAAAGTCGCGCACCATAGGGATAATTTATTAAAAGTATAATTACACATGGACATTTTATTTACTAGTTATTTGTTATATGGGCTGTTTAAAATGTCGTCCTTCTTTTTCAAAACATTTCAATCCTGCATTTGTATGAGTTATTAACACAAGAGTTTCCGAAATGTTATTCATGTTTAATTCTTTCTTTAAGTTTAAAGGGCAAAAGTTTTGTCTCGGCCTATATATATGAAGAAAAAGTCTTAAGATGTGCTATATTTATGGGATAAGAACAATATCAGAGATAGAGGGTGTGTAAATTCAACACTTTTTTCATTTATATATATATATATATATATATATATATTATAAATATATATATATATATTAAAATGATAGGAAAAAAAAGGTTTAGGAAAGAAATGCTGATTTAACATGTTTCACTTTGGAAGTGAAAAAGATAGAAATGACAAAATGTTTTTATGCTAACCTTGAATTTCTATCCATACGTGAACTATTTTTTATTTATATATATATATATATTTTATATATATATATATATATATATATATATATATATATATATTTAGCTGTCTTTTTAGAATGAACCAATTTGTGAGGGAAGTAGACTGATTTACAGAAAAAACATTATTATTAAAATGATCATCATTCGATTTCTGCTATGGACACAAGAGACCAAGTAGCGGAAAGACCTAAAGGTCGTGGTGTGTTTTATGGCCACATTTCATAATTTTTTTTTTTTTTTTTTTTTCAATCTCCGAAAGTTAAGTCCCATAGACAAAGTTCTCCTTAGTGTGTGCTGTACTTAATAAGACAATTTTCTGTATGTCTCTTAAGCTGGGGTTTAAAAAATGTGTTGTTTTTTCCATTTTTTTATAATTCCAAGTGCACCTTTTATCACTGGTTTATTCTTGTTTGAAATTTCCACATTTTTTTCTATTTCAATTTCCAGGTTTTGTATTTTGATAGTTTTTCAAATTTTTGCTATGTTACAATCCGCTGGACAAATTTTCAATTAGTAGGCAAGTTTTTTCTTTCTGGTTTTGACAATGAAAGCCTAATTATTTTTCTGTCTGTGTGGATGGTATAATTTTAGAATGGTGACATCTTCTATTTCATAACCGCTGCTTTGATGCCAGTGTTTGCTTACACATTTTCCAAAGTGACATTGTCCAATGTTTATTGCCCCCATCTATCGTATTTTTTATATTCATTTGGGGCAAGTATAGAACATCCTGAGATTAGATGGTCTATTGTTTCTTGGTATTTGTCACAGAACCTGCATTTTGGATCCACATTATTATGTATGATATTTGCCTGAAAATTCCTAATGAAAAGACTCTGGTCTTTGCAAGAAAAAAGCCTTCAGTTTCAGACTTTAATCCAGATGCCTAACCATCGATGAGTATTAACTTTAAACATTGGGTTTAGACGTTCTGGATATTGGCCATGCAGAGGTTTGTCTTGCCAGCGTTGTTTCATCTGTTCAAGGGCTTTATCCTTGGCTTTCTTTTTTTCATATCTTTTGCTGCAATAGTTGGTTCTTGGCTTCTGTTTTGATTTACTACAGAATCTACTAAATGTAAATGTTGTTTTGTATTTACTGCCTTCTTTTTATTATTGAAATTTTTCTTTCTGTTTTCATGTTGTTTCACTAATTTTATCATTTGTCATTTGTTATTTCCATGTAAGTTAGTAAGCCAATAGTTGTTGTCTTTTACGGCATTCAGCTGAATATTCTTTCTTTAAGTTCCTAGACATTTATGTATGATTAATTAACATCAGTATGGGGATTTTGTCATCTTATATATATGAAGCTTTATTGTTTTAGAATCCATTTGTCTGATGTCATTTGGGATAAAGTTCAAGATGTTGAAACTATATTGGACCACTGGGATGGTCAGGTTATTAATGGCGACAATCTGTTTCTGAGAATTCTATATATATATATATATATATATATATATTTATATATATATATATTTTATTATGGTGGATTCCTTAAAGAACACCTAGGACTTAGAAAGCTTCTCAATTTAACATTTTATTGTTACAGCAGGGTTAAAACTAATAGAGGAAGTTTGTTGTTAGCGAAATGTAAAAATGTTTTTATGCTAACATTTATCCAAATTGAATTTCATTCAATGTCTTCATGAAGCATTTTATAGTTTAGAAGACCTTCCAGCTCATTGTCATTCCTATATATATTTATATCATATATATAAAATAGATGGTTTATTTTCTTTTGAGCTATTTTTGGCATTCTGTCTTGTTAAAACTGGTTAATGGGGGTGATACCAAAATAATAAAGGAGACAAAAGAGTCACCTTGAAATACGATTTATTTGAACTTATAGGTTCCATTTTTATGATTGAGGTAAAGTGTAGTTTTCCATATCGACATACATTGTTTGATTATTATTATTATTATTATTATTATTATTATTATTATTATTATATAGTAAGAAAGAGAAATGTTAAAAGAATTTCATTTCAACTACTGATGACTGTTCTCAAGCGTAAAATTGAGAGCACAAACGAGCGTGGTCTGAGAGGTTCTCTGTTCCCCAACACTGAGACGTTTGGTGCGGTGATTAGGCAGTGGGTCGAGAGTTGGCCAAAGTAAGCTGCAAGTATTCTAGCAGGGATCATGTAATCCAGGTGTGTCTGACCGAGAGTTTTCAAAATTATACCCCCCTGCTCAAGACATGTGACTTTTTAGCTTTCCTGATTTGAATTGCTTTGGACAACTACGTCTGGGGTGTCGTCCAGGAGTGGATCAACCAGTAGTTCCACAACTTATTGAAGATCCCCATTGTGGACATGATGGTCAATTTGAACCTGAATCATTTGATCTGGAAATGCAATTTCTTCCGATACTGCACTGAGATTGCCCACGAGGCTGAAAGCGGCCTAATCGAATAACCTTTTTTCATTTTTTTCGGAACTGGACATCCTAGCGTGGTGAGGCTCTCCACCGGGGAATCTCCCAGGTTAATATACATGGATGTGACTCTTCCGAGTAATGCTATCGCCTGTATGAGCAGAGCGCATGTGACTTTTTGGTCCTGCTACAGACTTACATTCTTTTTCGCAGATGCAGTGACGTTGGGTGACTTATACAGTAGATGTTATGTAAATATTTCAATGTTTGCTGTCTCTGATGATTTTTAGGTCAGTCCTATTTAGGCAAACGCGGACACATTCATTAAACGTTAGATCAAATTCTGTGCCAACATTCTCAGGAAAATTAACGTCAAGACCATTACGAGTATCTCATTTGAGTTTTTCATGCGTAACATGATTCTGTTTCAAATCTTTCTGTCCTGTTTTCCTTCTGGATGAACGATTCAGAGTGAGCCTTTCTCAACTCATTTTGCTTGATACTTGTCTTCTGTAGTTTGTTTTTGATGCAATCTTTATACCTCAATTTCGGTTTGTGCATTGGCGTTTCTCCTTCGGGCAACAAACCACACAGAAACTGATTACATACGCACATCGTATTTTCCTTGATATTATAATTTGTTCTCAATTATAAGGCATATTCTGTTTATGTGTATCAATAAGTTCATCACCTTAAACAATTATTTTAGCTGTGTAATGTTTAATATTTGTAATCAATGATATTTTAGCGCAATGAGGAAAGTGCCAATGCGGGTTTGGAATTCCCGTACCAGGCACCTTCTTCATTGATTAATGAGGAGAACGAATATCATGCTAGTCGAGATGCCAGAAGGCCGAATGTATGGAGCACCTAATAAGGTTCTAACTCACTACTCAGTCGTAATTGATCAAGCCAGACAAAATTGCTGATCATTACGCCACATCGAAGAGTCAACACAGTATATAGAATAACCAATATAATGAAAATATCGAAATCAAGTATTGGTGAATTATTTACAGGAACTAGGCCAGGTTAGCTGCTATAGATGATAAAACGATAAACTGTTTTTAGTTATCTACTGTGGGAATATTTCCATCTGATTATTATACCGATCATTTTGAAACATTTTTTGAATATTTAAAATTCTGTTTAACCTTTCTTCCTTTTACTTCAATTTTTAGTCGATCTGTTTACGAAATAAATGCTCGGCAAAATCTGAGTCCCATACTGAAATTGTTGACTCTATAGACTAACGTTCGTTCCCATTGGCTGGTCGATAATATCAGACGGCAAAAAGACTCAGTCTTTCTCATCCAATTATTAATTCGTTTCGTTCTTTCTTTCATATGTACGAAGTTAGTCTGACACAAGGCTACAACAATGAGATATTCATGAAATTCGTAATCGCGAAACTAGCGAACTGGTTCACAAAATAAACTTGGCATCATCAGACCACAGCAAGCTCCTTTCTTTTCTTTTCGTATATATATATATTTTTACAATGTACAAGACCCAAGATCCACTCGAGGTAGAGGGTTACAGAGTAAGAGGCACAGTTTATGCGGATATGTGGGGAAGATAACTGTTAATCCTAGACTAGTACAGGTTAAGATTGTAGTGCTAGGAGAGGCATTCTCTTGGCATTCCGTTCGACAAAGCATCTGCTCCAATGAAGATTCGAACTGATAGAACTAAGGAATGTAGAATCATTTGAACACTTTCCATGGAAATTTGCGATAGGGCAGCGAGGGGTTTGCAATGTGTTGTATGTGAGAAACGGGTTGTAGGATAGGAAATAATTAATCGCCCACAAAGCAGCGTAGACGATTTTGAAATTTATCAAAAATTGGGTAGCTCCTGCCCATATATGGCAGCAGTACTCCAATTTCGACGTAAATCTCGCTCTTGTGAAGGCAGAGGATTGCAGGAGGAGCCAGAGAGCTGTACAGGTAACAGACAATTTTTGTTTTAGCAATTTTTTTCCGTTCAGTCTCTACACTATACTTTGAAATCAGGAAAAATATTTACATCGGGGAAGAATTATCGTGAGCCGTACGGAGGGACACCATATGAATAATGTAAATGAATCATTTATGATTTCGCACTAGAATTGCATTGAAAGTTACAAAGAAAGACGCCTGCAGTCATTTTTTTGCCACTAGTGGTCAAAAATGAATGTAAGCATTACTGACAAAAGATGGTCATTATATATACAACGGATATGCATTGCCAATGATGTTACTGTAGAAATGCATTGAAATTCAGGAAAAATAAAAGACTGTTCGCATTCGGGAATTAATGTGAACACTAATGACGGAATGCATTGGTATGACGTAAATCTACTGCTGATGACTTTTCTTTGTATAGGGACGCGTTGAAAATGAAGAAGAAAAGGACAGTTAGCGGCCAGAATAATATAAGCATCACTTAGATATTAGAGTTATTAGATGTATAAGTTCAAATTTCACTATGGAAATTTTCCTGATTTACTACAGAAGAATATTGCCATTGGTTTTACTGCAGAATTGAATTTATATATCCCTGTTTTTACAAAATAAAAAGGAAAAAAAGAAACATTGGTAATCAGGAAAAGAGGATTTTCAGTGGTTAGGAATTAATGTAAATATTACAGACAAAATTCTGCATTCGAAGGTATAATAAATTTCCCAAGCGTCGTTTATTCATTCTTTACTTAAACGTTATCATTTTCAGGATGAACAAGAACAAGAACAATGATGATGATGATGATGATGATGATGATGATGATAAATGCAATATAATCTTCGTTTGTCTGCTTTCATTCTAAATTCCCATGACCACCATTCATAAAGTCTTAAAAGTCCCCGTCCTTAAAAAAAAAAAAAAATGCGTGGGCAGATACAAAACCAAACATCCGGAACGGCCAATGCTTTCACACACACACACACACACACACACACACACACACACACACACACACACACACACACACACACACACACACACAAAAGCATGGGGTAAAAAGCAAGGCACTCACATATACATACAGGGAGTGCATTCACACACACAATTACACACCCACACACAAACACCCATGAATACATACGCACACAAATACACACACATGCAATTCCCTCGTACGCATTTATTTACGAAGTTTCATATCGTATTTATACATAGAATAAAATGAAAATTCTGAATTCCGGGACTGATAATTTATCTTCAGAAACAAGTTAAAAAATACAACTGGAATAATAAATAAGACATCATATCATGGAGAAGAAACAATATATATATATATATATATATATATATATATATATATATATATATATTATTTATTCACTGTATCTAAGTCTGACACAAGGCAATGATCATAGATAAAATGTTCAACTCACGACACGAGCGACCTGGTTTGTAAAATAGTCTTGTTTTGTAAATCACCGCGCAGTAGTATATTTGGTAGTACTACAGGTAAAAATAAAAACGATCATTCTCTCTCCCTTTCTCTCCCTCCCTCTCTCTCTCTCTCACACACACACACACACACATAAACAGACAGAGATAGATAGATAGATAGATAGATAGATAGATATGGTGTATCAAAAATACTTTTTAAGAACATTGGGGACGGATTCCGACGCCAAAACAAGGACAAATGTCTATATAAATATATATCCGGAAATCCTTCGTTTTTTAATTAAAAGTTAAAGGAAGTTTAAAGAACGTTTACCGGAGATGGCGTTGTGTTGCCATGTAGACCAGGTTACATTTGTCATTCGTGTATATTTTGGCTACTCTGTCTTCAACGTTTAACGTGTGTAGTAGTGAGTTAACTGAGAAGTGTTTTGTTTAACAATGCCAAGATATTCATATCGGAGAAAACAGATATGATTTTTACATACGGCCGTGCGAATGGCAATGGGCGCGATGCTGCACCGCAGTATTAAATTGAGCTTCCAGAACTAAGGCAGCTGAGTCATCGAACCTTTGTTGCTGTTTATTGTCGCGTTACAGAGACTAGACCCGTGGCACCACAAACTATAGATCGAGGAAAACCGTGATCTGCTCATATGCCTGACCACGATGAACAGATACTACATGCTGTCGGGGACGATCCAGGTATCAGCCCACGTCAGGTTTGTCCTTGTTTTGGTGTAATAAACCCATCCCCAATGTTTGTAAAAAACTAGTGTCATGTTCTTAAATAGTCACATCAAATCGATTCTTTTATATGTAAATTAGGCATAACGCAGACTCGTTCAGAAACATCTGAGCTCACATCCGTATACAACCATTTTCTTAGATCAATGATTAAAAATGGTTTCGATCGAATGAAACCTGTTGGTTTTAGTATGGACCATCTTTCTTCGAACCCCGGGGACTGACGCTACATAATCACAAAGGAGTATATTAAATAACAGGAACCGCATTATTTGAGGACTTTCAACAGCATCAGCAACCAAAATAGATAACACATGTAACACGAAGAGAAAATAACAACATAATCAATATGTTGACATTCCACACTACTTCAAATAAAAGTTTAGGAAGGAAATCCCGATCAATAACGGAAAGATCGATTATTGTTACAGGACTTTAAAAATTCCTTATAATGAAATGGCTTATATTACCATTCCAATAATTTAAATGAAAAGGCAGTGCTTGATGCAAAATAACAGCATTTATTCATCACCTTTTGGTAACTGTCTATATTTTTGAGATGAGGTATTATGCACATTATTTACATTATTCGGACTATTGTCCTTAACTTTGTCGCCATATTTATTACAACGTTTCAGATGTTATACGCTCCGGCCTTCTTCAGGTGGTTGGAATGTCGAACTGAACCCTTTATTTCGCTCACTGGGTTAGACTGTTCTAGTTCAACGTGCCATGTCTAATGGAATGTCCGTTATCAGTTATCTGCTGTTAATTCCCCTCTGCAAGCTCTCCACTGCCTTAATCGGGTATTGAACTCAAATATTTGGGTCCTGTCACTGGATCTAACTATCGCCTTTAGGCCACATGGCACAGTGAATAAAGGCGTTAGTTAGATCCACTGGTTAAGGCGGTGGATAACTTGGAGAGGGCAATTAACAGATGATAACTGATAACGGACATCCATTAGACATGGCATGTGGAACTAGAACTGTCTAACCCAGTGAGCGAAATAAAGGGTTCAGTTCGACATTCCAACAAACCTGAAGAAGGCCGGAGCGTACAACGGCCGAAACGTTGTAACAAATATGGCGACAAAGTTGAGGACAATAGTCCGAATAATGTAAATAGTTTACCTTTTGGTACCACTCTGATTTTCATTCATGTGGCAATCGAGTGTATGCGTAATACACTTAGAATACATATATGTATATATGTATTGTTCGTATATATATTTATATTTGTTATACCGTAATATATATCTTTCTAATTTAATTTATATATATATATATATATATATATATATATATATATATATATATATATATATATATGTATAATTATTTATTTAGAAAATTTATAACATAAATATGTTAACATCATCACTTGACACCGAGAGTGTTGAAACGAAATGGCTATTTTTGTAGCGATTTTCTAACATGTTTATGTTATAAATTGTCTAAATAAATAATTATATGTGCTCTACTTTGTATTGAGCACTCTTTTAAGAATAGTAATTGTTGGTTATTGAGATTCATTCCGTATACACCAATTATATACTTGGGTATATATATATATATATATATATATATATATATATATATATATTTGTATAAAATTTGTGTATTTAGGCAGCAATCCTTCTTTCATGCACATTTCATTGAATACGACAGACAAGGTGCTTTGATATAGTTTTTTTTTTATACAATTTCTCATGTGATCTAATGACTGTTTTTTTCGGATGATAAATAATATAAAAAATGTCCAATTGTCTGTCTTATTCAATGAAATGTACACACACACACACACACACACACACACACACACACACACACACACACACACACACACATATATATATATATATATATATATATATAGGTAAATGTACTGCTCCACTATTTTGATAATACGATCAATTTTAGCGTGATCATTGCTATGTGCATGAATCTCTCAGTTGTACCAAACATTGAGGAAGAAATGTATAGTCGTAATTAGTATATATATATATATATATATATATATATATATATATATATGTATATAAATAAAAAAGAAACATGGTTGGAACTGTGTAGCGAAAATAACCATATTTTTAAATCAATTAATTTATTTATATATATATATATATATATATATATATATATATATATATATATATATACTAAAAGACGTAATGGATTTTTAATTCATTAATTAGTTCGGCAGATTTTTGTCACTTAAACGTTATTACTCGATAGCCATATTTTATATTTACGTAGAAAATCGAATACTATATGAAGACAACTGGTCTCTGTGATCAGCTTCCTCCCAGTTTCCCTATAGTTGGCACCTTTCTCTCGAACTCTGAAACAACATAACGTCTTACGCATTGGTAAAGATTTGCAAACACGTATGAACATAAAAATAGCTATATATAAACAGACATTGTTGTTTCGGATATAGATGGATATGTACAAAGGAATTTACACAAAACCGCTCATATTTACCAACGAGATACATATGCTCACTCACTTCGCATGAAAATTCTTGGGTAAATAATTTATTTTAGATGAGAAATCTGTTGTATCTGGTGTGAATGATTACATACACTGGAAATAGAATTGCAACACATTGAATATGCGCTTCAATTTACTCACGATTAAACGTACAAGTAATGTTGGTGAATTGCAGTAGATGATCCTATATATAAATCGACAATATTTCTCGCCAGAATCCTTCTTGTATGTACGAAAATTTACCAGTCGTACGTGCATCGAATATTGCTGCCACATCTGGGCTTGTGCTTCTGCGATATATCTAGAGATTCTTGACAAGATGCAAGAAAGAATCTGCAATGTTACGTGGCATTTTGGCTTCAGTCACTTTCCTTCCGCCGTAACGTAGATTCCCAGTGACTTTTTTTAATAAATATTTTCATGGTTATTATTCTGACGAACTTTCCTCTATGGTATTTTGTTTTTTATTTTGTACATAAATTGGAATCATTCTAAATGTTAATCGGGTCACATTTTTAAATGTTATTATTTTTATTCCCTACCCACCACAGAAAATTGTACATATGGGGACAAGTTAGAACTACATAAAGACTTTGAGGTATTATGGTGGCTATAGTAAGAATGAGAAGTAATAATGTGTTGTTTTGGTGTAAGGAATACTGTGGTATGTTTGGGTCAGTAATCGTGGTTCGCTAAGTTTAAAATAAGACAGATTGAAAGCCAACCTTTTCCTATCCGCGCTTTTGGCCTTGCGCCACATTTTTGTATTATTCAAAATAAATATTACTTTCCTCTATGCCACCTAAATTATGAAATTAAGCGCAGTCCTAGATTGGCAGCAAAATCTCATCATTTTACAGTTGAAATGGCTAGATGGAAATCTAAGTTCTTTGATAGGAAATGGCTAGATGAAAATCTAAGTTCTGTGATACGAAATGGCTAGATGGAAATCTAAGTTCTGTGATACGAAATGGCTAGATGGAAATCTTAGTTCTGTGATAGGAAATGGCTAGATGAAAATCTTAGTTCTGTAATAGGAAATGGCTAGATGGAAATCTTAGTTCTGTGATACGAAATGGTTAGATGGAAATCTTAGTTCTGTGATAGGAAATGGCTAGATGGAAATCTTAGTTCTGTGATAGGAAATGGCTAGATGGAAATCTTAGTTCTGTGAAAGGAAATGGCTAGATGGAAATCTAAGTTCTGTGATACGAAATGGTTAGATGGAAATCTTAGTTCTGTGATAGGAAATGGCTAGATGGAAATCTTAGTTCTGTGATAGGAAATGGCTAGATGGAAATCTTAGTTCTGTGATAGGAAATGCTAGATGGAAATCTTAGTTCTGTGATAGGAAATGGCTAGATGGAAATCTTAGTTCTGTGAAAGGAAATGGCTAGATGGAAATCTAAGTTCTGTGATACGAAATGGTTAGATGGAAATCTTAGTTCTGTGATAGGAAATGGCTAGATGGAAATCTTAGTTCTGTAAAAGGAAATGGCTAGATGGAAATCTAAGTTCTGTGATACGAAATGGTTAGATGGAAATCTTAGTTCTGTGATAGGAAATGGCTAGATTGAAATCTTAGTTCTGTGAAAGGAAATGGCTAGATGGAAATCTTAGTTCTGTGATACAATTTATTGCCTTGCTCCTCTAATTCTTCCGGTTTCTTGCTCCCCAGTCAACTCTGATCGTTAAAAATTTAAGTGCAATGTCCATCGTTATCTTCTGATAGAGCTTTTCTCTTTGGTAAATCGACTTCAGGAATTTAATTGCAGTACTGGTTTGACGGCTACGTCCAACATGCACATCAATTCTCCGAAATGATTATCTAGCCTCTCTAAGGCCCACAATCCAACTCTTCTCAAACCGCTCTTATTAAACAAAAGAAGAACGTGTGTGCTTACGTGACATGACACCTCTGCGCACTGAACTGTTTCACCCAACGTAACGTTATCGCAGCATACGTTACTTACTCAAGGTCACTTAGATGGTACATTGTTATGTGTGCTACGAAGTCACAAAAGTCTGACTATTACACCCTAGCATACACATACTGTACTCTGTTCAAAGTCAAAATCATCTTTCAGGTTATTGCAACTTTATTTTCCGTCATATATATATATATATATATATATATATATATATATATATATATATATATATATGTGTGTGTGTGTGTGTGTGTGTGTGTACGGACCGGACCGTCTATTTAAGTATGGCTATCCACAAAATAACGTTTAAAGTGATAACACACACACACACACACACACACACAGACAGACAGACAGACACACAGACACACACACATATAAAATAGATAGGTTAGTTAATAAAACAAGGAAAAAAGGTGTACCAATGTAATTAGTGCGATAAACATTTATTAATATTAATTATTAATCATATGACAATGTAGCACTGCACTTCCTTTCATATGGTTAATAATTAATATTTAATTAATACTATATATATGGTACCCTTTCTTTTGTCCTCGTTTTATTAACTAAACTATCTATTTTACATAGAAGCACACGTGGATCTTTTTTTAATCATATATATATATATATATATATATATATATATATATATATATATATATATTTCTGTGTGTTTTCTGTTTTCATCGCATAGTATTTCTGTATCTAGATATCTATCTAAATATATCAAGGTTGACATTGGGTGTAACGCTTGGACTTGTCTACCTATATATATATATATATATATATATATATATATATATATACCAATGTTTTTGTTAAAAAAAAAAGCGTGAAAGTACGTGATCATGGCTCTTATTCTTATTTCTTATCACTTTAAACGTTATTTTCTGTGGATACCCATATTTAAATAGACGGTCCATTTATTTATTATTTATTATAGTATTTATAAACAGTATTTTATTATTGTCTGCTAACTGCCAGAGTATTTTTTTTAAAGAAATAGAGCTGTTGGAGACATCAAGTTCTCCGTCGATAGGAACGAAATCTCGAAAATCCTTGATAGATGTGTTCAAATCTTCGGTCTTTGCTCTTCCCTATTTCTTGCTGGAAAGACTTTATGGAATAATTGAAATATGGCTTACTCTCCATTGATAAATATATTGTCAAAGATAAATTGTGGAGTGTGTATTTTGGTTGAATCCTCTATATATCCCGTCCATTGTAGATTTAAAATGAGAGCTGAACGGTCACCGGAAATCAATATTTTAATGGCCAAACATCAGAATATTAAACGATTCATGTGTTCCTTGCATGTAATATCTCTTGTAACACGAGAAGTAATAGAGTGTGTAATCATTATTAGAAATCAATGGTAAGAAGCACCGATCTTCAGAACAAATTATCTATCGCGATATCAAAATAGATAATACCAACACTATCACTTGTCAAAGAGGATGATGTCTGTAAAACACGACTTTATTACACCCAAGACTGCCTTGTAAAAGAACCAAAGCATCGATCATAACCAGATGGAAATGGACTATAGAATTAGAAAACACCTACAATTATCCTTTTGGACCAACCAAGTGGTTAGTGCTTGGGCAGTTGACTGTGCTGATGTAGGGTTGCCAACCCCAGCGTAGGTCAGCTTTATAAAATGTTCCGTTACACTGAAGACTACCTTGTAAAAAACAAAAAAAACAAATCAACCGACATGATCATAGGGAAATGGACTATGAACTTAGAAAACATGTACAGTTCTCCTTAGGACCAGGGCAGTGGTTAGCATTTAAGCATTTGACAGAGCCGTTGTAGGGTTGCTAACCTCAGCGTAGGTCAACTTTATCAAATGTTCCGTTACATTCAAGACTACCTTGTGAAATGAACCAAACCATCGGTCATAACCGGATGGAAATGGACTATGAAATAAGAAAACATGTACAGTTATTCCTTAGAAATAGGGAAGTGGTTAGTGCTTAGGCAAATGACAGAGCCGGTGTTGGGTTACAAACCTCAGTGTAGGTCAGCTTTATCAAATATTCCTTTACATTCAAGACAACCTTGTGAAAAGAACTAAACCACCGTTCCGAACCAGTTGGAAATAGATTTTACAATTATAAAACATGTATAGTTACCTCTTAGGACGAGGGCAGTGGTTAGCGCTTAAGCATTTGACAGGGTCGATGTAGGGTTGCTTTATCAAATGTTCCGTTATACTCAAGACTACTTTGTGAAATAAACCAAACCATCGGTCACAACCAGAAAGAAATTGTATAAAAAAACTAAATCAAAGTACCTTGTCTGTCGTATTCAATGAATTGTGCATGAAAGAAGGATTGCTGCCTAAATACACAATATATATATATATATATATATATATATATATATATATATATATATATATATATATATATATATATATATATATTCTGTTTGTACGTTATTTTTATAGATGTAAATATTTAAGTAAATGCTCTGTTTATAATAAACAATGTTAACTACATTTACCGGCCTGAATACCCGGGAAATCACTGTAGCTGAATGGTATAGCAGGTCAGACCAAATGACGGTTCCGTGTAGGGTACAGGTTTGATTTCTGTTGCAGGATCACGTATTTTTTACGAAATTTCTCGGACACTCAGGCCAGTAAATGTAGTTAATATTGTTAATTATAAACAAAGCATTTACTTAAATATCTGTAACTATAAAAATAACGTATAAACAGAAAATATACTAAAATTATTGCCGTAATTAGTCCATTTCATAATATAATATATATATATATATATATATATATATATATATATATATATATATTGTTAAATATAACAGACAATGAATATCTATTATGTCGGGTGAAAAGAAAGACAAAAATTGTCCAATATTTGGATATTTTTTATTGTTGGTTCTTGATTTAAGGTTTCAGCTCACATGAGCCATCATCATGTGGTTATACAGACATTTAAACAAATATATTCACCATCAAAGATGATATTCTGTTATGTTGACATATATAAGCACTCTGAAAGACCAGCTTAATAAAAAAAGTATCCAAATTTTGGACAATTTTTGTCTTTATTTTCACCCGAAATTAAAGCAAACATAAGAAGTTTAGAACGGCGCATGATCAGACATAATAGACATTCATTGTCTGTTAGATTTAACAGTATATGTTTAAATAATGATCTGCTGCCCCAATACGTTTATATATATATATATATATATATATATATATATATATATATATATATTAAGTAATTCATCGAGTCTAGAAGAAACCTCAACAGAATGCAGAAAGCACTGGTCGGCCGTGTCGTCCTATATTTGGGACTCATCAGCAGTGCGCATTCACTACCAAGAATTGAAATCCAGACAGTTCAGTTACGATATCAGGCAACCGTCATACCAGTTGTACTAACGGGCCTCGGTGACAAAGAGGTAGCGAACTAGACTCGATATTGCGCCACTCATTCACAAATTCCGTGGTGGTACTCATCCAAGTTCCTTTACCCATAGCATTGTGCCGCCTAGGGCCACGACTGCTATTGCCAAGTCGCTCCATCCAGAGCATTAGAAGCCGGTTCAAGTAAGGATATACAAATGATAGAAATTAAGGAGGATTTGAGATAATTAAGTAATTCATCGAGTCTAGAAGAAACCTCAACTCGGTAGTGGATGCGCACTGCTGATGAAGTCCCAAATATAGGACGAAACGGCCTTCCAGTATTTACTACATTCTGTTGAGGTTTCTTCTAGATGCGATGAATTACTTAATTATCTCAAATCCTCCTTAATTTCTATCATTTCTCTCTCTCTCTCTCTCTCTCTATATATATATATATATATATATATATATATATAGGGTTAATGCAAACAAAATTAGTGACTTACCTGATCGATGTTATATTCAGCATAGATATATATGCCGATAAAGCTATAGCCATTTCACCCAGTATAACATTGATAGGTTATGTAGGCGTTGCATAACAATTGTCAGTACGAAAAGTTGAATTAGCAAGCAGGGTTCAAATTTCGGTTTAATCTATTTCGCTCAAATACCTCATGAAAAGACATGAATCAATTTCTTCCTTTGAAGCTATGGATTAAATACCAAGATAGAATGAACTCTTTAGCTCTGAGTGGTATACAGACTAAGAGAAGGAAAACCACTCCCCAATCTTTCCTAAGAAATAGCAATTCACAGATAATAAATAAAAAGAATAAGAGCCATGATCACGTACGTCATGTCGGGACATGTCTGTTATTTTTTTAACAAAAAACATTGGTATATATATATATATATATATATATATATATATATATATATATATATAGGTAGACAAGTCCAAGCGTTACACCCAATGTCAACTTTGATATATTTAGATAGATATCTAGATACAGAAGTACTCTGCGACGAAAACAGAAAAGTGTGTACAAAGAAACTGTCTCGAACGCACAAAAGAAATAATCATGGATGCTTGTACGTAGACATTTACCGGCGCACTTCCATCTACCGACTACACACAATGGCCGAATTGTATTTATTTTTCGGGGCGATGGGCGGGGGCGAGCAGGGCAAGATATCAAAGCTTTGTGGGCTTCTCCCCACGTACTCTCCCCTAATTAATATCTTTGGGAGTCCTTGTTGAAATAACAGCATGTGTTTTATTCCACATCGACTGGAGTTTCCGCCCTGAAGATTGTCTGCGAGTGGGTAGCCCGAAGGACCCGGGGTGACGCCAATCGACAAAAACAGGAGAACTGCCGACAGAATCCCGCCTGCCTCTACCTCGCTTTCTAAAACGAGAGTTGGCGGTGGAACTGTCTTAGAGGGACGTAGCAAAAGGACAGGCCTCAGGAATTGGAGCGCACGTGTGTAAACAGTCGAGAGAAAAGGATGGAGACGAGAAGAGAAAAAGAGAAAGATGAGAGTAGAATGAGAGGCACATATCAACAAAAATGTCTATATATATATATATATATATATATATATATATATATATATATATATATATATATATATATATATATGTGTGTGTGTGTGTGTGTGCGTATTGAATTTATATATATGTACTGAATTTATACATATATATTTGTATTGATATATATATATATATATATATATATATATATATATACAAACTGAATATATGTTTAAGAGATGTAAGCTTACAAAGAAAAATAGTTTGATAAATATTATGAAAACTAAAACCCGAATACATAAGTTGTACATATATACACACACACTCATCTATCTATCTATCTATCTATCTATCTATCTATCTATCTATCTATCTATTATCTATCTATATTATATATATATATTATATATATATATTGAATATTGTGTATTGTATATATATATATATATATATATATATATGTGCATATATATATATATCGAGAGAGAGAGAGAGAGAGAGAGAGAGAGAGAGAGAGAGAAAGAGATGTAAAATTATTTAAAATTTAAATACACAGGTAACACACACACATATATATATTGTTACCTTCATATATAAACAGTTTTATATATATATATATATATATATATATATATATATATATATATATATATGTCTCCATGTCTCTCTTTCTCTCTTACCTATATATATATATATATATATATATATATATATATATATATATATACATATAGATAGATAGATAGATAGATAGATAGATAGAAAGAGAAAGAAAAAGTGAGAGAGACAGAGTATTTGTATTATGATTCCTTGTCATGGAACAGCAAGACACCATACAGTGTTGTTTTCTATGTCCACACTATTTATATATCTACAAATTTTTCTATCTCTGATAATGAGTACTTTTCACTCATATATATGTCAAATATAAAGACACACACGTACACACACATACACGCACAAACACACACACACACACACACACATATATATATATATACAATTCATCTAATTTATTTGTATATTTCTATTTTAAAATATGAATTAATTCCAAATGAAGAATTAAGTAAGGGAAAATCCTTATTTAATTATGACTTTCGTTTGGAATTCTAACTTTCAATGTGACCCGCGCAAGGGAAATTACTAGAGGTATCTCTCTTGTACTAGCAACACTAGGTAGCAGTATTTCTTTTTATAACAATAGCACAATGATGTTTACAAAGAGAGGTCGACAGACCGTCCCTGTAAAAGAGCAACTTACAATAATAATAAATACTAAATCATATTTAAAGACGCATATGTCAAGACGTAATAATTTAACAAAATATGCCTCCATTTTTATCACGTGATGAGACTAGTATTTACAACAGCGTTCATTATTATCGAACGACAGTTCAATAAAAGGAATCCATATTCTACAGATTTGGTACTGACAAAAATTGCAGTAAATATTCTTAGAAACTTGTTAAAATTGCATAATAAGATGCAAGATTAAGAAAAGGTTATAGAACAGAAACTCTTTATTACGAAAAAATGTAGCGTCTAAAATAAGGGAAAAAATTGTAAATACAATTAACTTAACAATATCAACATTGATACGGAATACTAAGATAAGTGAAAGTCAAAGTTTTAATTACTTTTGCATTTTTTCGACTACAGAACTTCACTAGCTTCTTACAGTTTTCAGGCGGGATTTACTCCTATTTCTTTCTCGTTTTCTGCTACAAATCACTCAAAAATCATTTTGGAAGAATTGTTTTATACTTTTGCAGTATTGGAAAGAGTAATATTTTGCATAAAGATCGCCCTTATGACAAGATATGTACTAAGAGAAGGAATAATTTGCTGATCAATAATATTGATATACACAGCAGCATTTACTTCGCTATATAACAAACCGATTGGTCCGAGATCATCATCAAAAAACATCTCCGTACTAATACGCTACCGACTATGAATTTATCATATTTGGGTATCAATCTCTCACTTGACGCTGTCTGACCACTGCGTGCTGTCAGCGCCAACGAAATGAAACATTCTTTCTTCATTGACGAATACATTTACCCAATCTTAGTTGTTTCAATATGATTGTTTGTAAAGTCTACTGGAGGCAACAGAAATTTGGTTCTACAGATAGATGCTGAGGATACCATAGACGGAGGGCTTAAAGACTCTTCCTTAAGACGAAGAAGTCTTTGGAAAACGGCGACAAATAGGACACTAATACTCAGAATCAGAAAGCGACAGCTGAAATTATTTGGACGCATATTGGACATATCGAAGGCAAAAGGGACAGTAGGGAGACATCGGGCCACCTACCTGACCAGTTTGTGAATGGATGGCGGGGAGAAGTGGGTGGGGTTGCTGTAATAAATACAAACGTTACTATGTGCTGAAAGGAATAAGAAATTGTGGAGTGACATGGTCATCCACCACCTGAAGGGACACGGTACATAGATCTCACTATTTTAGTGTTGAACTAGTTAGATGCAACGCTATGTTTTATTCTAATAGTTTATTTTCTCTTCCATTTTCTGGATTTTCTGCGACCTATAATCTTCAAAAATTTAAATGCAACGACAATCGCCATTTTCTGTCTTCCTAAAATTCTTTTATTGATCTTCCTCGTGACTAAAGTCTTCTTATCCTCTTTCACTTCTGTTAACCCCTGCTCGTCTTAGTGGAATTGTCGCCTTGCTTGAAGTGAAATATTTAATATATATATATATATATATATATATATATATATATATATATATATATGTGTGTGTGTGTGTGTGTGTACAAATATATAGAAAAATAGAAAAAAGAACCGTTAGGTTAATAATCCGAAGTTCTTTAGTACTTTTGTTTTTATTAAAAAAAACAGTGCCCAATACATAAGTAGACCCAAATTATAATTATTTTAAAAAAATATGATTCCATTGCTACATATGAGTTCTCATATTTCAAAAACAGAAGCTAAAAAACCAGCTCTTTTTCATCCTCAAGCGAATTTTGGTTCCAAAAGTTGCTTGAGGATAAAAAAGAGTTGGTTTTTAGCTTCTGTTTTTGAAACATGAAAACTCATAAGCGATGGAATTAAAAATATTATATATATATATATATATATATATATATATATATATATATATATATATATATAAATCAAATCAAACGTATAACTGCGGAACAAAGAACGAATGTCTCTTAAAGGATAATTGCTTGCAGAACAATGTAATATACCAAGCCATTATAAAATCAGCAGATACTGAAGAAAAATATACATAGGAATAAGTGAAGCAATCCTAGAAACAAAGAAACGTAGACAAAACATCCTTTATAAATGGTAAATGTGCGTACATAATATGCTTTCTAAACATATCTGGCAGAATACAAACAAAAATAAAATCACACCAAAAATAACATGGGAAATAAGGAAAACACCAAACCACCCGCACAAATCAAACCTACGTGTAACTGCAGAGCAAAGAATGAATGTCCCTTAAATGGTGATTGTTTACAATACAATGTAATATACCAATCTAATATAAAATCAGCAGATAACGAATATATATATATATATATATATATATATATATATATATATATATATATAAACGAAGGATCCTAAAAACAGAAACTACGCTCACAAAACAATCTTTACAATTAGTAAATGCACGAACAGCACAGGGCATTCTAAACAGATAGAGGAAATTAAGAACAAAAAACAAATTACACTATAATTATCATAGAAATACGGAAAACAACATCAGCCTACAAAAATAAATCCAAAAACAGAAAACTCTCTCTTGAGGAGAAAATAGCTATAATTTCCAGATCAACACAAATTACTAAAGAAACGATCAGAACACATCTCAAATTGCAGACACGAAAACAAAGTTTTACTACGTTACTTTAAAATCGAAAACTAAAAACGAACAAGAATAAACAAAAATAAATGAATAAAATCAAAAGAAAATAAATAAATAAAAAAATAAGTTAAATTAATCCAAAGCAATAAATAAAGTAAATAATGATAAAAATTAATAAACCACGGCCACTAACATTAACACAAACGTAATAACAGCAACCCAAAATAAAATAATAAATAATAAATAAAATGTTAACAAAAATATATATATATATATATATATATATATATATATATATATATATATATATATATATATGAGTAATAGAGATATTTGGAGATTTCAATAAGTCAAAAAATAAGTAAAAAAATTATCCATTTTCTATTTTATATATATATATATACGAGGGAAGATAGAATATATATATATATATATATATATATATATATATATATATATATACGGAAAATAGAATATATATATATATATATATATATATATATATAGATATATAGATATATATATGTGTGTGTGTATCAAACGATTGACAAAACTGAGGTCCTTTGAAGTAATTTTATTTAAACTGAATATATTTTCTAATAAATGTATTTTATTAAATAGACAAACAATTCAGGTTTTAAGTGTAAAGTTTACCAATGTTTATCTATAAACTCAGTTTAAAGCCGACCAATGTTTACTTATAGAGTGAAGTATATTAAAAAATAAAATAAAAGACTTCGTTATTAAATAAACTAGTAAGTGTTGATGTGTGGCAAAATACATATCTATCTATCTATCTATCTATCTATCTATCTATCTATCAGTAATTTTAGCTGAGTATGACAAATATTAGCATCTCATAATAAATGATTTTGAACTAGGTTCATGTCATAAACTTTCTAAATCGGATACTACCAAAAAATTAGGTAGTCAGATTTAATTAATATAATTTATGAACCGCTAAATAATTATTATATGCTTGTGCGAATCAATGATATATCTTTTTATTTAATTCATGCTTTATCTTTAATTTCACGCCTTACCAAAAGTTTATCAAAGTTTCATTTTCTTATCAGCGATAAAAATCGTTTCAACAAGGTTGGAATAACTTGTGAAGTCCGTTCGGTGCTCGTTGCCTTTGGCTGAGGCGAAGTAATCACTGCCGTTTTGGGAAATGTTCTAAGATAACATGGCGGATAGAAGAAACTAGAGACTCAAGAGAAAGTCACATTTGTTGTCAGTGGAAGTAAGAATTTGGAAAAACTCAAAGACATGTGCAGGTTTCAATACAGGCTTCTGTTCGTGTAAATAAATATAAACACAAACACTATCTATCTATCTATCTATCTATCTATCTATCTATCTATCTTAGTTTGTTACTATGTCCAATTATATATAATCTTGTATTTGGTCACCAAAATATGAATAGTTTGGCAAATCCATACATATGAATGTGTGTGTTTGTATATGTTAACATACTAAAATGATATCTACAGGGTACGATGGGTAAATTGTCGCCATTTTATATTTTTGATTTCACGCATGCGCATTGTTTGTTTTTGATTTTGTCGACTGCACACTATAGTAGGATCAGTTGAGCCCCGTCTATCAGAAGAAGAGCATCATGACGCTGTTCACTCCGCCAGGAATATGGAAACGCCATGCTGTACTCCTTGGCGGAAGCGTAAATACGAACATTTCAGAGTGTTTGGGTGTCAATCTGAAGACAGTGCAGAGGATTCGGAAAAAGTTGGATGTGTCTGATGGTGATTCCGAGAGTACAACAGCTCGGAAAACTCACTCCGATCGTTCTGATAAGAAATGAAATCCCGAACTTGTTGGTTAAGACCTCAGACTCGGCACGAAGGCCTACATCAAGGGCCTTGAGAAGGTAGTGCTGCCCTGGTCAAGAGGGTGGCTGCTGGAAGACTCTACATCTGGCAACAGGACTCTGCACCATGCTATACAAGCACCAGAAGCCCATCATGGCTGTTAGACAATTTCTGCAACCACATTATCCCTTAAATCTGACCACCTAATTCCCTACACTGCAACCCTCTTGATTATGTGTGAGGCACAGTTGCGCGAGAGACCAAAAAATCTCCTTGTAACACGAAAGAGGAATTAGAGGCAAGGATTATAGCAGCATTCATCAAACTAACAAGGAGACCGTCCAGAAGGGTTGTAGGAGATTCGTCTGGAGGCCGTGAATGAAGCCAATGGCAGTTTTATTGAATTAATTTACTCTTTAATATTTCAAGATATTTTTAAGTAGTTTTGGTAAATATATCTGTTAAAATGAAATGTCAAGCGTTTTTATTTTTATTTTTTATTTTTGCGCAATTTACACGACAATTTATCCATCTCACCCTGTATAGTGTGAGATGAATAGATATGATCAGGTTATGATAGATAGGATTAATACAAATATAAGCTGACTGATGTTATATTCTGACAGACAGACATATAGATAGATAGATATGAACAGATATGAACAGATTATAACACACACACACACACACACACACACACACACACACACACACACACACACACACACACACACACACACATATATATATATATATATAGATAGATAGATAGATAAGAACAGAGCGGGATAGATAGAAACAGATCGACATAGATAGATAGATAGATAGATAGATAGATAGATAGATATGAACAGATTATAATAGATAGGTAGATAGATATGAACAGATTATGATAGATATGAACTGATTATAATAGATAGAAAGACAGATAGATATGAACAGATTATGATAGATAGATAGATAGATAGATAGATAGATAGAAGTATATGAACAGATTATAATAGATAGGTAGATAGATATGAACAGATTATGGTAGATATGAACAGATTATAATAGATAGATAGCCATATAGATAGATAGATAAGAACAGACCGAGATAGATAGATAGATAGATAGATAGATAGATAGATAGATAGATAGATAGATAGATAGGAACACACTGCGGATGATAAATATGAACAAACGGTGAGATATAGATATAATCGGAGATAGATATAAATAACAGGAGCTAGCTCGTTAGGTAGATAGATGAATGGGAAGCTGCACTCGTATCTGCAGATGTTCAACTAATGATGTTATTTCTACTGATTGTACATATCCTCTTATCATTATTGGCACGCGACCAAAGCCAGACAGGGGTGGTTGTGGGGTCGTGCTTATTTGAGGTGGAGGGGAGGGCTAACGGATGTTGAAGCCTCAAACGCAACCGGATGATCCAATTACTCCCTAACCACTCCCTCCTCTCTTCAGGAGTTCCCTGAAAATGAAACAAAACAACAAATACTTGTAGATCTTGAGGTGTTGATTGAAAACAAAATGGAGCGTTAAGGGTTCGGGCCCAGGTAAATATCAGAAATTTTGATTGCTGATTTAATAAAAAAATAGAAGCAGACTCTTATCATGGCGATGACTGGTGCAACGCAATCTTTCCACTCTGATTCTCTGCTTCATTTGAGTCAGTAGATCTATCTATCTATCTATCTATCTATCTATCTATCTATCTATCTATCTATGCCAGTCTATTCTTATCTATCTATCTATCTATCTATCTATCTATCTATCTATCTATCTATCATAATCTGTTCAGTAGTAAGCAAGACTTAATCTACCATTGGATTATCCCACCTCGTTTAAAAATGCAAAACCGATTAATGGCGTAATATATATATATCGCACATAGAGTGTTAGCGTTAATAAAACATTGTTTGCTGCAAGATAACATAGCTATTAAGTATATATTAATAAATATACATTCCACAGGCGAGAAGTGCGAGAAACGAAACTGTCAGCATAGAAGTTACGGCAACAACTAGCTAGCCCAACTATAAATTGATGAGACCTCGCTGCCAGCCTAGCATTGCGCTTAAATTCTTACAGTCAAGGTGCCATAGTGATGATCTCATTTGAACAATTACCAAGAAATATTTATAAAAAAGGAAGAGAGAGGCAACTTTACAGCGGAGGCATAAATTACATCTATCGCTTTTCCAATTATAATATTTGACATTTGTTACAATATGTAACGTAATAATGGGCGTGTTACTATCATTCTGTGATTTCTAGGAATTTTAGGAGAAAGCAGTGCTGTTTATGTATCTTACATTGTCTAATGTCATTCGATGATGATAGAAACGTAATTTCCAACGATTTTCAGTGGAACCGAAAATTTGACATCGTGACCGTAATGTATGTATATTACCTACGTATAAAATATTATCAGTAATATATATATATATATATATATATATATATATATATATATATATATATATATATAAGGATATTATATTGAAAACATGTCAAAATCGCTACATAATGTGTAGCCATTTTGACATGTTTTCAGTGTAATATACTAAAATAAATAATATTACTCTACTTTGCATTGAGCCCTCTTTTAAATTAAATGTTACGAACGTTGGAATTGTACTCTATTTGTTCTCATCTTACCTGGATATATATATATATATATATATATATATATATATATATATATATATATACGAACTTCAAATGAAAAAAATAGTCAAAATATAATAATGCGATCATTATTAAATGTTGACTATTTTTTCTTATTATTACTATTTATCGTTTGACATTATAGAGTGAAACAGCAACTAGTCAGAAATTAAGCAGGAGCCTCCAATAAGATTTGAACTCACAATTTCAGGGGCCTGCTTGTCATGGATGACTGCATACCGATTTGGTTATAATGACACACCGGTGAAATTCAAATTTAGCGTGACTGTTTCAATATCAATATATATATATTATTTGTTTTCACACTCTTCCACGGTCTTTTGAACAAGAGTAGAGCTTTATCCCTTTTTTACTTTTTAGGATTGGATTTACAGTTCCTTCTAAAGTATTTTTTTTATTCTTTTTCACTCCCAGTAGACCCTTGCATCTTAGTGGCATCGTCACCTTGATTTTGGTGAAGTAATTAAAATTCTTAATAAAAAAAGTAACAGTCTGAAGTTTTCCGAATCTTTCTTAGACGAGATGAGATTTCAATCTCAACAGCGGTGCCATTTTTAAAAAAAAATCCAATTCATTCTCTTTGCTTAACGCTCGTAGATTGTAAAACGATCCGAACGTTGCGGTAACCCCCCCCCAAATAAAAACAACAATATGAAAAAGAAAACTAGTAAAAAATAAATAATGCTTCATATTTGGAAAAAAAAACAAAACAAACAAAACAAGTTTGTGTTTAGGCTCTTGGGAAAGAGATGAACCAATTTTTTCTAAGAGGTTAGATAAGGAATGTCTCCATGTGGCTGGTACCTTATAACCCGGAGGAATATGTCACATATTGCATGGAGTGATGGACACTCTAATCTCTCAAGTGATATCGTAAAGGACCAAATTGCGAGCCCTGATTGTCTATTAGATTATAGAATGTTTTGTAGCTGGGATAATTGAATATCTGCCATAGGTTGGTGTTCGAGACAAGGTAAAAAAAAATTGTATACTATTTTTCAAAAGTAGCTCTTCACACCTGGAAGAATGGCGTAAAATGGTTTTCTATTCTTCATTTCTTGAAGGTGTAACATTATCGTATTTGGTGGCATTTAATACGCCTTTTTCTTAGAAACAAAGTCTCCAAATGTAGCACTGCGACCAATGCTTTGATATTACAGAAATAATATAAAAATACCAGTGATTTGAAGAATGTGGGCCATTTATTGTTCCATCACTTTTCATCAATTCCAGCATTCGTTCCATCATTTTCTATCCCTTCCAATCTTTGCTGTATCACATTTTATCACTTTCAGCATTCATTTCCTCATTTTCCATCACTTCCAGCCTGAGTTGCATCAGCTTCCTTCACTTCCAGCCTGAGTTGCATCACTTTCAGTCACTTCCTTCGTTTCATCGCTTTCCATCACTTCCAGACTGCGTTTTCTCACTTTCTATCACTTCCGACCTTCGTTGCATCACTTTCCAACACTTCTACTCTTTGTTGCATCACCTTCTATCACTTCCATCATCCAATGCATCATTTTCAATCACTTCCAGCCTTCGTTTCCTCACTTTTCATCACTTCCGACCTTTGTTCCATCACTTTTCATCACTTTCGGCCTTCGTTGCGTCACTTTCAATCACTTCCAGCCTTTGTTTCATCACTTTTTATCACTTCCAGCTTTCGTTCTCTCTCTCTTTCTAACACTTCCAGCCATCATTTCCCCACGTTCCATCACTTCTAGCCTTCGTTTCATCACTTTTCATTGCTTCCAGTCTTCGTTCCCTCTCTTTCCATCACTTCCAGCCTCCGTTCCCTCACTTTTCATCACTTCCAGCCTTTGTTGCATCATTTTTCATCATTTCCAGCCATCGTCCCCTCTACATCAATTTGCAGCTCTGAGTGCAAAATCGCTTACGCGTTATTTATATGATTTATTTCCCACTCTACAACTTCTTTCCCACAGACGCAACCTTGCAAGCCTGTAGTTCTAACAGTTCAGACCTTTACTGCTATCACACGCCACTCTACTTCCACGGAATCGAATCCGCGTCATTTATTCCCTCTTCCAAATATAAGAAGAAAATTCACTTCCCTTTTCCCAAGAAATGATACTTTTTGAAACACTGTCAGGTGGGTGATTCTCTGAATACTTTAATCTTGACCTATTCAACTCAGGGATCAATTGTTATCTATCAATCCTTATTCTATCCTATCCTAGGAATTAGGAATTATTCCTAACCCCTCTCCCACTCATTTTATACGCCTTACTCATCATTAACATTTAGACTCCAATTTTCTATCTGAAGTGGCACTCGAACTTTGTACTGGGGATTTTTATTAAAAAATGGCCCGCCATTACACAACTTATAGAAGAAAAAACGCTGTATTTTCATTTTGTTTTTGCTTTCGTATTTCTATTTTTTGTTGGATAAAACTAACTGCCGACAAATTTCACAAAATAGATTGTATCTTCGGACATTTCTTTCCACATGAATTTCTGAGAGGAGAAATTATTCTTTCTACTTGGTCTTTATAGGGAAAAGGTATGAATCATCTTCTTCTCCCCCAGCTATGGTTAAATAGCAGAACAGACTGGGTTCTATAGTCTTGGGTGGCAACCGGTCAAGGAGAAGATAAAACAAACTGACCTGGAGAAGGTTGCACTCCGTCAGGCTATCTTCCCAGGAAACACCACTTCTACCGCGGCTACAGTACAAGTTATGCCCCTACAACCCTAATGGGTTACAGGATTCGTGATCGTGATCGCGTTATAGTCACAAGGGTTAACGTCCTATAGCATCAGGATATTTTCAGGTATCTGTCGTATTTAGTAAGCTTCCAGGAATTTAGAACTTTCTGGAAATTTATACGTGGTAGAGAAAGACTGTTGTCAGTGCATTAATCATGACTGAAAATATGTCTTACTAGTTAATTCTTTCAATTTCACTTGTCATTGTTAAGCTATCGTAGTATGTGATTTAGCCCAAGAAATAGCAAGTTGTCTGAATCTAATTTAATGTCAGTAAGAAACATTTGTTCTAAGAGAAGTTGATCCGAAGCCCCAGATGATACCAAAATAGATTTTGCATTTACTGAGAATTAGAGAAATCAGGTGCATCGGCGGGTTGATCTGTCAGCTGATCGACCCAGCCGCGCATAGATGAGATAAATGGGTGACAGCTAGATATAAACGCACTCCATCCAAAAAAGGATGAGGAAGATAGTCTCTATTACATTCTCGCGAGAGGAAGAATGCACGTTCGGAGAATAGCCCCCAAAGCCATACACCCAGTCACCGATATTTATTAACGAAGCCCAGGAGTAGATGAACAATAATTTTCTGTATGTGAGATTTAGCATCTTATTTTTTTTTTTATTAATCTGTACGATAATACCATTTCACTGTCTTTGCCTTTAACCGGAATAATATCTCTTATTTCCTGATCCAAGTTCTGGGATAACAATCACCTAATAACAATGCTTTTAACAATACTTTTACTGAAGCGACCATTATTTTGTACAGTGTTAAACATATTGTCTGTTCTTTCTTAATCGAAGTCTCCTATAGGGAACTCACTTCTATTCTTGGCTTACTGTGCACGATGGTCGCAAGTCAATCCAGTAATGAGTGCTACAAGGTCGGTAGTTCTCGCGTTAGTCTGAGTCGTACTCAGCAAATCCCATCTAAGCGGTATCTAGCAACTGCCACACGCAGTCACATGTGGCACAAGACTGAATTTAATGTGGGATTCTCGAGCCCGTAAGCTCGACCAAATATCCCCGTAGACCCTGCATAAACGGGATCGGGTCTGTCTACCTCCCGGGACGAGACTTAGCCCTTCGGCATAACCTCGTCCGGGTTACTCTCTGCCCAAAGGCAGAGAGTTCGACAGCACTGCTGGAACAGATTCCACCTAGGCTTCCCGTAGTCCGTTGTCTTACGAATAGTTATAGGTAGTTAATACCTATAGTGTAGTCACTCATGGGGATGACACGTTATTCCATTACATCATTATTATTAAACTTTCTTTTGCACGATTTTAGTATTCATCCGTAGATCTTGCATTATGGTTGTTCGCCATCAAGGCGTATAATCTCAAGCAGATAACACCTTTCGCAGAATACTTGAAACACCAAGAAATTAACTTCTGAAGTAACGGGTTACTAGGCTTTCTTCCGATTTTCCCAATGTAGAACTTCGAATGAGAACTGGCGTTTCAACTTGAAATGGCCGTAACCAAATATAAAGGAATTATTATTATTATTATTATTATTAATATTATTAAGTAAAAAAATGGGTTAAAATTTACCAATAAAAGACCAATATACCTAGTCTGATAAGAGTATACCAGTTGTATGCATCACAATCAAATATGTGTGTTATGATAACAGTTTTTGATAAAAGAAGCACCTAAACTTGCAGGTAAATGCCCAGTTAGAAATTACTTCAGATCGAGAAACCCAGTCGACTCAGACAGTCTCCGATTGAGGGTGTTCCCAAGTATCTAGTCACCTTGGCTGCCTCATCTTTCAAACTTAAAATAACGACGCTCTCGATGATCGGGATTGATCTTCTGCTAGTCCCGCGCATGAAATGAAAGGCAACATGTATCAGCTTCTAGGTGACGTGCACAAGTGATTTTGTTCAGGCAAAAGTGAAAAACAAATCTGTGATAGGAGAACGGGATATTTACTGGAGCCCATATTAATTCAGCAAAATAAAACATGTGTATGCCAACACCTCAAATCAATTGAGATGAGAAAGCATGAAAGACATGCCCGGTGTAAGATCAGTGCATTTATTATTATTATTTTTATTTTCTTTGATTTCTGGCGTTTACACATTTCTTTCCGGATCCCGCCCAGGGACCTAAGGTTAGAAATGGCGTCATGACACTTTCCACTGACAAAAAAAAAAATTAAATTACATAGATAAAGCCCTTCAAAAGGTGTGGGCTGTACTTGTCAGAACATTTTTTGTATCTCCTTGAGGCATGGGCTTCCAGGAATCCCTTCAGTTAGTCTACTGCAATCTTTTCCAACCAGTCCTAGGGCTCCAACTACAACAGGGATTGTTGATGTTCCCATATGCCACATTTTCGAGATTTCTATTTCAAGGTCCTTGTATTTTGACAACTTTTGAATATCTTCAAAGATACATTGCAGTCAGCAGGGACTGCCATGTCAATAAGGAGGCACCGTTTTTGTTTGTGGTCTTTAATAACAATATCTGGTCGGTTGGCCTTGATTGTTCTGTCAGTGTGTATTGTGTAATTCCATAGAATTGTAACAGGTCCTATCTCCGTAACCGGGTCTGGGTGGTGTTCATACCAGTTTCTTCCAGTTTCCTTCCCGTAGAAGTTGCAGATTTTCCATTGCAGATATTGGCCCACTCTGTCATATTATTATTATTATTATTATTATTATTATTATTATTTCCTTTGATTTTTGTTGTATACTGATATTCTTCCGGGTCCCAACAAGAGACCTATGGTCAGAAACAGAATCATCACATTTTCACTGAACATTTTTGTAAAAAAATAAAATAAAATAAAATTTCAAATAAAACACCCTAAGAGCACATATTTTTTTACTTAGGTAAATCCTTTCGTAAATTGTCAGCTGTACTTGCGAGAACAATTGTTTTGTATTTTTTAAGGGGTGCGTTACCAGAGATCCCTTCAATGAGCCTATCGGAACCTTTCCCAATCAATTCAATTTCACCAACTACAACTAGAATTATTTATGTCCTCATGTGCCATATTTTTAGATGCTCACTTCAAGAGAGCCTTTTATTTTGATAGGTCTTCAAATGTAAATTATAGTCTGCAGGAACTGCCATCCCAATAAGAAAACATATTCTGTAATCAGAACCATTGTTATTATTATTATTATTATTATTATTAAATACTGTATTGACATAACTATTAGGTATGTACTGTAGCATTCTGGCGAGCATGTTTGTCTTGTAGAACAATGTGCTACTATAGAAAATATGGTCCTCACTAGGTGCCTTACTACTATGTCCTTGTAACAGGCAAAATCTAAGCTTAGTAAATGACCATAATATAACATATTTATTTTCTAAATTTAATTTAGTCTAGCACAAGAACATGTATAGTATAGAGTCGATGTTGTGCGCCAGACTTTCAGGTGGAGAGAGCCAGTGTGAAATAGGCTCCGAATTCCAACCAACCTTTGCAAAACTTATGCTATTTAAATGAGGCATAAAAGATATCTTCGTGTGAGTGTCGAAAAAATTCTTCAAGTGATGCTGAGTCGGGTTCGAATTTCGGGCTAAGCCTTTCATTTTACCTTCATATCCGATAAGGTGGCGCCACTAATTCACTTGTGAAGTCGGGGAATATTCAAGACGGAAACACAAAGACCAGTTTTGTGATTCAAGTTTCTTGAATCAAATAAAACCATTAAATGTAAGAAGGCAGAATGCCTGATAGCCATAAAGAGGGATAACCCAAAATAAAGAAAATAGAATCAAGTAGATCTGAAGAGGCATCGGAATACCGAAGAGCTTCCAGAAACTAAAAAAAGCATTAAAACCTAGAAAAATATTCAGAAACAAAGCAGAATACTGTATGGCAGAGACTTGGTGCTACAAAGATGTGCTTTTACAGACTTATGCTGAGAGTATGTCTAAAATGAGCATGGCCTGAAGAACATCGGAGCTAGAAAGGTACATAATTTGTTGTGGCCTTGTTAGGGCCAGAAATAAAGACACAAGAGAGGAATTGAGTTAAACAAATATATTAACAGAAACAGTAATACGAACATATACAAACGAGAGTGTTACAGCAAGAATGTTCGGTTCGACCGTCAGAGCTGACTACTGGAAACTTCCATCTCCAAAAGGTAGTACCTGCTCCTATTTATAGCTGCGTGCGTGGGTAAATATACGTAATCAGAGAGAGAGAGAGAGAGAGAGAGAGAGAGAGAGAGAGAGAGAGAGAAGAGAGAGAGAGGGAGAGAGAAAGAGAGAGAGAGAGACTTGATATTTCTTGGAAACTCTATGAAGAAAAAGGGCTTGTAAAATCTAACAATCACAGGAGCTAGTGATGAGGGACGAACAGACGGAAAGAGCGAGTAACCTACAGTGAGGACAGAGGATACTGGAAACTTTAACAATCGCAAGACCTATTGACGAAGGATGGCAGAAAGAAAGAGCAAATAACCTACTGTGAGGAAAGGGCGTGGAAAAGTCTATTGATGAGGGATAGACACAAGGAAAAAGGAGTAATCTACTGTGAGGAAAGAGGGCTTGAAAAGGTTAACAGTCACAAGGCCTATTGATGTGGAATGGGCAGGAGGAAACAACGAATAATCTGCTGAGGAAAGAGGGGTTGAAAAATTTAACAATCGCAGGACTTTCAATCACAGGACACATGGCACAGTGGATAAAGGCGTTAATTAGATCCAATGACAGGTCCCAAAGAATTGTGAGTTCAATACCTGGTTAAGGCAGTGGACAACTTGGAGAGGAGAATTAATAGGAGATAACTGATAACTGACATCTGGTATGTGGGACTAGAACAATCTACCCCAGGATTCAGTTCGACATTCCAACCACCTGAAGAAGGCCGGAGCGTACAACGGCCGAAACGTTGTGATAACTATGGCAACAAAGATGCGGACGGACAATAGTCCAAATAATGTAAATAGTGTGGATAATACCTCATCTCAGAAACATAGACAGATATCACAGGATTTATTTATGATGGATGGACAACGAGTAACCTACTGTGAGGAAAGAGGGCTTGAAAAATTTAACAATCACAGGACTTATTTATTATGGATGGGCAGAAGGAAACCGCCAGTAACCTACCTAACTAGTTTACGTGAATGGGTGCCAGTGCGGAGGCAAAGAGTCAAGCTGTGCTTTGAATAACAAGAGACAGGAAGTTTATCGCTCACATTTAAAGCGAAAGAGCACATAAATATGAAGAAGAGAACAACGAATGAAAACTAGACAAATCGCTTGTACATGAATCCGCTGCAGTTTCGCAATACAAAACAAATTATTGATACTTACTTAGCTTACGCAACGAAATATTAAGAGTGAGTGGGGCTGAACGGCGTGAGATTCGAACTGTACGACGTAACTTAACACAAGAAGTATCTTTCAATCTACGAGGAAAGCTAGCTCACCTTTCCTCCATGACGGTAAAGTTTTATCGATATTTATTTGACTTAGACGAACACGGCTGAATCATACATGTATAGATCACGTAGCAAGGATTATACTCATTTCGATATTAATGGCTTGTTAGATTAGATTACATGTTACTATTGTGGTTGAATATTCACACAATTCTGAGAATATTCGTTGAGATTATGTGATATTACGTTTTCTGGAAAACTGACGTACGTATTCTTGCTAACCCTATCAATACTGTTGTGTAATTTTTTCTGTCCTTCCTGAGATCATTAGCTCATTTAAACGTTAAACGGTAAGTGCCTCCGTGCTTATTCTCAATATACTATTGATTATTGGGGCAACAATGACCAAGCCTGCTGGTTTGGTCTTGATGTTTATAAGCTTCTCGCTTTCATTTTTATTATACGCTTTTCTCGGGTATTCAACATCACCAACTGTGTGGCATTTTCTTTTCTTTATTTACAATAACTTGATCTGGATTCCTGACTTGGTTTAAATGATAATTCTGAATCTAATAGTCCTGCAAGATCTTACTGTTTTTAGAGCTTCTTCTTCTTCTTCTTCTTCTTCTTCTTCTTATTATTATTATTATTTGAATTTTGCACCAAAGATTCCTGGTAGTCACCGTTAAAGATCGAATGATAGCAAGTTTCTTCAACTATCTACAAAGTTTTCCTTGGTTCGTTCTGTGCTGTCTCAACTCTAAAATCTTCGTTAGTACCCTTGGCGCTTGCTTAAAATACATTGAGGGTACTCTCTGAACAAGTGCCTTGTTTTCGCTTTGTCTACAGATCTTTTATATATTTATCTGATTTATTTCTGTCTGATATTAAAGATCGAATGAAATCCCTTTAGTGCCTTAGTCGTATAAAGAAACATTATCGTATTATTTGTGACATCATCTATTTTTTACTACAATATTTTTATTTAATTTCTGTCTTTCATTTCATTCCTCCTCCACCTTCCTTCCATTAACATCTTTCAAGTCCTCTCCTTCCTCTTTCTTCTTGTTGTTTGTTTTCTTTTTTTTCATTCAATCACTTTCCATTCGTATTTTTTCTTTTTGACAATCGTCTCGGCGCCATTTTGCCTGGTTTCATAGCTAATTTAAGTGTCGGCTGAATTGATAGTTGAGCAGGTAACTAACACTTCAATGGCTTTCATAGTCGTGCTAAGTGGCACGGTTTTCGCTTCTCCCTTTTGTGCGCCTCAATGAGCTTTGTTAGTAACGCTCCATTTAAGAGAAGATAAGAACCGAATTAAATTAATGAAACACATTCTTTTCCCCCATCCCATGTAGCGTTCATTGAAAAAAAGAAAAAAAAAGAACAGGAATGCAAAAAGGAACCAGCAGGAACGAACTGGAATTACCAATCACAGAAGAAATCTAAAAAAACACAAAGACATGACGCTTAAAGAAAAGTTAGCATAAAAAATTGAATGGCAAAAATCGTGAAGTCAATAAAAGAGAAAAAATGGTCCTGTAAAAAAATATGTGAAAGTGTTTCAAAAATACCAAATGGAAATAATGGGGATTATGGTGAAATTATAGAAGCCCAAAGAATAAAGAAAGTCTACAAGATGAAGTGTTGTTTAGTATATTCTTCTTTCTCTCTTCAGGACATGGAAGATTATGGCTTTCCTTAACTTCCTTTCTCTTGTAACTTTAAGCAAGAGTTAACTCTTTAGCATCATTCTTGTCTCTGATCTGCCACCAATTTAAGCAAACTTTGTAGATAGCTTACTCGCTGTTATTCCTGTCGTCCTGTGAGTGTTAAATTCTCCAGGACTTCTTTCCTTATTTTACACCACCCAAATTTCAAATGTTTCCCGATTTTATTAGTGTCTTTTTATTACTTTTTTCCTATCAAAAAGAAGGAAAAAGGTGACGAAGAAAAAATAAAAAACGAAGAAGAAAAAAAAGAATTTGAAAGATAGCCTAAATGTAAATAAAGAGGAAAAAGATGAAAAAATAAAAAGAGTTTACAGAAATATGGTAAAAAATTAAAAAAACCGATAAAACTCTCTAGCAAAATGCTTTCTTTAGTTATTTTCACTAAACAGAAACTTGCTCAGCCTACTCTTCTTTTGAGGCTTCACCACGGCATGACAGAGAGAAGACACAATTTTGTCTATTTCTGTGAACTTCGGACAGGGAAATAAGAGTTCATGCTTTTTTTTTAAATGCAAAATATACACATTGGCATAGGTGTATAGTGACGGTAATTACACGTTTTGACCTGTAACGACCTCTTAATTTTTATCAAGTAATAATTTTTTTATTAATCACTTACTGATCACCACTTATTTCATAAATGCATGATTTAATCAGTAGATAATATACTTACCAGAAGATAGGCGCGTATCTTGGGAAGTAAGAAGTACTCTATCCAATGTTCCGGTATTATGAATAGGCGGTTAAATCGGGAGGTTTTTAGACTGAATGTGAATGAGTGTCGATGAAAGTAGCTGTCATTTGAAACCGGTAAATACGACATTTATTGGAATCTGATATTTTAAAAAAAAAATTAAACTTTAAAAATTTTAATTAAAAAAAAACTACTATTTCGTGTCGTTTTATTTAATTTATATTGTTACTTTTCACAGACCGTCAACAGGACGTGAGTTCGAATCTCACCAAGAGCTTATCCTTTATTCATGGTCTTTGCTGACTGTTGTGGTAGGATCCACCTAATTTGCATAGTGGAGTACCGACTATATAAATATGGTTGGTACCGGGAAGACGAGGGGAGGAATCAAGAGATTCAATCCAGAGACTCTGCCCGACTGCGACTAAGTCAACACATTCTCCAGGAACGGTCTTCTCGTGAATATACAAAAGACTATATGTAAATATTGTGTACACTTTCTTGTTTCAATACATTTTGTTCTAAGTACATTTTGTGTTGTATTATTATTCCATGCATTAGTCAAGTTTCAACACTGACTACATACTTGAATTGATGGTCTTTAGTAAGATGATGATGGTAATTATAAAATTTAGCCGTTTCCTTACTGGAAAACATTCCTCACTCTCTTCATTAACAACAAAGTCTCATCAATTTACATTTGAATTGACTAGATTTTCTTAAGTCTCTTTCTGATTGTAAGTATACGTTTCCTTGTTCTTCTCATTTCCTTGAAACTTACTCGCTGCCCACATGTTATTCCCATGGTGTTCATAGCATTCATCGATAGAAGCATATCTCGTTTGTTTCAAGTCTCTTATTCATCTATGAGGAGATCATCCTAAATTCGCCTCCTGGGTAAGAAGTTAAACTACATTCGCGTCCTGGGTAAGACGATAAACTACGTCCAGCAGCATGGCCTCTGATCAGGAGGTTTTGAGGAGCGTGGAACCACCTCTTAATTGCTGGTGTCCCCAGGTCCACACAAACCCAGGTGGTAGCACCTGTTAGGTTCCCAGCTATAGGCAAATAGTTAACTGTTACCAGCAATACTTTTTTAAAAAAGAATATTACCAGTAATACAATTTTGAAGGAAAAATATTACCAGAAACAGATTTTTGACAAAACAAAATATTACCAGCAATAAAAAATTTTGTCGGCATTAAATAACCCATAATACATATTCTATTCATACGAATCTATCATAAAAATATTGTCGGTATGAAATAACCCATTGAAGTTGATACGCTGTAAAACAAAATAAACCAAACCAATCTAAACCAAAGAATACATTTTCTATTCATACGAATCTATCCTAAAAATATTGTCGGTATGAAATGACCCATTGAGGTTGATATGCCGTAAAACAAAATAAATAAAACCAATCTAAACCAAAGAATACATATTCTATTTATACGAATCTATCCTAAAAATGTTGTTGGCATTAAATAACCCATTGAGGTTGATATGCCGTAAAACAAAATAAACCAAACCAATCTAAACCAAAGAATACATATTCTATTCATACGAATCTATCCTAAAAATGTTGTTGGCATTAAATAACCCATTGAGGTTGATATGCCGTAAAACAAAATAAACCAAACCAATCCAAACCAAAGAATACATATTCTATTCATACGAATCTATCCTAAAAAATTGTCGGTATGAAATAACCCATTGAGGTTGATATGCCGTAAAACAAAATAAACCAAATCATCCTAAATTCATTAAAATATAGAAGATTAAATATTACATAGCAGTTGAGCACTATTTTTTTTCTGTTTCTAACGATGTTTCGTTTCCTATGTCTTATTAATTTGTTTAGAGTGTCTGGAAGGCATGTTTCGCTATCCCTATCCGTCATTGAATTTCTGTGTTGCATTTTCTGTTACTACACTATCCACATAATTAAATGTCTGTACCTACCTGACTACGACATCATCAATATATAACACAGCTTGGGCTGTCTTTTTGCTAACAACTAACAACAGTTCGTCAATCCTTCTTATTTTCCATTATTATCTCGTCTAAGATTATTTTCTGTTTCCTTTCTAAGTGTATCATTATCTTGATGTCATTCGGGTATCGTTTTTCTTTTTATTTTAATAATTTCACCCCAACCAAAGCAGGAAAGCCACTAAGACACAGGTGATTACTGAGAGTGAAAGAATAGAAAAAAGAAAAAAAAGACATTATTATGGGTAGAGAAAAAATAAAAGAAGAGAAATGAAGAAGACAGAAGATAAAGATTGACATTGCATTTAAATTTTTGAAGATCAAAGTTGGCTGGAAAGCATGGTGCCGGAAGTGAGTTCCACAAGCGACCGGTGTGAGAGAAGATATTGTTAGCATAGAACTTACGGTTGCATCTAGTCAATTCAAATGTAAATTGATGAGACCTTGTTGTTGATCTAGTAGCGCGCTTAAATTCATAAACTCTAGAGATCATAGAAGACAGTTCCTCAGAACAATTACCATGAAATTATTTATAGAACAGACAGAGGGAAGCTAATTTACATCGTTGAGAATGTGACTGGAATCGAGATGCCAGGTCAGGACCAATGACATTGCGCATCCTTCTTTGGATTTTATCAAAAATCTCTCCATATATAGCAGGAGCACCATACCATATGTGGCAGCAATATTGAATGGCATGGACGACTTGTGGACTTATAAATATTTAAGATTGATTCTGGAGAGTTGGTTTATTGTATCTACCATGGCACAGTGAACCAACTGTACTAGCAGCAAATCTAACAATTGATTCAATATTAAAATCAATGTAAATGTTAGTAAGAAATTAATAATAATGGTTGAAAATGCTTTATCTAAAAAATAATACTGATCATTTATTTTTTTGTTACAATGAGCGATGGCTGAAATTTTAATTATAGAGTCCTTATAATTTAAATGGTTTGTCAATTAAGAAATTGTTTTTACAGGTCTCAAGTTTTTCATGACACAGATTCTTTTTATTTACTAGACTTTGCTGCATTTGATACAAGGCCGCCTGTTGCTTTGTATTAAGTGGAAGTCTGAAGTGGTCACTGAACTGCATTATTAATCACCTTCAGATGCTATTTAAATTTGGTGATCAGCAAAAAGCCAGCACACGCTGCCTGAATAGATCATAAGACTGCTTTTCTTGGATATATGCATTCAAATATAATTCAACTCATTAATATCCAACGTAAAATCAGTTATTAATGAGAGGTTTCTAAAAGATATCTAGTATCAATGATAGATTTCTAAAAGAATTATGGTATAAATAATTGGTTTCTAAAAGAAATCTGGTATCAATGATAGATTTCTAAGTAAAAATTAGTGTTAATGATAGGCTTCTAAAAGATATCTAGTATCAATGATAGATTTCTAAAAGAATTATGGTATAAATAATTGGTTTCTAAAAGAAATCTGGTATCAATTATAGGTTTCTAAAAGAAATTTAGTATTAATTAGAGCTTTCTAAAAGGAATCAGTTATTAATAATAGGTTCTAAAAAAATCGAGTTTTATTTGCAGTTTTTTCAAATCTGATATTAATTCTGAAAACAATAAAAGAAAATCCGGTTCAAAATATTTGGCAATAATTATAGAAATAAAAATCCACTTGTATTTATAAGTGTCTAAAAAGATGATAGGTTTCTAAATAAATGATAGGTTTCTGAAAAATAATTTGTTTTTAAAGAAAATGATAGTTTTCTGAAAAAAAATGACAGTTTTTTTTTAAATTATCGGTTTCTAAAAAATAGAAATAATATTATTAAAAAAATTAAATGTTTCTAAAACAATTATAGGTTTCTAAAAATATATATGTTTCCCCCAAAATGATAGGCTTCTAAAAATGATAGGTTTCAAAATAAAATGATAGGTTCCTAAAAAATGATAGATTTATAAAAAAAATGATAGGTTTCTGAAAGAAATGATAGGTTTGTTAAAAAAAACAAAAACAATGATAGGTTTGTAAATAAAATGATAGATTTCTAAAACATGATAGGCTTCGAAAAAACGTGATAGGTTTTTAGAAAGAATTATAGTTTTCTAAAAAGAAATGATACTTTTTTAATAAAAATGGTAAGTTACTAAAAATGAATACTAGTTTTCTTCTTTGTTACTTATTCACTCCGTATTCTTAGTGTCATCCTATAGAACCACAATTCTATTGCCCGCAGTTTTATCTCCATCTGTAGGGAGACTGTCCAATATTCACTGCCATATGAGGATGGATATCACATAGCAATCCAACACTCTTTGTTTTTAACGAAATGTTTATTTCTCAGCACTTTGCTTAGTTTTTGGAAGACATCTATCTCTAGTTCTATGCGTGTTCGGGTCTCGGCGTTGCCTTTTTACATCCTCTGTTAAAAACTTTCCCAGATATTTAAACTTCTGTACTGACTGGATGTTGACATCTCCAGTTCGTAACTCGCATCTTGGGCTTTTTCTCTTACTGGTGACAATACTTGTTTGGTTCTTTTTTCTCGCTTTCTTTTACTACTCTCTCTAGATCTTGTAGTTTTCGTTCAGTGTCAGCCATTAAAAGTGTAATATAAATATCTTATATTGTTAAGATTACGCCCGCCGATAATAAAATCTGTTAGGGTATACAGCACTCTTAGGATAACCTGCCTATGAAAGATGAATAAATTTAATGAAAAGACACACCCTCTCTATTTTTTGTGTAGCTACTCAGTTCATTTTTTATCCGTATTTGCTATTCTAACATTTTTTTCCAAATAGTTTCCTTAACAGTCCACATAGATCTTTGTTCCGTACCTGTTCAAATCAGTCAGTTATGTGCCATGCGTGATACACGCTTCGGCGACCATGTATCTTTCGATATATGACTGACGAGGCTGATTTTTCCCATATGAGGATATCACATAGTAAGGTTGTAGGTTGCCATTTCTTTCTACCATCAAAGAAGAAGAGGGTAGCACGTAAGTGAATGTAATGGATTCGACTGGAATTCGAACTCGGCTCTCTGATTCCTCAATCCGAGCCGCTATCCATTACTCCACCGTACCCCTTCAAATACTTATACCTGTTCAAGTACTTACGCGTAATCTATAAATTATAAGTCAACATGCTTCAGCATTTGAATTGCTCTCTCCTATATCATTCTAATCAGGAATATTGCATTTCTTGTTCCAGTGTCTTTGATGCTTTTGTATGGAAATGCATTTTTATATAATCTGAATAAATTTGCTCGAATATAACATTTATTTCTTTCGGAATTTTTCGATAAGTAGGATCGAAATGAATGGTTCAAAAGTGGGTGTTCGGCTTACAGTCATTGATGTTCCATTTAACGTTTAAACTGAATGTGAACCTGGACCCTGATTTTGTGTTCATTTACGCAAATACGGCTGCGAAAGAAAGGTAAAAATCTAACTGAAATTGAGACTTTTTTTTTTTTTTTAATCTTTTTTTATCTTTTCGCCCCAATCAGGACAACAGAGCCACTAAGACGCAAGGGGTTACTGAGCGTGAAAGAATATAAGCAAAACATTATTAAGGAGCGAGTACAATAAAAGAACAGAAATTAAGAAGGCAGAAGATGACGATTGAAACTGCATTTAAATTTTTGAAAAGCAAGAAGCCGGAAGAGGGAAGTACGTGAAAAGAAACATCTAATCATTTCAACTGTAAAATAATGAGATCTTGTCGCTAAAACAACTATAACAACATAAAAACAGTAAAAGAAACAAAGAAAGACAAAATATCTAAGTGAAATAAAACTGATATTTATTTCGAATTAAAGAAGCACTTATTTTCTTTATCTGATAACAATGAAAAAAAAACTTAGAATAAACTTTCGCGTAAATGGTAGACTTCTAAATATGTAAGGTAGATTCTGGCGTGAAAATTTGTCTAGCACGACACAGAGAAACAACTTTCCTAGCAGCAAACCTAGTAATTGATTCAATATAATCTTTCCATTTCATGTAAGCGAAAAACGTTTGTCTGAGAAGGCACAATCACCTTCTCGAGGTTTAGTATCTTGTAGGCTAAAATAAATCTATATAAATAAATGCGAATGTCAGTGTGTCACACTTTTTCAACTTTATTCCTAATAGCCGTAGTCCAACATATCATGCCATTTTGGAATCAGGCCGACTCCAGATCCGGACCCGCAATCCTGAAATTTTGGATTCCCAAGTTTTCATTACTGCCATTGTTTTAGGCGATTCTTTTACGTGATTTTTGCGACGAAATTTTTGTACGATAACAATTTTTATAACTTGGAAAGAAATTTAGGAATAATCGAAATTAATTGCGAAATTCAGCAAAAGTCACGCTTGACATAAAAATAATTGTTTATACGAAAAGTAAGGACCTACGTGCATCAAATTGTCTTTAAATTAAGTGGCAGCTGAATAATCGTCGTTGAACTTTAAAAAGTTAGCTTAAATATTAATTCAATACTTAAATGCAGCGATCAATTTTGAGTTCTTCTGGAGTTTATTGTTGCCTAATAATCTTTCCATTTCATGACAACGGAAGACGTTTGTCCAAGAAAGCACAATGTGTTACTCTCTTGAGAGCTAGCATCAGTCATTATGATGGAAGGTAAAAATAAAAAAAAGTGTTTTAATAGAAAGAGTTTATAAATTTCATACGATAGTAGCACTGGCTACTTGGTCAAGAAATGTCAAATGTTTCCTTATAAGGAAATGGCTATTATTAACATTACAATTTATTGACGACTTCATGTTTCTTTAGTGCAGGTCACAAATCTGCTAAATAGTTTACACGAATTTTTGCGCCATAGATATTACAGGTTATGTTCGGAGGAATGAGTGGGATTTTGATTATTTTTTATAAAGAATACGTTTGATGTCTTTCTTTGCATCTCAACACTAAAAGACATCATTGTTGTTTTTCTATTTCTTACGTTGATTAGAGAATTCATATCGTCAAGCAGCAGCGTTTTCACTTTCTCACCTACTCGTTTTTCGAAGTGATAATATGCAGGCCTGCAAAATTGGTACCGGTTTTGTTCGGAATTTTGTTTATTCTAGAGGCAGGATTATCGTCGGGCTGCGTGTACACAATGTCAGGAAGCGGCAATTAGTATATTGCCCGTGCTTACAAGTGCAACGAAAACAAAGGCAACACTCGTGTGGTTTTGCCAACAGAACGAGAGAAACGACAGGAGAGGGAATAAAAAACAAGGATCCGCCCTTGAAATCAACAAATAACAATTAGAGCTGGATAACAAAGCGCGAAAATATTGACACGGAATTATAACTAGGGAAGTTCGCTTAGCGGCGTACCAGTCATTGTGTGCGTTACGACTAGACTCTTCCTGCGAAAACCGTCTATTTCATATATTCTTCCACCGGATGAAAAGAGCATAAATACACTTGAAACAATAGACAAAGTTTACTTGGATCAAGCAGCAAACATAGCATAATATATATATATATATATATATATATATATATATATATTACTCTCTCTCTCTCTCTCTCTATATATATATATATATATATATATATATATATATATATATTATTAATGCATGTTTCATTGAATAATATAGACAAGTTTTGTCTGTTTATTTTAAGCAAATTACTTTCATATCGTCTGATAAGCTTGATAACATTATCATTGAAAGACGAAAGAAAATCACTATATTGATACTTGTTTTTTAATCCTATCTAAGCTTTCGGAAAATATGTATATCTAGTAATAAGGATAATATATATATATATATATATATATATATATATATATATATATATATATATATATTTAGTTTATGGAAAACTAGGTAATCCGTATGGGTAGACCCAAAGAGGATAAAATCCAGGGAGCTCAATGTAAATTCAGAGCAAATAATTTAAATAAAAACAGACCACTTTAAGGTTCCATGTAATAAATTATTTCACCACAGCCCTTTTAAAGGACTGTGGATCATCAGACTTTACTTACAAAGGTTGAAACGAAAAAATTTTGGATGACAATATGTGTGTGTATGTGTATCTAGGCAGAAAATTCTCTTTTAGGCATGTCTGATAGAATAAATTACAAACACTCTTCTGCTTATTTTTATCATAATCTTTTCACATTCCCGAATATTTTTCCGTATTTTACAATTATATATAGCAAGAAATGCATTGTAACAGTGAGAATCATATTTATTTCCTAAGTTCTTTCTGTCGAAAGCTCTTTGAATTTAGCAGTAAGTACTGTCAAGCATCTGTTCAGTATAATGTTCTGGGGATGCTTTTCTTTTCATGGGATTGGTTTCTTAAAACCTATTGAAAAGACCCTCAGGAGCGAGTAGTACAAAAGAATTTTAGAGTCTTGTCTGCTCCCTTCTGCTGAAAGGGTGCAAATCGACCCCACCAAGCTCATTTTTATGCAGGATAATGCTCCCTGTCACAAATCAAAATTGATGAAGGAATACTTTGATGAGAAGTAGGAGAGTGTTATGATATGGGCGCCCCAATCTCCTGACATCAACCCCATAGAAAACTTATGGAGCATTATAAAGTACAGGCTCTTGAGAAAGTAGTTGAGCAACAGAGGATTTGATTGTGAATTTCATATCCGAATGGAATTCAATGCTTGGAGATGAGATTTGCCAGAACCTAATCAAGGCAATGCCAAAAAGGGTTGAAAAGGTCATTCAAAATAAAGGAGGACCCATAGATTATTAAATATTTCTAACTATATTACCTATTATAAATAAATTATACCTCTATTATTCTTTATTTAAAGCTGTTCGGTTATGTTTCTATTGATTACTAGTTGCAGGAAATAAGTGAGTCACTTTTTTTTGCATAGAGTTTTTCCCTAAATCTCACTTATGCCCAAAATTATAATTATCAATAGAATACCTTAGGGTGAGTAAACGTTTTTACTAGGTGGTCGGGAAGGGGTCTTTATATCAGTAAGATTAAAAATTAGTTTGACCCCAAAAACAATAGGTGAAAAAATTTTTAAGTAAAAAAAATCAGGTGAGTCATTTTTATCGAACAGCACTGTATGTCATTTTACTGTAAAACAGAATCGAAGAAAAACAATGAGCAACTTACGTAATGAGTTTGTTTATACGTATATTCCATAGCGTCCCAGTATTTATTATCTGTGAATTACTATGACTTCTTGGGAAAGGCAGTGATCTTTTTTCGTTAACGTCTCCACGGTTTTATATTCAGTGTTGTCCTTCTTCTCATCTAGTTGCCCCTCCAAGGTTAGAAAACCCAATATACCCAGCAAATTAAGCCCTGATTGGGTGATGGAATGGATGCATTTTCCCAAAGCAATTTGCGTCAAGTGAACGTAGCAGACTATATCGGAACTTGAATTCGATAATCCGGCTAACCGATTCCATTTACACTTTAAAAAGGCTGTTTTTATGCAGATATGTTATTTTCCCTTGGAAATCTGCCGCAACACAGTTTTCCTACTCTCATTCCGCCATCGTTCTGGCCTTGTATCGCACTGATCTAAGCATAATGTATATCAAAGTTTACAATGAATACAAAACCGTGGAGACGATAACGAAAAAGACCACCACCTTACCCAAGACGTCATAGTAATTCACATATAATAAAGAGTTGAAAGCTGTGGAGATTTGTGATCACCTACGCCCTGAAGTAACACGACATTTTAAAAAGAAAGAGATTGACTCAGAAATATGAAACTATTTCAACTAGTACTCAGGCCAAAGTACAATTTTATTTCGTAAAAATTTCTGCAGTGAGAATTGGGGGTCAAGTGGCAACAAATTATTTGTTCAACGTCTCAACGTTTTCTCAGTATTCTATTATTGTTGTTTCTCACGCGTATGTAAGTGTTTGTAATAGTTTATCCAAATAACGCAAAGGTCGTGAGAAGAGCGTATGTTTTGTCAACTCGTAGGGGTCGGAAAACGACAGGAACATTTTTTTTTTTTATGTGACGGACTCGATGTTTGACTTGTTTGTTTTACCTCTTGCCTGTATTCATAGCAACTTTTCATAACTTCAGGGCCCCGAATCCACACCCACTCTTTTGGGCCCTAGATCTGCGAACCCGGAGGCACGTGGTGGCATAATGGTTATCGACGGTGTACAGAGTTCAAGTTCCGGCCGAGTTAATGTGAGTTCAACATACCCTAATGACATGTCCTATGAGTATAGCATGTCCGGCTTCTCTTCTCCCTGTTCACAATGTTCTCCAAGATGCCAAACAACTTCAAATCCCTATTTTATCATTTTGTACTGACTTGCATTAAGAAACAGGAGTAGATAGCTTCGCCTACAGCCTGGTTCACACCCTCCCCAGTCTTTTGAACAGGAGTAGAGGTTTATCCCCTGTTTTCTGATCTTATTTCTTGATCCTATTTGCGGTACCTTCTAAAGTCTTCTAATTCTCTTTCACTCCTAGTGATCCTTGTGTTTTAGCGGCATTATCTCTTTTCTTTGGGTAAATTGATTAAAAAAAACAATGATTAATATATACCTGGATGTGAGTGTAGCGTTACGGTCAAAGAGTTCAAATTGCAGCCAATACTTTTGCATTAACTTTCACAATAAATGTATATATATATATATATATATATATATATATATATATATATATATATATATGTGTGTGTGTGTGTGTGTCTGAAAAGTGTATATAAATATAAATAAATATATATATATATGTATAATTATTTATATATTATATGCGCAGGGTCACAAACTCACATCTATCCAACCAAATATATATATATATATATATATATATATATAAAAACGTGAAGAAAACAACGGGAAGCCATTCTACTGTCTTTCCCAAGAACGCATGACAGTAAACAGATAATAAAGCAAAGGAATCTGTGGAGAGTTATGATTGCCCACGTCCCAAAAGGACATGATATATAAAAAAATATAAATGCTTGTATATTCAAAACCGAATATAAATAGATGCGCATAGACAAGGTTGAACTCAAAAGTGGATGATTCCATAGGTCTGCTCGCTAAATCTTGACAATAGTCTCACTGCTGACGTGCCAAAACGATCGACGGAAAGTTAGGTTAGTCATTTTTTCCTACTATTGGTATCGTGTTATCTCATGTTGCTTTGAGTGGAGAAAAACAAAGTCAAGTAATCTTCTATATATGATATGAAAACTTAGTATGATAGAATTACAGCTTTCTAATAGCATCCGACGAAAAAAAAAAAAGCTTAAAGACTAGTGCTATTACTAGTTGACTACCTTTCATCCGAAATTCGAAAATCCGAAAACCCCCAAATCCGAAAGTTTTTCAGGTGCTGACATGACTTGCAACAAATGGAAAATGGAAGGTTCCTAGGTGATGTGCAGCTGTTGTAAGTGACCTCATCTGTCCTGGGTGAGGTTTCCCTAACTCTGTTACGTAGCTTAAGTTGGCGCCCGGTTTTTCTTAGCGATCGTCACAGCAATGTCTTCGTTCGTGGATGTTTCGTGCTCAATAAAGATAGTCATAATGTTAAAAAGTCCTGCATTCATATATTTTTTGTAAGTAGTTGTCATGTTTATTTGTACACCTACAGAAAATACAAAACATTATTTTACATGAAATCTTAAAAATTCGTGTGAGCATTACATGACTAGCGCCATGACCTATATCTTTATGTACACGAAATTTATTCAATTTTATATAAAACTACTTTCAGGGTATAGTATAAGATGTGTTATGAAATGTAAAGGGATATTGTATTTATGATTGGCTTCCATTCCCAAGATATCGCATTTTATAGATATTATATACAAATTAAATAGCCTGTATTCCAAAGTCCGAAAAATCTGAGAACAGATCCACTTACGGTCCCAAGAATTTCGGATAGAGGGTTCTCAACCTTTTTTTAGTATATTAACATTTTGAAGCTACCGGACATTAATTTGGGAAACTGCTTTCATCTCGCTGTTACTTAACAAAAGATATTTTAAAATAATATATAAAAGCAGATTTTTAAGATTTTGCCAAGTTTTTGTTGCCTTATCAGTTACGGAGAAATTTATTTCTTGGTATATTTGGAGGATACTACTAAAATAGCGAGAGAAGTCAGTATCAGTCAAACATTTTTATAGATTTTTGCTAAATCTCATGCCATGAAAGCGTTGAACCCAGGAGAGCCACCTGGTCCTTCCAGCTGTCACAGTCTAGGCAGAGCGTCAGAACATCTTACAGCTTGTGTTCCTTGCGGACAATGATCTTCCAGACACTGTGTGATCTTCCCCGAGGAGGTCGCCAGTTTGGCAGGTCGAACTGGCAGATGATTCTGGTAGGGTTGTCATCAGGTTGTCGCAGGTCGTGACCGATCCAGCGAACATGTCGCTGCGTGATGGTGCGAAGGATGTTCAGCTGGCGGGTCCTCCGTCGGAGCTCTTCATTAGACACAAGATCGATGGTCCTGAAGACACGGGACTCGAAGACATTTTTTGCTGATGTCTCATCTCCGTATAATATCACCGGGGTGTTGTTGGTGTTGTAAACTTGTAGCTTGTTGCGTCGGGAGACATTTAGACATTTCAGTTAATCAGATGAATATCTATGAGCGTTTTCAGATTTAAAAATATCCTTTCGAAGATATCACATGATATAATCTAAGGTTTAAATGCCTAGACATTTCAGTTAATTTGTTGAATATTTATAAGCGTCTTTAAATTTAAGAAATTCCTTTGGAAGATTCTATATGACGTGATCTAGGATCTAACACCTAATCTTTTCAGTTAACCTGATGAATATTTATGAGCGTCCTTAAATTTAAAAAAAAATTGAGTAACTGTCAAGTATATACTAGTTGAAAAATAAAATCATCAGATTTGCCTTCATAAAGTCCGTCGGATGACGGAACGCGTCGGGTAAAAACTAAGTATAGTTTTTCATTTGTCTTTTCATTCATTTTGTATCTTCTACAGATATACTACGTCTGATAATATTCACACGCACACACACACATACATATGCATGTGTGTATATGTGTGTGTATCTGTGCGTGTGCGCATTTATGTACAAGTATTAAGTTTTTGATAATAGATATGACTTATCTTTTTTAAATTCGAGCATTGTCCTATTTTTTACCTGTCTACAACAATTATAAGTTTAGAAATATATATTTGGACCTACACATGCATACAAACATACTCACACGCACGCACACACACAAGCACTCGCGCGCATACACACACATACACACACACACATACACACACAACAAACCAAAGAAAAATACAACCAAACTTGGTTCAATACAACGTCATTAACCGAAGATTATTCATAAATTCGTTTATTTGCAAAAATATTCATTTAGCCAGCAGATTCATTCATTTAGTCAGCAGATTCTCTTATTTCACTGCAAGTCAATAATCAAAACAAATTAAAAGCTTAACTAAGTATTATTAAACAGAAATTTAACAGTTGACAGATTAAAATGATAATTTAACAGATTGTTGTTCCACGGATTTGATTGTTTAACTAGCGTTTATTTTTTAAACGGAGTTTGATTAACGACGAATGATTATTTAAATTGATCATACTCGACTGAATAATTTATCTAATTGTTAAAACTCATCTCAGAACAGCAATACCAGGAAAACTCATTGATCGAAACATTGTGATCGAAACAACAAAGAATGGGATACTAATCAGAATAATTAATGGACTAATTACAATATTTTCAAATAATAATTAAATATCATTAGCAAGGATAGAAATGTGACTGACACAACAAAGATGAGGATACTAATCTGAATAATTAATAGAAAAATAACTACTTCAATTTAGAATTTAAAACAATATGAGAAATGTAACGACCGGAACGTTAAGATTGAACAGAAAAGATCAAGATACTATTCTGAATAATTCTTAGAATGATTGGCATTTTTATTGTAATTTCTAGGTCAAAAGATGGCGTCCATATCCTCTGGCATAGTGGAAATGATGAAATTAAGAAATAAGTAATAGGAGTTCTCTCCCCTAGAATCAATAGTTGAAAGAGAACAGTCTATCCATTGTGGATTAAATAAAGGGTTGGTTTCGAAATTTTCAGAACGTTACAAAGTATAAGAGGTCCTTGAATAAACTCGGGGTTTACAGCGTATCAAACGTTGCAACTGTAACTGTAATGAAGTCATTGTTCTGTATTTTTAACCAAGCAAGGCGAGAATGCTACTAAGATGCAAGAGTTTATTGGGAGCGAAAGAGACTGAAAAGCCTTTAGAAGGCACCGGAAACCGAATCCTAAACAGGAAACCAGGGATAAACCTTAACTTTTGTTCAAAAGACTGGGGGTGAGTGTGAACCGGACAAAATTTAATAATAACGCGAGATTTAATCTCTCATATTCTATCCATTACGGTACTTCTTCAGTGTTTGTGTTTGTATGTGTGTGTGTGTGTAGAGGGGCATGTCAACTTTACGTTCTCGCGTGTGATGTCAGAGCGACTCTGATTCTTTGCCGCCAGGGTCGGATTTTATATATCTGCCCCCGTCGTCCAGCTTGTTCTCACGCTTTCTAGCCAGATGCAGCTGGAAAATTACGTTATTCTACACTCTGAGGCCGGGAGGTTACTTCAGGTCGACCCTGTTACACAGCTACCTTGATGGTCTAGTGTGACATTGAGTGCAATTTATATTCTGGCATGTTAAAACATAGAAAACCAGACGAGTACACCATTTCGAATAAGTTTTTCTTAGAACTTCAGAAGAGGCTGCATCCCCGATCACTACAATCTTAACATTTTCAAATCTCGGGTTAACCATTATCTTGTCCACATAAATGCATAAACTGTGCCTCTTACTCTTACCCATTTCACCCCAAGGAAGTCGATAATGCCACTAAGATGCAAGGGCTTACAGAGAGTGAAAGGGAATGAGAAGACTTTAGTGAGAAGTGAGAAAAGTACAATAAAGTAACAGTGTTCAGGAAGAGAGGAGATGATGATTAGCATTTTATTTAAATTTTTGAAGGTTGTAGGTGGCAAGGAAATCGGAAAGAGCGTTCCACAGGTAAGAAGTGCGAGAAAAGAAATGGTTAAAATATAAGTAGCTGTTTCATCTAGCTAGTTCAACAGTAAAACAGTGATACCTTTTTGCCAATCTAGTAGCACGCTTAAATTCATATAGTTGAGGTGTTAGGGAAAAAAAGCTCCTCAGAACAGTTGCCATGAAAATATTTGTAGAACAAGCACAATTTGTAGAACTAACCCTAACCCAATCACGTCACATTGGTGAGAAAGTGACTGAAATTGAGATGCCAGATCATGGACCGTTTTACATTATGGATCCTCCTTCGAATTTTGTCAAGAATCTCGAAGTATATTAAGCAACCAAATTACTGATCAAAATGCTAAATTGCTCCCAAGAGAATGCTTCTTCGGCCACTACAATCTTAACCTGTTTCAAATCTACGGTTAACCGTTATCTTCCCTACATATCCCCATAAACTGAGTCCCTTACCTCTTATTCTGTAATACTCTACCTCGAGTGGCTCCCGGGACTTGTGCATGGCGAAGATCATTATATACATCCCGCCAAAAAATCCCCCACCAAAAAAACAACATAAGATAGGATGAAGAATGCATCACTAGAAATATTGAAACAAGAAAGATAGGGATACTAGTTTGATTAATTCATTGAATAATGGTAATTCTAAAATAGTGAACAATCCTCCTGGGTGATAAAAAAAATCATAAACGTATTTTTCTTCGGGTGAAATACAGAGGATAGTTGTTTTTTTTTCTTTTTAGATTTAAGAATGAGAACTGTTGTCTTGATTAGCTTACCTGTCTTTCGGTGAGATCAAGCGCCACTGCTATTTCATACCTTCTCAACCTGGTCAGGTAATTGTGAATGGCGAATTCCTTCTCTAACTCCCGAATTTGGTGCTTGGTAAAGGCAGTTCTCTCTTTGCGTGGTTTTGTCGTTAAATCGAGTTTGTACGAAGAAGAATTATGAGAATCTGAAAAGATCAAGAAAAAAAAAAAAACGGAATTGAATTTTACAGAGATTTGTGGATGTTGATATTTCAGTCAGTCAGTTACGTGTCACACGTGATACTCACTTGAGCGATCATATATATTTCGATACAAAACTCATGAGGCGGACGATTTTTCTCTTCCCTAGGTTGCCATTTCTTTCTGTGGTAGACTGGTTGCCAGTCAAGGCTAAAGAACCCAGTCTGTTCTGCTATTTAACCCATAGCTGGGAGAAGAAGAGATTGATTCATACCTTTCCCAAGGGTATTTGTGCGTAATACCACCTCCTTTGGTCTCAGTGCCCGTTGGTGACAACAGCATTTTCTAGCAAAATCTATCACGATTTTGATTTCTTGAAATCTATCACATTTTTTTATTTACAGACACAGTACTTTCACCCCGTCTTTTTACAGCTTCAGGTGGTTGGTTTTTGGTTTCGGAGTTGTCTGGATGTGCGGGTGGTGTAATCTGTAGTGGCTAGGAATAAGAATGAGAAATCAGAGAGCCAAGTTCGAATTCCAGTTCTATTTGTTGCTTCACTTACGAGCAAATACACTTGGAAAATTAATCCCCCCTCAGATATGTGTTAAAGCGTACGATTTGTAAATAGAAAATCATTGTTATTCTCAAAAAAAAAAAAAAAAAAAAAAAGAAAGTGTAATTAGAACAATCTACCTCGTGGACTAAATAAAGGGTTCGGTTAATAATTCTGACGTATATCTTGAAGAAAGCCGGTGCGCACAACGACAGAAGTGTCGTGAATATGGCAATAAAGATGCGGACAACAGTCTGAACGATGTAAATTGTGTAAATAGTTACAATGTCTCATTTCAGAAATCTAAACAAAAAATTGTTAATTCAATATTCATTAAAAAAAAAGATATTCTTGCAAATTCTAAACATGTTTCGGCTTTAAATAACCCACAAAGGGTTGATAAACCGCACAAAATATATCAGATTTGTCCAGCTACTAAACGGGTTACCAACCACGGCTACAGAGTCCAGTCTGTTCAACTATTTGCCCCATAGCTCGGGATGAGGGAGGAAGGAATGGATTCCTACCTTTCCAAATAGTGTTTGTGCGAAAGTAAAGGTAAAGATCTCGAACGAAATTCGAACTCAGATCGACGATTTCTTGTTCTGAGACACTAACCATTATATAATCCGCATATTCAAATACAGCATAATTGAAATAAAAGTTAAAATATAGGAAGATTACGAGTGGATATGGTTTCATTTAGCTTGAACGAGACGACTGAGATATTTGTAAAAACCGTAATTATATAAGTTGCAAAGTTCGTTACAATCTGTATTTTTTTCTTTTCTTTTTCTTTCTTTCTATCTATGAGATAGATAGATAGATAGAGAGAGAGAGAGAGAGAGAGAGAGAGAGAGAGAGAGAGAGAGAGAGAGAGAGCGTGTGTGTTTGTTGTTTCCAATGTAGTAGATATTTGGTTTGTGGACACGCACGTGTGCAAACACGCGCTTAGATGTATGTACATTAGCAGACTCTTTTCTGGATTTTTTACAGAATCACGATATTTACGGCAGGAGCACCAGCCCAAATATGACAACAGTATTCAATGCACGGACGAACGGTAGATTTATAAATGTGCAAGATGGATTCTGACACGACACAGTGAACCAACTTTCCTTGCAGTAGATGTAGCAATTGATTCGATATAGTCACTTCAAGTTAGGGGAAAATGTGAGGCCAAGAAGGCATAGAGTGTTGCTCTCCCGGAGTTTAGCATCAGTTTTTGTTTTGGAGGCGTTAAAATTTGCCAGCCATATCTTTCCCCCAGTTATCCACTGATTGGAAGTCCTTTTCAAGAAAAGCAGTTGAAGGGTTTACTTTGTCAGGTTTGTTGGATTCGATAGTAAGACAGGAGTAACTGGTTGTGTCATTTGCATAAATACCTAGTGGGGAATTGATGACATCGGAGAGATCATTGATGAAGATCAGAAACAGTGTAGGTCCAAAGATAAAGCCCTGGGATCCCGCGTTAGTATGAAATGTTTTGCGACTGGATAAAGGCAAATATTCTTCCCATGACACCGAAGCCCTTGAGTTTGCGTAGAAGGCCAGAATGGCCGAGATATGTATAACCACAGCCCCAACTTTGCCTTTCTTATCTAAAGCTTGATAGACAAATTCAGTGATAGTTTTTAATACGACGGTGGTAGACCTGGCGAAACGAAAGCCATATTGTTTGCCTGAAAGGAGATCGTGCGAAGTAATTTAGCATTGATTAAAACCTCAAGTACTTTGCTGAAAAGCGATAAGAGACTAATAGTTCGATAATTTAAGGGATCAGAGGGTTCCCCAGAGTTCTTAAAAACAGGAGGACTTCGCATAAACCTGGAAAGCAGGAAGCAGTGAGGCAATTGTCGTAGAGTCTGCATAGAATTCGAGTCAGTTTAGGAGTACATTTCTCTAGGACGACGGTAGTGATCTCGTCATATCCACTTGCCATGTGGGGATCTAATTTAGAATGTATGTCAGAAACCAGTGACAGTGATATGCGCATGTCCCTCAGTAGAGCCTCCGCTCTAGGGGAAAAATCTGGCAGAGGAACTCCTGATGAGTCGAGAGTGAAGTTGGAAGAGAACTTTATTCAGTTCACTCCTGCAGAGTCGCCAGTGAGGCAACGTTTGAACTAATTACGAGCAATGGCAAAGCGACGTTTGTTACAATCAGATCTGTTGCTCTGGTATCGCCGGAAGAAGTAATTCTTGTGGCTTATAGTAGCTGAACGGGCAATTGATAACCGAGGAGATGATCGTGGTTTCATTTGGTATTTCTGTGCTGGAAAGAAGTTTCGATACCAGCTTTTACCCAGGAAGAGACCTAGTAGCATATTTAAGAACAGGATGATTAAAAATATCATTTCAAGGAAGGAAGTCACGAAGCGAGTCCCAATCAGCGCGTTGGTAACAGGAAGATATGCTGTTAATAGGATGTTCATGACTGATAAAGAGATATCTATAGATACCAGCGCATGATCGGAGTTGCCGAGATGACAGAGATGCAGAGCACAACATGAGTCCGAGTTGGGGGTAAGGAACAGATTAACTAGAGAATCGTGTCCGTCCGAATTACTGGGAAAGCGCGTGAGGAAATCTTCTATTTAAGTGAGAGATTGAGTAAAAGAGAAGTTCCACATTTTCCATTAACCAATTTTCATTCGTATTTTGTTATTTTAAATATATATATATATATATATATATATATATATATATATATATATATATATATATATATATGTGTGTGTGTGTGTGTGTGTGTGTGTATATTTGAGTGTGTGTGTGTGTGTGTTTGTGTGTATTACACTACTCATTAAGAACATTTTAGTACAATACAAGGCCAAATGCGAAGAGAGAAAATTATATTCCCCCATTTTTACAAACTGGTGAGGCACGTCATCTTTGTAAATCAGCGTTCGAAATCCTGATTTAATGCATTCAGACTCGAACATCGGTCACTAGCGCGTGATAGAAATAGACGATTACCCCAGACACCAGAAATGGTACTAGGCAAAAGATTATTTATTTATTTTCGATTAAAGTTTTAGTAAACATTATGGAAGCACATTTTCGAAACTATTTTTTCAAAACTATATTCATTTTTTAAATTAATAGATATTTCACTGGATTGCTTTAGTGACACACCCACTGAATTGCGCCATCTTGTCGATAACATGGAAGCAGGCTTCGATATGAGTGTTAGACACCTGCTTATATTCTTTTGGGGGGGGGATGTTGGAAAAATTTTAATTAAATTCTATTATATTTATTCTAAAAGCAAATAATTCCTTTCTTTAAAAATTCTAATTTTTCACCAATTGTGTCGAGAAATCACACATTCACGTACACACTCATACAGAAGACTTTATTTTAAAAAAAAAAACGAATGAATGAAACCCCGAATGAAAAACTGAAAGGCTTAAATTTCGCTATTTGTATTGTTTTTCTGCGAATGTGAAAAATATTGTTATCTCATGGTAACTAATTTTGCTTTAATAAACAAAGTCAATTTTTGTTAAAAATTTGAATTAACTATTATCAAACCACATTTATGTTATGTTTTCTGCTTATCATAAACTTAATAGAAAAGCTCATTTGCCCATTGAAATTTTCATCGTGCTCAGCAAAACATCTCAAGGAAAACGGTAACCCTAGTGACGAAATAGTAGCACGTGGATCATAGTATGAAAATAGAGTGGATTAAAATAAATATTTGTTTCTTAAACATTTTAATTATGTATTTATTTTTTTCTATTATGTAATTGCTATAAATGATAAATTTAAACAAAAAACGTTTTGATTTCATGACATTTTAATTCTTATTCGGGATGATAAAAATTGTCTTTTTCGGACGGTTCCTGGACGATGGTGTAAAATGTTAGTCTGGAACTCTGCTTAGAAGAATATTACCTAAAACATTATCTGAGTTTACCTAATGAAGTAAATGTAATTCAACAGGTAAGTAGATATTTACTTGACCCCCCCACCCACTGAGTCAGGTTGTGACACAAGGTCAGTTTTCACTCGGGTCGCTGGTCCAAGCTAGTCTTAGCTGTTCATAAGTTGTCCAAGCTGGTCTAAGCTAGCCATAGCTGTTTTTGGCTTGTCCAAGCTGGTCAGAGCCGGTCCAAGATAGTTGTAGCCCTGATACCACCAGCACAGGAATGGAGCCCTGTGCCAGGTAAGTGAGATTTACTTGACCCCCCCACTGAGCCAGGTTGTGACACAAGGTCAGTTTTTAACGTGGAGACCCGAGTGTTTTCATTCGGGCCGCTGGTCCAAGCTAGTCTTAGCTGGTCATAGCCTGTCCAAGCTGGTCTAAAATAGCCATAGCTGTGATACTACCAGCGCATGGACGGATCCCTACACCAGGTAAGTATATAAATATATAAAATATCATGCAATAAATTATGATGATCAAATATAAATTCCGTATATAAATTCCGTATATAAATTCCGTAATTACTCGAATACAGTGCGAGTTTTTATGATAAATTTTCTGGAACCGATTGCACTATACAAGTATTCTTATTTTTGGAGGAGTTAAAATTCTTGCCCCAAAATTCAAGGGTTGCACTATACACGAAGTCAGCTTATACACGTGTATATACGGCATATATATATATATATATATATATATATATATATATATATATATATATATATATATATATATATGTTTGTTTAAGAAAGTAGCTTAATACCTGAATTCTCATGACGAACACAAAGGCAACGTTGCTGTTAAAGGCAAATTAAGACCAAGGACTCATACCATTTCGCAGGTGGTAGCCATAGACATTTTGCACTAACACGTGTTCGTTGTTAACATGTGCACTTCTGAACCGAGTTCACTTGTTGACATAACGGGAGCAAAGTGGAAGACTGCTCTATACCTACCAACCAGCCAACAAGGAAAATTCAAAATGGCAGTTATTAGCATTGGCCGTGTCAACTTATAAAAGAAACGGCGTAATATCTAGACAGAAAGAACCAGGCAGGAAGAGTTGCGAACTGAGTAGGACATAGTAAGGTAAATAGAAAATAGATATGAAAAGGCAGGCAGACATTCAGATATGATCACACTGCAAAAGAAACAGACAGACAGCTACAGAGATTATCATATATATATATATATATATATATATATATATATATATATATATATATATATATGTGACTGGGGTATTTTGACTTAGTGTAATGATTATCGATGCTTCCATTATTTTTAGCCTTTTTTCATGTGATTGAGGCTATTATAGATGTCTACGAGTATGTTGTACATGAAATTTGGTAGGTTTCCCTGTTTGCTTAAATGATAATGAAAAAGAAAAAGCCAACACTCAATAACATCAACTATGAACACGGTCACAATGTGATGACTGCGTTTTGAAAATTAAAATAGACATTCCTATTTACGCTAGATACATACATAAAATCTACACATTCAGTTAAAAATAAAGATAAAAACATCCTTGATAATGTCTATGAAAATAGTCGAAAGAGCTCGGATATAAAAGGCATTTATTTGAACATTATTTTTACAATTTATGTCCAGAAAAGAAAAACTTATATGAACACAAGAAAAATTGAATAATAAAAAATCTTAACCGCAATATCAGTCGTCTTTAATGAAACTTGTATAAAAGAGGGATTGTTGTCCAAATACACAATTATTGCTTCGGTATGAAACTCAGAGTTGAGCAATCAATGTTATATATATATATATATATATATATATATATATATATATATATATATATATATATGTATGTATATATATATATATATATATATATATATATATATATATATATATATATATATGTTTCATTAAATAATATAGACAACTGTTTTTATTTATTTTATGTAAATTCTTTTCATAACGTATTGTCCGTGTAACATTATCATTAAATTGAAGAAAGAAAATCACAATCTTTGATACATATTTTTAATTCTATCTAAAGTTTAGATAGAATTAAAATATGATCAATATTATGATTTTATTTTCTTCGTTTAATGATAATGTTATTAAGCTTATCAGACGTTATGAAAAGAATTTACATAAAATAAATAAACAACAGTTGTCTATATTATTTAATGAAACATGTATGAATGAAAAATGCTGCCTAAATACACACATATATATATATATATATATATATATATATATATATATATATATATATATATATATATATATATATATATATTTTATCTGTCTTATCTGCACGTTTTTTAGAGTGATACTATCTATCTATCTATCTATCTATCTATCTATCTATCTACCGAAAAGATTGTCGTTCTGTTCAGTAATTGCAATGAAAGAGATTTCCTACTATCACACAAATCGATGTATAGATATTATCAGATTGAGACCGGCTCAAACAAAACTAAGATTGGGGAAATACAAAGAGAGAGAGAAATGGACGGAGAGGAACACAAAAGGAATAGAAAGAAAAAAAAAGGGTTAACGTTAAGAACGAGTGAAAGAGAGAGACATACAGACAGAGAGAGACGAGGAGAGAGAGAGAGAGCCAGACAGACAGACAGACAGGCAGACAGACAGTGCATCTGAAAAATTAGGGAAACAGGAAGAAAGTGGTAAAGTCTGTTAGAGGGATCATGCAGACGGGAAAGAAGTAGGTGACTGATGGAGAGAGAGAGAGAAAGAGAGAGAGAGAAAGTGTCAGAGAAAACTAGAGACAAAAAGACAGACAGATAGATAGATAGATAGATAGATAGATAGATAGATAGATAGATAAAGAGAGAGATAGAGAGAGTGGGAGAGAAAGAGAGAGAGATCAGTTTTGGCTGGTATAGTTACAGTAGACACGGATAATCGGTATATTGTATTCGTCCAGGTGGTGGCTGTTACCGATGTAATTGGGTTCATTTGAGTACACGGCATGATTGGCTCCAAATTGCATACTAAATGCGCTCATGTGTCGCCTTCTCCGTGTATACATATAAACAAAGACACGTAAACAGGCGTACTTGTACACACACACACACACACACACACACACACACACACACACACACAAACACACACACACATATATATATATATATACGTGTGCGCACATCTAAATATATACAAGCACAAGGAAACGTCTATACAAATATACATACAAATATATATATATATATGTGTGTGTGTATTGAGAGAGGAAGAGAGAGAGGAGAAAGACAGACAAACATACAGAAACGTTGTTACATGAAGGGATCTTGACGCATGCGTATACGTCAGATGGCATTTTGTGATCTCAGCTTTTTGTCCTAATTTACTGTTTTTATAGATCCGTAATGGTTACGTGTGTTGGCGTTTGTATCACTCTCAGTCTAATGTCACACCAGTAGACTTCCGCTGTCCTCAACGACTTCATAATGACAAATGCTACCCGGATTTCAGGCGGTACAAATAATGTATAGATTCATATGCGTGCGTGTTTACAGAGTTTGATGCGTCAATTCTTAGATCACAATTGGATCATGCTGTAAATGTCCGACCAGGTTGCAAGAGGCCGTAATGTATTACTAAAGTACGGTATTATCAAATGACCAAGAAGATCATTTTGGGGAGAAGATTAGGTTTTGGTAAAGCTTTGTTGACTTAAAAGAATGTCACTTTTCCGATTATCATACGCTTTTCATCAGCAGCACACGATCAAGAAAAACAGTTTTATTTTTTTTAATGAACAATTAAATGGTATTGTTAAGTTAACTTCCTTTCCTCTTCCAAACTTAGTATACACATTACTTGGCTGGTCATATAACTCACAGCAGTCAATCAGCAGAGAGCTTTCTCGACAAAGAAGACAGTCTTCTGATAGACGTTGCACAAACAAAATGTAGCCCAGGGGTTATGAGTAGATACACCTCTAACATGACGTGCCGAACTCGTATGTAAAGACAGCATTGCATCCACTAACTTTCGATTTCAGGGTCAGAGAGAAGGCATATAACATATTTCTGCTATAATTTTAGAGTTTTCTCTTTTCAGAAAATAATTACATGAGTTACGTTCTTCCGACTTCTCCATAACTCGAGTAATTATCTCCTTCTGATGGCTAGGCTGCCTCGTAAATAGTTGGTAACCTAACAGCAAAAAGTGTTAAAAAGTGCAAGCAACTGATCACTTAAATTATGGATGATACAATTTTGTATTTTCCTCACTTTGCCGATTATGGGCGCTATGTCAACATTTGATACCAACGCATGGATGTTTGTTTTGGGATAATATCTTGTTGAAGATTCAGGTAATCAGGAGTGAATTGGCACACATTTTTTAAGATTTTTCCTGACAAGCAAGGCTATAAAATCATTAAGAAGCAAAAGTTACTGAGGATAAAATAAAATGGAGTGAAGGAAAGCAAGAAAACTTTAATGGAGTGTTGTGGTGTCCTCCCTTTAAAGAGTCTATGTTGGACTCTTCCGCCTACTATAAAATTAGGAGGAGAGAAGGCCTTAGGGGAACAGTCGATTAGATTGAACGCTAGGTCAACCGACACACACTCACTAGTCGTGTAATACACTTCTGTTGTACTTACTGTTTGATATATGATATATCTGTAACATTTGTTTTGTTATTTCTTTAACCATTTACTTGGTCACAACATAGAGAGAAAGGACACCCCCCACAAAAAAAAAACAGGATTCAAAGAGCCAGGAAATGAAGTTGCAGTTGAATTTTTATAGTTTGTAGTTGTGCTACGTGATATCTGTTGTTCATTACGGCAGCGAATGTTGGACGATTTCCCCAAAGATGAAGCGACGGAAATGTGGTTCTACAGAAGGATGTTAAGGATATCATAGACCAAGCATATGAGCAACGATGATGTCTTGGAGAGGATGCAAACAAGGAGGAGGCTTATCCTTAACATCAGGAAAAGGCAGCTGAAGTTCCTGGGACACATAATGAGGAAGGAGGGCCTGGAGAATCTGATACGCACAGGTCAAATAAAGGGAAAGAGAGACAAGAGAAAACAACGCATGGCATACCTAGCGGGCTTAAGCAAGTGGATGACAGAACGTTGTCTGGGGGAGGGAGCAGAGGGAAGGAACTTGTTGAGAGCTGCAAGGGATAGAGGGGTGCAGCACGTAGAAAGAAAGTTTGTAGTTGAGTGGAAAGCAAGAAGCTGGAAGAGATTTCCATAGGCGAAAAGTACGAGAGGAGAAATTATTAGAATAGAACTTACGGTTACATTTAGCAATTTAAACAGTAAAACATGAGACCTAACCGCCAGTCTTGTACTACACTCCTTTTTTTTAAATCCTTTCAAAGTCTGTCTATATTTCTGAGACGAGGTATTGTAACTATTTACACTATTTACATTGTTCGGACTGCTGTCCTCATCTTTACTGTTACATTTACTACGTTTCGGCCGTTGTAAGATCGAGTCTTCTTCAGGATCTATATTTTTGAGATGAAGTATTGTAACTATTCACACTATTTACATTGTTCTGACCGCTGTCCTCATCTTTACTGTCACATTCACGACGTTTTGGCCGTTGTAAGTTCCAGCCTTCTTCAGGATCTATATTTCTGAGATGAAATATTGCAACTATTTACACTATTTACATTGTTCGGACCGCTATCATCATCTTTACTGTCACATTCACGATATTTAGGCCGTTGTAATCTCTTGCCTTCTTCATGATATGTCTATACTTCAGAGATGAGGTATTGTAACTATTTACATTATTTACATTGTTCGGACCGCTGTCATCATCTTTACTCTCACATTCACACCGTTTCGGCCGTTGTAATCTCCGGCCTTCTTTATAATATGTCTATATTTCTGAGATGAGGTATTGTAACTATTTACACTATTTACATTGTTCGGACTGTTGTCCCCATCTTTACTGTCATATTCACGACATTTCGGCTGGAGAGTACAACAGCCTAAACGTTGTGAATCTGACAGCAAAGTTGAGGACAATGTAAATAGTGCAATAATTTCAAATTCAATATTTAAATTTAATTAAATTCATAAATTCGATGAGCCAAGGAAGAAAGCTCATCAGAAAAATTGTCATGAGAATATTTATAGAAAAGACACAGGGAATCTGCGTTATGGCGATGGGAAAGTGACTGATTTCGAAATGCTAGATTCTTCTTTTGACTTTATCAAGAAATTTACGTCCTTATAATAGTATCATTCAATAAATGCTCTACTTACGTCGCTCTTTGACTTTGTATTAAGTGAACAATAGTATTAAAAACTTCCTTTAATACACGTTGTGAGTTAGAATCGATAAATAATGAATTTTATCATTTTACTAGCGCAGTGTCAAATCGATTCCTGACGTTTAAAGAGATATCTGTACTTAGTATTTTTTTAAATTTTTTTTAAAGAAATAACAAGTTTGAAACTGTGTTTATATAATCGAACCACCAGGAATTGTATCATTTCGCTTTTAGCCATGGTATTTTCGTATCTCCTGTAGATAGGAAAACAGATGCGAATTTGAATCTCATCAGAACATTTGTTGAAAATTTATGTAACTATGTACTTCAATAAATCTATTAACAATTATATCTAATCATTTTTCTAGGTGAGTGAGAATAAAATTTCCTCCCACTCCAAAAATATTTCGGAGTTTTAAGGTGTGGCAGATACTGACGTCATTGCTATAGATAAGAACGTCATCAGATTCTGTTTTGCACATGAAAAATCGAATCAAATTTCTTGCCCAACCTATTTCCCAAAATGGAGACATTTTGGAGTGTCATTCAGTGCAAGAAGGAGCATAAGTCTAGCTATCACGATAAATATTATAATAAAATTGTGAAGAACGCTCCTTAAAAGACATCCGATTAACATAAATAATATTTGAATTAGAACGGGGATATGACAGAAGATGAAAATAATTGGACAGAAATTGACTCGGTGTCATCACTCTTGTTTATACGCAACTTTCATAACTAGTGACCCTAGACGGGGAATGGCTTTCATGCAGGGCGCATTTATCATCGAAGCTTTAAAGGTACGGCCAAATATTTGTGTGCTTGGCGTTACATAGCAATGTTGTTTCGGATGTGCGGCTGGTGTAACTTATCAGCGCCTAAAATGGAATCGGCGAGGGGAGTTCAAATTTCAACCTGGCTTGCTGTGTTCATTTCCGCAGAAATGTCGCGGGAAAGGTATGAATCCATCCGTTTTCGCTCCTCAGCAATGGACTGCATATCAGAATTGACTGGACCCTCTTGACTTGGGCGGCAACAAGTCTAAGGGAAAGAAAAACCTGAATTCCAGTCCACTGGAGAAGGCAAAGGAAATGGATGAAACAAATATAGCAGAGAAGATTCATAACTGAGACCACAGAGAGAGAGAGAGAGAGAGAGAGAGAGAGAGAGAGAGAGAGAGAGTGGGGTTGCTTCTATCACTTGATCCAGGCGTTGGTGAACACAGGAACATGATTTACTAAAGTCGCACGGTTAATGAGGTGTATGAACATTTGATCAATGTCTTTGCAATTGGCAAGAATCTACACCCCTTACTATTTTCACTAAATGACTTGACACAGGTTTCATCAGAGGTTGACATATTGGTTGACGAAAATTGAAATTAAGTTAATTATGCCAAAAATCATAGGCAGTCGAAATATTTGTAAACAAGACAGAATCGTTACATCTAAAATGGCGTGTTTACATACGTGTAACATTTCTGGGCGGTAATGAAAAGGAAAGTGCTCAACCGAAATCCGAAGGCGTACCGAAATAGTGAAAGTTGCCTCCTATATGACAGTGAATGATGGACAATCTCCTCACAGATGAAGAAGTGACTTGAAACAGCAGAAATATGGTTCTACAGAAGGATTATGAGAATACTATGGACTGAATTATATGAGCAACAACAAAGTTTTAGAGAAAGTATTTAATCTGTCTCCTCACTAGGACGAGATGTGACACAAGGTTTATTTTTAGGTGGGGACCTGAACGCGTACACCCGGAACAAGAACAAAAATTCCTCTCAGCCCTCGCAACCGTCGGTTGCGCAGGCCTCGGTGCGAGCACCGATCACTCCCTCTGGTGCAATGGGAGGGCGCGGCCTCGGGCAGCTGTTCCCCAGGGCTAGGCACCTCTTCAGTATTATTTTCCTCAGTTGCCCTCCTGTCCTTTGACAGAGAAGCCCTTGAGTGCACTCTACCCAAAGACAGAGACGTAACTGAGAGATGACAAGTAGATGTGTAACAACTCAAAAAGAGTAAATTACACGTTACAAAGTTTTATAGAAAATAGAAACAAAAAGAACACTTATATTTGTCAGAAAGAGATTGAAATTTTTAGAGCACATAATAAGGAAAGAGAGCAAATGGAAAATTTGACACTCACAGGACAAATTGAAGACAGGAGGCAGAGAGGAAAACAACGCATAACCTACCTAACGAGCTTGCGTTAATGGTTGACAGAACAATGTTTAGGAGACATAGCAGAAAGACAAAATTTGCTAAGAGCTACAAAGTATAGAAATTGTGGAGAGCCATAATCCTGAAGTACATAGAAGAAGTATGAATTGTACGTATATATTCACATGAAATATATACACAAATTATCCAAGGGACATCGAAACCATGACGTTTTAGATATTTTTGAAGTGTACCGAGATATTCATTAATGCTAACCAAGATAAAAAAGGGTATTTAATAAGAACTTGACAAAATTCCTCGATATCAAATTTTCTGTTCTGCTTTGCAAGACACACAGGCCTTCGTTCGCCGACACGTTGAAACAGCGCATGCGCGTTTCTTCGCTGACAGCCGCACATGCGCAGTGAAGCTTTCAATGGCCCAGCAGATGTTTTTAGTTTGAACTGCACTGGAGTTTAATGAAATGTAATGTATTTCCGCTCACCAGCTGTAGACTGAGTCCAGACTCTAATATTTTCGTTCAAGTAAACCGCAGGTGCATTTCTTGTTACTGTTGGGTGATGGTGGAGCGATAGACCGCCATTTAATTTGTATTTAATAGCCTCATACAATCACAGGTGGGCAGTTTACTGGGGAGGTGGTATAATATCTGATGCGGTGGTGGCATGAGGTCTCAAACCGCTATAACTGTTAAGCAAGGACATTCCTTCTCTCTCTCTCTCACGCACATACGCACACAAACACACACACGCGCGAGCGCGTGCGCATACACACAGACACACACATATGTGTGTGTGTGGGGATATAAGTAATAAAATACCTACCCAAATTCACCAAATGTATATATATAAAATGCCTACCCAAATTCACCAAATAAATATATATATATATATATATATATATATATATATATATATATTTGTGTGTGTGATTATAAAAAAAAAATACCTACCAAAATTATACGATATATATATATATATATATATATATATGAGTGTGTGCGTGATATAAATAAGTAAATGCCTACCCAAATTCACCAAATATATATTTTCATTTATACAAGTAAGGTTAAATATCAACGAAGATTATTTGCTATGGAATTTAAAAAATCTATATTTCCGATCACTTTATTATTTTATAAAATTGCCCAGTCTTTGAGTAATTTCGGCTATCGCTGGACATTATCAGTTTTCCTTATTTTCAAATATCGCGTTTCCGCGTCTGATTGTACGTGTCGACATTATTTTTGTTGAAAAAAAGCCAAACGTTTTGACAATAGCTACACTTAGACCAAAGTACTCGACCATAAGATAATTTTTGCCTAAAAATGTCATACATCGAAAAATTTATATTTAAATATGTACTAGAAATCATGAAAATGATTCAAAGTATAGAAAAATAAAGTGAAAAAAAACATTTAACATATAATTTCCGTTTATCTTCAATCAAACTTCTATAACTGAATCTCTCTCTCTCTCTTTATATATATATATATATATATATATATATATATATATATATATATATATATATATATATATATATATATATACACCATAAAAAACAACTTAGACAAAAAGAATTAAATAGCAATTTTAATGTGATTAATAGCGAAATCACTTCGCTAACAGGACTTAATGAGACATTAGCTAAACTATCAGTTCCTTGAATAATAAGATCCTTATATTCGAGTCGTTGTCAGATGGAAGACACATGCCAAGCACTTTCAACAATTTCAAATTGTCATCTTCACTGCACAATTTTATTATATATGGCTATATTTTTTTATATATAGCATATATAAGAAAATTGTGCCCTGAAGATGACAATTTGAAATTTTCGAGAGTGCTTGGCACGTGTCTTCCATCTGACAACAACTCGAATATAAGAAACTTACTATTCAAGGAATTGATAGTAAGTTAATGTCTTATTGAATTCTGTTGTGATTTCATTATTAATCACGTTAACATTTCTATTTAATTCTTTTGTATAAATTGTTTCTTTGTGATATAAAATTAAGCTGCACTCTAATATATATATATATATATATATATATATATATATATATATATATATATATATATATATGCTGAATGACAAGGATTTTCACGCAAAACCATCTTTAGGGTTTTAAAAAGAATGGTCCATGGGGGCAATTCTGTGGTTGGAAATCCCTTGTTGGTGAAATAGGTCAGAAAACTATCAAAATAAATGTCTCTTGAAGTGGACATCTAAAAATGTGGCACGAGAGGACAGAAATAATTCTAGTTGTAGTTGGAGACATCGGATTTATTAGGAAATATTCCGATAGATTCATTGAAGGGGTCCCTGGTAGCCCTCGCCATAAATAATACAACAAAATTGTTCTCGCAAGTAAAGCTGACAATTTACGAAAGGATTTACCTAAGTAAAAAATATGTACTCTTAGGGAGTTTTATTTGTAATTTTATTTTATTTTATTTTTTTACAAAAAGTTCAGTGAAAATGTGATGATTCTATTTCTGACCATAGGTCTCTTGTTGGGACCTTGAAAAAAATCAGTATGCAACAAAAATCAAAGGAAATAATAATAATAATAATAATAATAATGATAATAATAATAATAATAAATGCACTGATCTTACACCGGGCATGGCTTTCATGCTTTCTCATCTCAATTGATTTGAGATGTTAGCATACACATGTTTTATCTTGCTGAATTAATATGGGCTCCAGTAAATATCCCGTTCTCCTATCACAGATTTGTTTTTCACTTTTGCCTGAACAGAATCACTTGGGCACGTCACCTAGAAGCTGATGCATGTTGTTTTTCATTTCATGCGCGGGACTAGCAGAAGATCATCAATCCCGATCATCGAGAGCGTCATTATTTTAAGTTTGAAAGATGAGGCACCCAAGGTGACTAGATACTTGGGAACACCCTCAATCGGAGACTTTCTGAGTCGACTGGGTTTCTCGACCTGAAGTAATTTCTAACTGGGCATTTACCTGCAAGTTTAGGTGCTGCTTTTATCAAAAACTGTTATCATAACACGCATATTTGATCGTGATGCATACAACTGGTATACTCTTATCAGACTAAGTATATTGGTCTTTGTATAATTTTAACCCAGTGTTAATTACTACTACTACTACTACTTCTACTATTACTACTACTACCACTACTACTACTACTATTACTACTACTACTACTAATAGTTCTGTTATATTTGCTTTTCAAGTTGAAACGCCAGTTCTCGTCCGATCACTGAAGTTAAGAAACATTGAGCTTGGTCTGAACCTAGATGGGTGACCGCTTGGGAATGTCAGGTGATGTAAGCTTAGGTGTGTGGGTGGTGTAATGGATAACTGCTCAGATTGAAAAAGGGAGCCGTGTTCAAATTCCAGTCGGGTTTATTATATTCAATTACGCGTAAATGCACAAATGGATCCTTCTTTAGGCATATCGTCTAGTTCTTATTTTCATTACTGCTCAGTTATTGCTTGCCCAGTTTCCACCGAGTTCTACGGGACACTAACCTAGTGAACGAAAGCGCTAGTTCATGAATTTGGTGACATAGTAAATGTGAGTTCAATCCTTGGGCCGGGCAGTGTATCCTTGGACGATATCCCTAGTCATGTGGAGTAGAACGAGAACAGCCTACTCCCGTAGATTAAATAAAGGGTTCAGAATTCCCTGTAAGTTACCCAGATTGATATGCACCTGATGAAGGCCGGAGGTCACTTCGGCTGAAACGTTGTGTTTAGAACAAGAAATATGAAAATAGTCCGAATATAAATACTGTAAATAGAAATTATCATACCAGTGCTGACGCTCCACACTGTAATACGTGAATGAAAACACAATACACTTCTATAAGTCGTAATATTAGTAGTAGTAGTAGTAATAGTAGTAATTCTCCTTTTTCTTCTTCTTCTGATTACAAATGGTATGATTATAATTAGTATTATTATTTCGTAAGATAACCACACACCATCAATTTGAGATAAGGTACAAATACCCGGAGCCTAATATACCCACTATGACTTCTCTTCAGTTGGGGTTCAAATAATAAAAACAAAATTTAAATACCGATTTTCCAGGTATATAGGCCATATACTTGGTGCACTGGTGCAATATAAACTTTCTAATTACCATCCCCTTTCAGTATTCGTCTTTCTATTGGACGAACCGAAACTTAGCAATTATCAGTATATAAACCTGCGTACACAAGTATGAATGTTCCTAAGGCTGCATTTAAGGTTTCACTTTAGCTTTAGCCTACTCTCTCAATACCACCGGTGTTTGACATGTTTGTGTACATACCTCGAAACAAGTGCATTGAGTGTTGATTTAAACGTTACATATCCTCATCGTTTTTTATTTTATTTTATTTTTTTACTCTTGTGAAAGAGAATTAGAAATTGGCGCGCATCGCTTTGGCTGTCGAGCTGACACCTAATTGCCTGCCACAAAATATGGCAAACGAGAGGAAAATGCTCATTTTATTAGCGAAAAAAAAACAAAACATTTTTTTACAGGGCGGGGTCAATTACAGATTTTCACCCACTCACATATTTTTTTCGTATATACAAGAGGAAAAAAGCCGTTAATAAATTAAGCGCGTTTTTAACTTTTAAAACTTCGTGAGAAGACTTGCCTGCCTAGAAAATCGGCATTCGTAATCTTATTTATTTTATATTCGAACACTGCTTAATGGAGCCATTGATATATATGTAAATACACTTAGAAGAGGAGACCCTTATATTTTGAGGACATTGTTAGACTCCCCCATCGAACTTATAACCATCCCATTTGTTAATTTCGCAGTTTAATAATCTCCCAACCCGAATTTTTATTAAGAACAGCCGTTTATTGCATCCTGAGAAAAATTCCTCTCCCCGCCCCCACATTTATTAAGACTCCTCACTTTTATTAGGTTGATGCAAATTACAAATTGGAATCAAAATCAAACACGTAAAACAATTTAAATATCTGAGAAGTGTTTTAACAGAAAATAGAAAGGGTGACATTTAAATCCGAAGGCACATTGTGATAGCGAAAGATGCTTTCCAAAATATAAGCAAAGTATTAAGAAACAAGAAATATTCGTTAGAAAGAAAAAATGTACTGAGCTGTTACATAATATTAGTTCTCCTATATGGCAGTGAATGTAGAATCAACAGAAATGTAGTTTTTACAGAAGAATACTGACAATGTCATGGAGCGAACGTGTGAGCTACGACAAAGTTGTAGAGGAAATGGAAATTAAAAAAGGAGACTTATGTTTAACACCAGAAAGAGACAGTTGCAATTTCTAAGGCACATAATAATGAGGAAAGGGAGCTTGGAATATTTGATACTCACAGGATATACTGAAAGCAAGAGAGACATAGGAAAACAACGCATAATCTACCGAGCGAGTTTGTGTAAATGGATGGCGGAGATATGAATGTTTAAGTGAAATATCAAAAACAGAAAATATATTGAAAAATTGTAATGGGCGATGATTGCCAATGTTCCGAAGGGACACGGCATATGGAAACAGTAGAATATTATTTCTGTCATGGAGTAGGCGTCGTATCTTTACTAATTTTAGCCTAAAAATGGTCAAGGTCAAATCTGGAGGAGGGAGATATCAGAAAGATTGCGCCAACCCAGGAACAAGTTATTTAGCGTAAAAAATACATAATTTGCAAGCCGGTTTTGGTTTGTTTTTAACTGGTCTCGAACCCGAATCTCTGGTGCCAGTGAGAAGTATACGCTTCTCTTAGCTATAAGGTCGATCTGCATAAAAGTTTCCATGAAGTCTGTTAAATTCTAGCAATCATTTCTGTAGATATTCAATAAGAACTTTTCAGCCATTTTCATTTTGTTTTAATTTAGTTGAACAAATTTGGAAAACTTTATGGTAGACACAAAAATATAAAACCCTTCACACATAGATTAACATCTATCTTTGAAAATACGAATCTGTTTCGCTGAAATAGCTTGTTTGGCTTGAAGATTTATGGGATAAGAAAAAAGCGTCTGCTGAAAAAAGATGCTTTGTATGTGTCTGTGTGTGCGTGATAGATAGATAGATAGATAGATAGAGCGAGAGAGACAGCAACCAATCTGCCATGATCAGTGGTTGAACAAAGACAGTAGGATCGAACACTAGGTTACGATTTGATTTCGGACTAGCTTCCAATCAGTTTCGTCCACCAATTTTGATTCACAATGCTTTGGTCAACCTGTGGGTATAGTTTTCAGGCATTTTTTAACAGTTTCGCACCCCCCAGGCTGATTTCTTCAAAATAGCCAATTGGCAATGGTGAGTCGAATATAAGTGTCGTATTCAGAACGCTAACACTGTAATCACACTTCAACATTAATAAAATTGCAAGAATAACACAATAAAATAAACGGTAGCGTCGATATTTGTTAGCGAGTTGTTTCTTACAAGAAGGGAACAAAACTTCTTGTTTTAATGTGATTTTTACATATATTTAACACTAAATATATCAATAGTATAATTATCTCGGTAGAAACGAATTTCAGGACTCACGTTTTAATCTTCTAATATATATATATATATATATATATATATATATATATATATATATATATATATATATATATATATATATATTACGTTAATATCGAAACGGTCCGGGTTCGATTCTCGGTAGTGGATGCGCACTGCTGATGAGTCCCAGATATGGGACGAAATGGCCGTCCAGTGCTTTCTGCATTCTGTTGAGAATTATTCTATATGATTAGCCTAATCCCCCCATATATATATATATATATATATATATATATATATATGAAATAACGATACCTATTTTTTATATATCAAGAAGTAGTGAATTGTTTTCTCCATTGCCGAATGAATTCACCTAGGTACAAACGAAAATTGAAAAAATTCTAAAATTTCCAGCACCCCTAGTTCGTGTGCATGTGTTGTACGAACATAACAAAAGACGAAACGCGTCACAAGTAAACTTTTTCTATGCTTCTTGAAAACGAATCACAAAGCACTTCGATGAAACTTTTTATTAAATTTTTCTTGCATTCGTACAAGTGATGTCTTTTCTGGATATAGAATGTGTAAAAGCTGTCCAAATGATCTGTGAATTCGAGCGCTTTCAGCTAATATATTAGCCATTATCAATTATTTTTTTATTTAAATGAACATGTAGTTTTCTCTCTCTCTCTCTCTCTCTCTCTCTCTCTCTCTCTCTCTCTGTATATATATATATATATATATGTCCAGGTAAAATGTGAACAAATGCAGTATATTTCCACTGTACTCAATATTTAATTTAAAAGAGAAGTCACAATACAGAGTAAAGCTAAATCTTATTTATTTTAGGATATTAAAAGAAAAAAAATGTTAAAAATCGCTACACAATTACAATTAAGTTTCGACACTACAAATATGTCTCCTCAGGTGATGTTAAACTACGCCAACATAACAAATAGTAGTTGTTTTAACATCACTAAAAATGTGTCGAAACATAATTGTAATTGTGTAGCGATTTTTAACATTTTTTTTTGGTTTAATATCCTAAAATAAATTATATATATATATATATATATATATATAGGATGGGTAAATTGTCGACATAACATAGTTTTAATTCCGCGCATGCGCGTTGCTTGTTTTTAATTTTGTCGACTGCACAGTATAGTAGGATCTTTTGGGCGCCGTCTGTAAGAAAAAGAGCGCCAAGACGCAATTCACTCCGCCAGAAATTTAGAAACGGCATGTTGTACTTCTTGCCATTTGCACCGGAAGCCCCAATACAAACATTTCAGAGTGTTGAGGTGTCAATCTGACAGTGAAGAGGTTTCGGAGACAGTTAGATGAGTCTAATGGTGATCACGAAGGTACGGCAGCTCGGTAAACTCATTCGGATCGTTTTGACAAGAAAAAATCTCCCGAATTTGTTAGTTAGGGCCTCAGACTCAACATGGAGGCCTACATCAAGAACCCGAATAATGCTGCCCTGGATCAAGAGGGTGGGTGTTGGAATAACCCTATGTCTGGCAATAGGTCTCTGCACCATGCCACACAAACAGGTGAAACCAGTCATGTTTCTCAGACAATTTCTATTCTTATATATATATATATATATATATATATATATATATATATATATATATGTGTGTGTGTGTGTGTGTGTGTGTGTGTGTGTGTGTGCGTGTATACTATTGTTATAAGATCGCTTGATGTGATCATGAACACTGGCAATCTTTTCTTTCCTGATTTTTGAATGAGTGGCAGGTATACGTGAATCTCGCCAGATAAAGGCAGCGCCCCGTTTGTTCAAAATTCACTCCTTTCGTGATGAGACTCGAGTGACCGCTTCAGGTCTCAGGCCTAAGCAATGGTCTATGGAAGTTGTACGTCACTCAGATTACACACACCGTCCACTTAGCCGTACCAACAAGTTCCCATTTGGATCGGCTTAGCTACAGGTGTTGCCAGAATTTAGTCACTGGTTCCACTCCTGTTTTTTTGTTTGGATTTACTTCCATATCTTTCGCCATGTTTGGATATGACCGTAAATTAGCGGAAGTTTAAAATCAAGAAATACTGATGAGCTCTTTCTATCCGGATTCGATCATTAAATGCAGATACAAAAATCAATTTTCGTTGTTTAAATATCAGAAATTTTATTATTGGTGCCGAAAATAACTAAAGGATTATTGGAGTATCGGTAAAGACAGAAACGCGACAAAAAAATTTGAAACTCTGTTGGCGCATATCAGTTTGAAATGTAATCGGCGCTAAAATGACTATCGCTTCCTTTTTGGTCAGTCAGTTAATCAATTAATAGGTGATGTACGCTTGGGTGATCATGTCTTTTTAGATTCTAAGCAGAAAATTTTCGCGTAGTAGGCTAGCGTTTCTTTCTGTGGTAGACTGCCAACCAAAGCTATAGGATCCAGCCTGTCTTGCTTAATCAACCCATAGCTGGGGAGGGGAAAAGAGATGGATTCATACGTTTCCCAAGGGTATTTGCCCGTAAGTGAAAATAACGAACCTGACTAAATATTTGTAATGGTTAGAATAAATGAAAGGTTTGAGGTATTTGTTTAATAAATACTACCTGTGACATTGTTAGTTACATGAACCATTAATCTATACATATTCATACGTACAGTTGCGGCCAAAATGTTTATAACGGCATTGTTTTCGTCAGAAAAGTAGGTATAATTTTTTTATCAAAGTTGTTTTATCATCCATAACTTTTGTATTATCCTCTCAAATTACACCAAAGTCTCAGACAATAACAAATAATATCGTATTTATTGTCTGTGAAAATTATAGAATATAAAACAACTTTGATAAAAACTTATACCTACTTTTCTGACGAAAACAATGCCGTTCTGAACATTTTGGCCGCAACTGTATATGTATATAAGAAAATATGGAGGGGTATATATAGAGACAAATAGATAGAAAGAGATTGAGAGAGTTTAAGAAAGAGTAGAAGAGAATGAAAACGTTTACTCTTCAAATTTAATTAGTATAGCCGAGAGAACCATTCGTATATACATGAAGAAAGAATATACAAACATTTTGTCCCTTTAAAACAAACAGAACGCGCCTCATCAGTATTTGAATGCGCACGGTGGTATGGGTTCTGCAAAGGTATGGGCAGAAATAGAATTTAGTGTGTGAGTCGGGGGTTCCACTTGGCTTGACAAAACACATACAGGATGAGCAATTTTGCGAAATGGCGCGCTGACCATTCCACGTCAATTATCAACCAAGTCAGTTAACACGTCACTTATTTCTGTCTATATTTTCATTATTCGTTCCGACTTTTTCATCGCACAGATGAAATGGGTTGCGTGTACACACACATATACCTACAAACACACTCTCTGGCTGTTTGTCTCTCTTCCGGTATCGCTATCACATACACTCAGACATGCACACACATCATAACATCAACTGGTCGTTCAAAATTATAAAAGTCCAGCGTTTCGGGGCTGTTTCTAGGATGACATCTGTAGTACGGGCGGTCCCGCTAGAAGTTCCATCGAGAAAAAAAAAAGCAACCGGAACAAGTAACTGGAACACGCCTAAGAAGAGCGCATAAAAGAATTTAAAATTAGTATATTAGGTTACATTATATTTGTTTTGATCTCTGTTATTCTACTGGGGCATTTTAAATATTATAGATTTTTCCGATATATTGTGTAAAAGTTTGACTAATAATAAAAAAAACATTAAAATAAATAAATGAAAATATTTCTCCCTACTATACATAAATTGTCGAAAGCCTTAAGCAGGTCCAGAGCAAGAGTCTCGTGCCCATCTCCCAATCTATGATATGGGAACCTGTACTACTACTACACAATTTTCATAAGGTAGTATTCATATAAAATACAAATTTTATTGTAAACTAAGAATTTACAATAATAGGTCATATGCAATACAAGTGAACAATTCAACTAGAAAAAGTGAAAATAAATCTAATGTATCTAAATACAACTTGTCATAATAGTATCTGTCATAATATGTCATAATAGTATCTGTATATATGTCATAATAGTATCTGTATATATTTCTGAGATGAGGTATTATATATTATTAGGACTATTGACCTCATCTTTGTCGCCATATTTATTACAACGTTTCAGCCGTTGTACGCTCCGGCCTTCTTCAGGTGGTTGGAATGTCGAACTGAACCCTTTATTTGACAACAAGGACACATGGCACAGTGGATAAAGGCATTGGTTAGATCCAGTGACAGGACCCAAAGAGTATGAATTCAGTACCCGGTTAAGGCAGTGGAGAACTTGGAGAGGGGAATTAACAGGAGATAACTGATAACTGACATCCATTAGACATGTCACGTGGAACTAGAACAGTCTACTCGTGTGAGTGAAATAAAGGGTTCAGTTCAACATTCCAACCACCTGAAGAAGGCCGGAGCGTACAACGGCCGAAACGTTGTAATAATTATGGCGACAAAGATGAGGACAATAGTCCTAATAATGTAGATAATGTCATAATAGATCATTCCATCTTAAATCAACAATGTTTTGCGGTAATTTTTAACATCTACCTTTCTTATTAAAAAGTTGAATAATTTTAGCACATTCAACATTATTAATAAAAAAATGTGAATTTTGTGGTGTTGTTTTTTCAAGATTTAAAATGAGAAAAACATCTTCACGGACTTGAACGAAAAAAAAACTCAGAATGACGTCAAAATCCGCAAAAATTTGTTATCCTTTAATAGTCAGTTGTGCTTACTTTAATTTCTAACGTATATAAAATAGATAGATTAAAAGCAAATGTCGATAAGATAGCGAGAATCACAGAGCACTGTCCGGGGGACGCCCATCAAGTTTGCAAGACAGCGACCCTGGTGGTGTGGTTCGAGGGTACTACGTTGGTATTATTGGTGAGATTACTGTTGTCTACGAAAACGCGAAGATAAGGATAAAGCTGCCAATAATCCACTGAATAATATTAACTGATACTTGATAGAAAATGCAAAGTTCTGAGTAAGAATAAACCTTGTACAGTACAAGCTGATTAGAGATAGTCATTTTTTCTGTGGTTGACCATGAAAGATGTTTTGAGTAAGACCCCGCCTATATATATATATATATATATATATATATATATATATATATATATATTTGTATGTGTGAAGAGAGAGAGAGAGAGAGAGAGAGAGAGAGAGAGAGAGAGATGAAAGAGAGAGAGAGATGAAAGATGGAAGCATTATAAATAAAAAGAAACGCCAACATTTAATAACATCAACTATAAACATGGCCACACTGTTCTGACCGTGTTTGTAAAATAAAAACATTCCTGTAACATACATAAAAAATTCATACATTTCCTTAGAAGTAAAAATAGAATCATCCTTGATAATACCTTAAAGAATAGCTGAAAGCACTTGGATATACAGAACATTTGGACAATTTCTACATAATTTATGCCCGGAAAAATGAAAAGAACACAAGAAAAATAAAATAAAAAAAACTAACCGCAGTACATTGTTTTTAGCAAAACTTATACACACACGCACGCACACACAAACACACATATATACGTATGCATATATATATATATATATATATATATATATATATGAGTCTAAATAAAGTAACTGCCATATTTGGTACTCCAAACAGAAGAAAAGCGAAATGAGATATAGATATTATTTATTTTAGTGTTCTTAACTTTTAAAATTATGACAAAGCAACGACATTTTTTCTTTTGTTTATGAATACCTGTGTTGCAAAATAAAATCCATACAGTTGTCATGACGAAGTCCATCCGAAGTTACGAAACGCATCAACAAAGATACTCCGTGTCTTGTCGTTTTAAAGTTGGTCAATTGCTATTATTAGTGACCAGCTTGTTTTTTGGTTGCCATTTCAAGATTTTCAAAGATATTTTTAAACGATTTCTATTGGCAAAAAAACAAAACAAAAAAAAACAAAAAACTTCCTCCTTACCAATGGTATACGAAGGGAATGGAGTCGATCATGTGTACTAGCTGTGAAGGTGTAAACACGAAATTAAAAGACTGATATTAATAGATAAAACTTTAGTTTAAATATAATAGACTGGATAAAATCGAACAAATATAGCCTGCCTTCAAGAACTTAGAATTTTGATCACCACCCATTATGCATTCCGGAAATAAATAAAAAACCCGGGAAAACGACACGAGGCAGGGGCAACTGATTATCTCAGTTATGCGAAAGTTTTCAACTGCCGTCAACATCAATCTTATCTCGCAAACGACGGCGTTTGGCTCTCGATTTCCAGTCTTTTACCTCTTCTCATCGTTCACCAGAGATATTTCCCCACCATTCATCCGATGCCTGAGTCTGTGTGCGTGTTGTCGGTTTGTCTTGACGCCCAGCGAAGGGCAGAAGGAATTCATAATTGTCACATTGAATAAACAGGAACCCTTATTACCGAAATGTAAGAAGCAACAGCTTCACGCGTTAAAGAACATATTTTATAAAAAACTTCTTAAAAACTAAGAAAGAAACACACACATACACACACACACACACATATATATATATATATATATGTATGTGTGTATGTATAAGGTAGCAATTTATGGGAGGGTTGATTGCCAAAAACCTCACTTTCCGAAACTTGCCTAAAAAAAGATGGCAGTGTGGGCACGAACGCAAACAGCTTTCATATTACTACAAGAAACATTGAAATTTAATCAAAGCTATATTCCTTGTCATTCTTTCTCTCTCTCTCTCTCTCTCTCTCTCACACACACACACACACGCTCTCTGTCCCTAATATAGATACACACGAACACACAAACAAACGAATATATATATATATATATATAGATAGATTTAGGTATGCTATATTTATGTGTAAAAAGTATTCAGTATCAACACTGAGCGGGGACAGTGTGTTTCATGATTGAACCCTGTATATTGTGTGTTAGCACGAATATCTAAATAGTTAAGCCAATACAAATCCTCAGTGTCTATGAATATTCTCAGATGGAATGTATCTGCAGAAGAGACAAAATGAATAAAAAGAGACAAGAGAAAAAAACTAGACTTAACCAACGCGTTTCGTTCCTCTTAGGGGCTTTATCAAGGCAATGAAATCAATCAATGAATATTATTTGCACAGACTTCAGACAGCAGGTTGAGAAATGGGTTTAGATATGTTGTCAAACGCATAAGCCCTAGGGTGGTCGTTTGATAAAGTCCCCCAGAGGATGAAACGCGTCGGCTCAGTATACTTTTTCCTTTTGTCTCTTTTATCCACACACACACACACACACACACACACACACACACACACACACACACACACACACACACACACACACACATATATATATATATATATATATATATATATATATATGCCAGTGGCATCTCCATTTCATCTATGTTAGTAATTTTTCACAAAATTTAATATATATATATATATATATATATATATATATATATAATTTTCTATACTCTTTTCATTAGAAGATTTTAAGCATCTTGTTGCGTTTTAAATGAAAGCAGTTGAAGAAACCTCTCTGTGCATCCATGCACCGAGATTATTCGACAACAGGCCATTGTTTAAAGAACAACGCAGTTATTTCTCCTTATCAGTAGAATTTTACAATATAAAACGACCACCTTATGCGTTTGACGACATAACTAACCCATTTCCCGACCTGCTGTCTGAAATTTTGTTTGTACAAATGATATTCATTGCTTGGTTTCTGTACTTTGAATATGTTGGCTATCTTGGTTTTTTATTTATTTAAAAAACAAAAATACAATGGGCCGTGATAATTATTGTGTTGGGACTTTTGGAATATTCAGTATTTTCTAATATTTAATGTACCTATTTCGCAAAATCATTTGAAAGACTTTTCTATAGAAAACACATCAAGGCAGGAACGGGCACTGGACTAATACCTTAAAAGTAAAAATACATACATTTTCACAAATAAAATTTTTAATATAAGAGTGGATTCCAAATGCCATTGTTTTATGTAAAATCGTTATAAAATCACTATATTTCATGTCATATGTCATGTATTTCTTATTAGCATTCTAAATCAACAAATGTCTGTTGTTCGGTAGAAATAATAACTAGTGAATATCACCGTTCTCGAGACATTACGTATTTTAAGAATGATCGAATTCTGGACAATAAACTTCGTTCGTTTACAAATATAATTATTCAGTTATCTGTGATCGTTTACGAAAGATTTGAAAGGAAATATTATTTAACCATTCCATCCCAACTAGTGTGTAGTGGGTTAAAAATGTTCCTTTTGACTTATATATATATATATATATATATATATATATATATATACTCGGAGAGTCGAGTTCGAATTCCAGTCGAATCTATTACATTCACTTACGTGCTAATACCCTTGGGAAAGGTATGAATCTTCTTCATCCTCCAACTATGGGTAAATAACAAGACAGACTGGGTTCTATAGCCTTTGATGGCAACTGGTCTAGGGAAAAACAACTCTGTATTCAAAACCTGTGGAGGGTCGTTTGGGGACCTTGTGGTATGTAGTGCACCAGGTCTCTCTATTCTGGCCTTCAAATAGTGTGGATGGTTCTGCACAAAACCTTCACTACTATCATTAAATCATATGTGCTGGATGTCTGGCTGTCAGTTTCTAGGAACTGAGCTGCTTGACTCTCATACGTCGTGTTCGACGGGAGGGTCGATTATATATATATATATATATATATATATATATATATATATATATATATATATATATGATGGAGTATTTAGCTATTTGCATTTAGCTATTTTATCGGTAAAAGGTGGGTCCTAGATGCCAACCTAGTAGCACACTTAAATTCATGTATTCGGGGTACCAGAGAAAAAAGCTCGTCAGAGCAGTTCCCATGAAAATATTTGTGGAAAACAGAGGGAAGTCACGTTACGTCGGTGAGAAAGTGATTGAACTCGAGATGCCTGGCCAAGATCGATTGCATTACAAATCCTTCTTTGTATTTTTCACGAATTTCGACATGTACAGCAAGAACACCAGACAAGATATGACAACAGTATTCAATGCACGGACGAATGGTAGATTTGTAAATGGGAAAGATGGATTCTGACGAGAAATATTTTCAGTGACCCAACTTTCCTCGCAGCAGATGCAGCTATTGATTCGATATCGTCGCTCCACTTAAGTCCGTGAAAACGGGACGGCAAGCAAACGCAGTCTGTTGCTCTCCTGGAGTCTAGCGTGAGACATTTTTGATAGCAGGCAGTAAATGTTCTATATGGTGGTTAAATGAAGGCAGTTTTGTTTTGGAGGCATTAAAATTTACTAGCCATTCCTTGCTCCAACCAATCACTGATTGGAGGTCGCTTTCAAGTGCAGCTGTCAGGTTTACTTTGATCTGATAGATTTATTATTGAGACAGGTGTAAATGGTAGTGTCTTCTGCATAAATACCTAGCTGGGAAACTGATGACACCGGGGAGATTATTGATGAAGATCAGAAATAGCGTAGGGCTTAGGATAGAATCTTGGGGAATAGCCGCATTCGTAAGAAAGGATTTGGAAGCGAGCCCGTTCAAAACGACATTCATTTTACGATTTGATAGGAACAATTAAATTAAACCAAATATGCATCCTGTGTCACTATAGCCCTGGAGCTTACCAAACGCTGTCGTACGCCTTTGAGATATATCAGGGTCTTTGTGCTGCAAAGCATCCATATATTGCAATGTGGAAAAAAAGTAAAATAAGTAATATTTTAATTTGTTTACTAAGTTTTTTTTTATTTTTTATCCCGTGACCCCTAGGGTCGTAGGGGCATCATGTGTACTGCAGCCACAGTAGGTGGTGTTTCTTGGGCAAGATAACCTGACGGAGCCCAACTCTCTCCAGGCCGATTTTGAATTCAGAGTTACAATCTCATAGACCGATTGCCAACCAGACTATAGAACCCAGTCTGTCCTATCATTGCTAGGGGAAAAAGAGGATTTATACCTTTCTCAAGGATATTAACATGTAAGTGAATTTAATGGATCCAAGTGGAATTCCAACTCGGCTCTCCGATTCCTCAATCCGAGCCGTTATCCATTAATGGGTAGCGTTTCCTAAGTTTACTAAGTAATATTTTTTAATAAAATAAGTAATACTTTAAGAATTTATTTTTAATAAATTAATTAATGTGTAAATTATTTAATTACTATGAAATAAATTGCTTTTTTCAATTTTATTCATAATTTTTTTTGTTTTTGTGATAATTTTCAATTTAATATAACTTTGATAATAATTAGTCGGATTAATTAGTTTGTTATTTTGTTTTGTTGAAAATATGCCAAACAAACTAAGTAAAATAGAAGTAATATTTCCGTTCATTTAATTAATAGTAAAAATTAATTTAATAATATTTTAGTTTGGAAAATATTTTTAATATAAAACAAATAATAGTTTAGGTAGGAAAATCTTATTAAACTCTTAATTTACTCCGTTCTTTGTTATTCATAAAATGTAGATTATTTTAATATTAGAGATGAGGTTAAAAGTATTATGCAATCCTTGTTTCCACAAAAAAAGTTACTGATGGCTAAATCCAGAAATGAAAATTTTCTGATGGCTTAATCCAGAAATGAAAAGGAGAAACAGCTGTTTATATTTACAGCTGGTTAGTAAACGGTGTTTACTGTTAAGGATCTGTGTTACAGTTTGATTGTTTCAATGGATCGGGCTAAACTCAGTGAGACTCTGGGTTGCCATTGAATTTTGTTCATATAACATTATTATGGAGTACAAAATTTATTTAAGCCAACATTTTAAATAATGATGTTGTAACAGAGATCTATAAACTGAAAAAGAGTAAATTATTAAATTTTTTAAAATTAATTTTAAATAGTTTGGGCAGAATTGTTATCCCGATTATTATGAGAACGATGAACGAAATTTTGTTTATTAATTTCATTGAAATTGAACTGAATCTGCCCGAACAGGCTTTAAAACAATTGTTTATATAACATTGTTATGATTATGAACAGAAATTATTAAAGCTGTTAAATTTAATCAAAGCTATATTCATTGAAAAATAATGAATTAAAAAACCCTTTTCATTCTTAATACTAATCGAAAATTGTAAAGAGGTTTTATACATATAATAACTCACACACCTCTATCTACCTATATATATATATATATATATATATATATATATATATATATATAGAGAGAGAGAGAGAGAGAGAGAGAGAGAGAGAGGGAAAGAGAGAGGAGAGAGAGATGAGAGAGAGAAAGAGAAAGAGAGATGACCAATATATACATTGAAAGCGTGCTGAAAGCTTTCAATTGAAATTATGACGTTTGGTCATCTCTGGCTTACATTTGGGGAGTAGACTGGACAGAGAACTTTTTATAACCCCCTTATCCATCTATCTATCTATCTATCTATCTATCTATCTATCTATCTAAAAACATGTATTATTTAGTGAAAAAAATGAAATAGACCTTGTCAGTTAAATAAAATTTTTTTAAAGTGGATTCTATACATTATATATATATATATATATTACACCCCATATATATATATATATATATATATATATATATATATATATATATATATATATATATATGTGTGTGTGTGTGTGTGTGTGTGTGTGTGTGTGTGTGTGTGTGTATTTATGTATGTGTGTGCTTGACGGACCGCTGTCCCATGGATGGATGCAAATTGGCAGTTATGGAAGTACTCCTTTCGTCAACATCGTGCTAATATGAAAATAAAATGTTAGATTTATGTCGATATTTAACCACTCTTATGAACAAAAAATTTGTTTTTTATTTTTTCGAATTTTTGGGTTACCGTTTTCATGGAACCATAACAGATAAAAAGCCATGAAAATGGATTCGCGTAGTAAGGAAGCCGTGTGCACCAAAGTTGACTTGGTGCAATTCTCATAATTACGCTGTTCTAATTTTAGTTCTTCCATCATCCAGGTGTCATTGTTGCTATGGTAACCAGCTAGGATATGGCACCCAACTCTCTGACGCTCCGGACTCCAAAGCGAGGCACACACACACACACACACACACACACACACACACACACACACACACGTACGTTAGGTGCGTACAATATCTTTTAGTGTTTTTTAATTTAAAAAGTTGGCAATCTAACTTATATTCTATCTCTGTTTTGAGAAAAAAAGCACTTTATGAACTTTTGCGGAAATCTGACATATCTAATTTCGATTAAAAAATCCTACTTTGATTAAAAAGAAAGAATTTTACTAAACGATAGCATATAGAAAGTGCTTTAATTGCTAGATTATCCACAGTAAATTTGCGTCCAGCTGCATAAAACACATTTCCTCTTTCTGGGGAAGTCTTCAGTTATCACAATGTGAAATAACTAATAAGAAAAGAGATAAATAAGAAAAAGAAACTAAACAAAATTGACTAGACTATATCTAAACGCATATATGATAAATGGCATTAATTTAAAAGTCTCCCTCTCTTTTTACATGCATGTGCAGTTACATCAACGTAAACATCACTTTAGTACGATGACATGTTTTCAAGTGAAAATTTTTTAAGAGAGAATGTACTGTGTATTCCGCAATAAAAGAACGATTTCAGTTCCTATTCAATGAAGTCTTTGAGGATTATTTTTTGATATTTCAACTTTGCTATAATCACTCTGGAGATAAGTAATAAGTGTAAGCGTATCCTCAACAAGTTTAAATCGCTGTTCACCGATAGAATACGACACCATATCGCGTCTCATATGTTTGGTTCTCGTAATTACTGGCGGCTCTGTAAGAGTGTGTTGAACAAGAGTAAATCATCAACCCCACCTCTCTTCAGTCACTTTGAAGTATTGTCACCTGCTTCTAATAAAGTAGAAGTCTTTGCTCGGAAATTCTTTTCCAGTTCCATTTACAAGTGATCAAGTGTAGCTTTGCCTGATTTTCCACCTAAAACAGAATCCCTACTGAGTGATATGCGTATAAATCCATCTTTCATTTCTGCTATCATCTCAAAACCATATTCCCACAAGGCATGCGAACTTGAGGTTATCTGTGCAATTGAAAATGTGCTTCTGAATTGGCTCTTGCTTTCTCCAAAATCTGTAACAAACGACTTACTGTTTCTTGCTATTCATTTTGTTGGAAGCCCTGTTCTGTAGTTCTTATCTTTTGGAACTCTAGTGAACATTCTGATCTATCGAATTAACGTATCGAGACATTCTCTGTTTGTGTGTTGGTAATCCGAACCTTAATTGTTTTATGACCCTTCGCGCAGAACTCTTCATTGTCAATTCAAGAAAGAAATTCGGATTACCAACACACAAACAGAGAATGTCTCATATCGAGAATATTTAACATTGAACATAAGGAAAAATTAATTATTTTTAATAATATGTGGAAATCTCCACTTTTACCTGAAGACGGTCGCGAGACCAGAAACACGTGTCGTAAAATTATGTAAAACAAAGCATATTTTTTCTAAATAAATCCACATTACAACCAAAAACGTTTGCGGCACCTCTCTTCTCTTCTTTTTAATATACATACTTTTCTCTCGTTGGAACCACTACAGCATATTTCTTTTCTTATATATATATATATATATATATATATATATATATATATATATATATATACACTCGAAATATATACTTCTGCAACCCTAAAAATGGCTTAACTGTGAGAATCTTAAATTTATTTTCCAAGATATAATCATCATTATGAGCAATCTCACAATAACTTAATATATATATTTATATTTGTGGAATTACAAGTATGTATACATGTATATATGCATTTATGTATGCACACACACACACACACACACACACACACACATATATATATATATATATATATATATATATATATATATATATATGAGTGTGTGTGTGTGGTGCGACCTCTGGTGTTTGGTAATCCAGCGAATGATTCCAAGCTAGTTAAAGTGTACGTGACCTTTACTTACCTCCGGATGTTTGGAAAAAAATCTCTCCCCGCTATTGAAGCATCATTTGTTTACATTGTCAGCAATTTATTGTCCTTTAGGAGACATTCGCGAGAAGTCACACGCACATATATTCCAATACAGATCGTATGCACACACACACACACACACACACACACACACACACACACACACACACACACACACATATATATATATATATATACAGGACTAGATGTCATCATTCTCATAGAAGAGAAACACGCCCTTATCAGTGTGTATTCTTGACTTATTTATGAAGGAAATAGACGTACAAAGAAAGAAATGACAAAGCAAAATTAGAACAATGTCTGTAGAATAAACGTCCTCCCTCTTTCGTTCTGTATGTCCAAACAAAGTCGATATAGAAAGCAAGTTCCAAGACTTTCGCGCCCTTGATGAATAAAGAAACATTCAGCATTCTTTCTAGTATTGCTGTCCGTTGAAATTTAAAAAATATCTTACTCTTAAAACATTTTTTCGAGAAAATAGGTTTCTCATGTCCACTAACTGTTATCACTCTTTCCTCTATTCATGGGGATTTCATTCTTTTCCTTCCTGTTTTAGAGTAGCGTGGAACGTCGACATCTTGATTAAATCATTATTTTCTCATCTAGTTACATGTAATATCCATTTTAGATGTTGCTGCTGTTGAAACTCCTCAAGTGATGCAATTTCTGTTACCTGTCACCGTTCTTTCTTTGTGATTCTGTAGCGCTAGTCCACAATGTTCGAAGAAGGATTGTTTTCGCTAAGAAGGGTTACTGAATGTGGTTGTTGTATGGGCGCAAGAAGAGGTGGAGGTAAGCATGAGATAGCGGTCGAGTTGAAGAGAAGTCTGTAACACAAATTAGTGGTTCTAGGGGAGAAGCTAATTGAAATATGAAGGGAATGAAGATGATTCGATCCTGTGTTTGTATCATGGCGGTTTCTAGTTGTAAAGGTCTGAACTGGTGGAAGTAAGGAATGAAGATCATCTGAACATTTGCCATGGAAATAGCGATAGAGTAGCGGTAGGATCGCGACGTTTGGTATGTGGGAAAGGAATTGTAAGGCTTATATTAAAAGTGTTTGAGTTCACTGCTCTATGGCAAGAGTGGTTTTCTTAGTCGTTTATTAATTAGAGGAAAACATTGTATTTTACTGAGAACAAACGGCCTGCGTGCAGGCAGAAAAAAAGAGTTCAGTGAAAAAGGAAAAAAGGTGTTTTCTCACTAGATTTATTCAACATACACAACAAATTCTACCAGGGTTTATTATTGAGGAACATAATCTTTAAAAACGTGAGTTGAAGTTGAAGGTTGATTCCGAAAGGACAATCACACACACACACACACACACACACACACACACACACACACACACACACACACACACATATATATATAGATAGAGAGAGAGAGAGAGAAAGATATATATATATATAGAGAGAGAGAGAAAGAGAGAGAAAGATATATATATATATATATATATATATATATATATATATATATATATATAGTATAGAGAGAGAGAGAGATATATATATATATATATATATATATATATATATATATATATATATATATATATATATATATATTAAGACATAAAAGGTTATTGGATGTGGAAAAATTAGGAGCAGAAACATTACTAAGGAGCGTGAACCAAAAGGGTAATCAAAAGAACAGTAGATAGCGTTTGATATTGCATTTAAAATAAAGATGAAAGTTGGCTGGAAAGTATGGAGCCGGAAAAGAAAGTGTTAGCGTAGAACCTTCGATTACATCTAGCCAGCTCAACTGTAAATTGATAAGATCTTGACTTCAGTCTAGTACTGCATTTAAATTCGAAAGGTCTAAGTACCATAGCTAAAAGCTCATCCGAAAAATTACTATGAAAGTATTTATAGAAAAGGTACAGGGAGACAACATTATAGCGGTGGGAAAATGACTAAAGCCAGATTAGGACCAATAATATTGCTCGTTTTTTCTTTGGATTTTACCAAAGAGCTCAAGATAAACAGCAAGCGCACTGTACCATATGTGGCAGTAATATATATATATATATATATATATATATATATATATATATATATATATATATATATATATATCGATATATATCGATATATAAAGACATTTTATGTTTATACATTCTTTTTTTTATAGATACAAATATTTAAGTAAATGCTCTGTTTATAATAAAGGGCATTAACAACATTTACCGGCCTGAATGTCCGAGAAATTTTCTTAGAAAATATGCGTCCTCTGACAGGAATCGAACCTGTATACTATAAGGAACCGTCATATAGCCTGACGTGCTTTACCGATTTAGCTAAAACTAAACAAGGTATTAAGAGACAGGAAAATGCTGATAGTAACAAAGAAAACCGTTATAACATATCTATTCAGTGTATCATCCATTTTTTTTTGTATTTGAGCATATCACCCCAAGCAAGGCAGGAGTGCCACGAGCACGCAAGGCGTTACAAAGAGTGAAAGTAACAGAAACGTGGGGTGTTTGAAGAAAGAATAAAGAGAAGGACGGGGATCAAGGTCAAGGCATCAGACTTAATGAACTAAATTTTTGAAGATTATAGAGAAGCCAGTGAGAAGAATGGAGTTCTATTATCGGGAAGTGCGAGAGAAGAAGCCGTTGGAGTAGAAGGGGCAGTTACATTTAACTGTTTCGACAGTAAAAGGGTGGGACCGAGATGCCAACCTAGTAGCACGCTTAAATTTATGCAGTTGGGGCACCTGTGAAAATAGCTGTATAAAAGACAGAGGGAAGCCACATTACGTCTGTGAGAAAGTGACGAGAGTCGAGATGCCAGGTCAGGACCTATCACATTGCCTATCTGTCTTTGGATTTTGTCGAGAACCTCAAGAGGGACAGCGGAGGCACCAGACCATATATGACAACAGTATTCACTGCAAGGACGAGTGGTAGATTTGTAGATTTGAAAGATGGAATCAGACGACAAAGAGAACTAATAATTCAATGTCATTTTTTTATCTATTTATTTCTTTGTTTCCAATTGAAGGACGAAATAAAAATTAAAAAAATGGAGAAGAAGGGTTGTATTGCGTAAAATTTCTGTTTTGTACATTAAAATATATGCTAAAATCCTCCAAATAACGACAGTTTGATTTCCTTGATAATCAGGATTTAAAATCGTGGCTTTTCTAATTTAGATTATTGGCATTGCTTAAGAATACGTAACCCAGTATATAACGAGATTAACAAGGCAAGATTAGAGAGTGTAATATGAGCTATAGGGAGTCTCCCCTGCGGTATTCTTCCAAGTCGGCTTACCAGTGATAAAAATCAACATTCGAAATCTGTTACTGTTTACACTAAACACTTGTATTCAGTGAAATTTCCGAATATGCAAGCCCCTATACAGGCTACAGGACTTTTTTTTACTCCGCATCAACGAACAATTAGAAGAGAAAAAAAAGGGATAATAATCTTATATTTAATATTGACCAAACGTTTGATACATTCACTTTATGTGCCCGAGTGGTTAGAAAGTTGGCTTTCTGACCATGAGACCCGGGGTCGGATCTCACCATGTCATTTTGTTTGGAGTTTGTGTTAACTGTCTGGAGGAGGCGATCCCAGTGCACGGCGCCCTTGGAAAGTGCTCGACTCAAGCCGGGAGCTATAGGTGGTTATGCTTGCACGAAGTCACAAGTCATCGTGACTGAGGGTTTGAGCGTGCTAGACTTGTTCGAACTGTTGATCACGCTAGATAACGCACTCTTTCCCAGAAACTGTAACTAAGGTCCGCCCAGCATAGTTGCAGTATAAACCACAGGTAGGCTCTGTGGGTATTGAACAAAAACAAATGTGCCTGAGAAGGCGTCTGCAGTGGGGATTAGCTAGCCGCCTCAGTAGACTGGCATCCTCGGATTCGAGTGGCTGCGTTTATATTCAATTACAGGCTTTAAGATTTAATTACTTTCTCGGCCGAAGCGGTTGCATTTTTACGTTTTTATTGTTCCCTTTTTTTTCTTCTTTGGTAGCATAGTCATCTTCTTCCTTCTTTTCTGAAGCAGAATCTTCTTCTTCTCCAGAAGTTGGGTCTTTTCCTGCCAGGATCAGTGCCACATTGGGTCATTGTTTGCTTTACCGTTGGCAAATTCTTCGTTAGAGTCTAAATTAAACGCTCTTTACCTCTATAAAAGGCAGAATGTGTGTGTGTGTGTGTGTGTAACGAATGCACGGCCGCAATTTTCGACGGATTTGCATCAAAATTTACATGCACATGCTCCAAGTTAGTGAAAAGGCCAAGACCGACATTGCATTTCCCAACTCCCATCGATAGTGGAAATAATCGATTTTTTCATGCTTCTACGTCAGTTTTCATATAGTTTGCGACCATTTTCTACTGGCCAGAGTGAGAGCCTATAGCTGGCTGCCACGAATAGGCAGGAAGATTCTATTGGCCAGCGTGAGAGCCAACAGCTGACTGACACGAGTGTTAACTAGCATGCTAGCATGCAAAAAAAAAATCGATAACTGCATTCGTCACAAGTGGTAAAAATTTAAATGTGCATGGTACTTGACTCCAATTGGCTCATTCACCTGCTTACACTCAACGTTGATTCTGATTCCATAGAACTGGGTTGGGTGTGAAAAAGTATTTGTTGTTAACATTCTTTTTTCATTCGGTTTTTCCAGTTACGAGTCCTTTTTTAAAGCTGATCGTTTTGTGTTCATTTTGTTTAGTTTTTTTTTCGTAACAGATTTAATGTTTAGTATAGAGCTTAGAAAAATTCGCAGTGTGAGATAGGCAAGAAGTAAGGCATGTAGCAACATCAGCACGGCAAAGGGCACTCCTTTAAAGGTAAGGAAGGGCAAAAATATTTTAAGTCAAGTGATAGCGATTGCTGTATGAGTCGTACGATTTTTGAATCAAGCACGGGCAACGCTGGATCATGCTGCTAGATTTTTATATAACTGCACAGATTTTGCTTCGTTTCAGCTTTGTTTGCCGCTAAGCTACTTTCATTGAGATATTCTAATGTCAGCCAAATGACACATCGTTATGCACAACCCTTGATGTTTTGTGATCGGGCAGTTTTATCTGACAATAAAATCATTAATAATATTAAAGTCTCCGAAAAGAAATCGATGTTACATTCTTTTAATTATTTAACTGATTCATCTTCTTCTATGTATCGTGTCCCTTTAGGACGTTGGCAAGCATAGCTCTTCATTATTTCCTGTCTTTTATAACTCTTAATATACTTTGTCTTTTTTTTTTATTTCTCAAAACTGTTCTACCATCCATTTACTCAAGCCCTCTAAGTAGGTTATGTGTTGTTTACCTGTGTCCTTCTTGGTTTCAATTTTCAAATCCTGTGAGTAACAAATTTTCCAAGCCCTCTTTCCTCGTTATGTGCCCTAGAATTTTCAACTGCCTCTTCCTGATATTAAATATGAGTGCCCTTTTTTGTTTCCATTTTCTCTAAAACTTCATCATTGCTCACATGTTTATTCCATGGTATTCTCAGAATCCTTCTATAGAACCACATTTCTGTTGCTTCAGGTCTCTTCTCTGAGGACATTGTCCAGAATTCAGTGTCATATAGGTGTGCTGATATTATGTAACAGTTCAGTACACTTTTCTTTGTTTCTATTTTTATTGTTTCTTAATACCTTGCTTAGATTTTCGGATTTCAGTGTCGCATCTTCCGTCTTCTGTTAAGATCACTTCTCAGATATTTAAATATTTGTACTTATTTGACATTAATCTCCAATTTTTTAACTTACATGTTGGGCTATTCCATTGTTTTCTTGCAATTAATACTTGGTGCTTTCTTGTTGCTTATCTTCGTTATCTTGTCTATGAGTTCTTGTAATTTCCTTTTAGTGTCTAATATTTACACTGTGTCACCTGCATATCTTATTTTGTTAAGATTGTGGCCGCCATTAACGAATCCTGGTATGACTTCTATATTTCTCAGAATCGCCTCACAGTACCGATTGAATAAATCTTATATTACAGCCCTTTCTATTTTGATATATTTACTAAATTCATGTTCTATCCGAGTGCAGGTCGTTGGCTGCGAGTATAGGTTCTGGATTATTCTAATATCCTTCCCAATAATAATAATAATAATAATAATAATAATGTCAGGTCTAACAACATCACCACTACTACGATGAGAGTACAGTCTTTCTACTTTCCTCTCTTTAATTAATAATAATAATAATAATGGCAGTCTAACAAAATCACCACTACTACGATGAGAGTACAGTCTTTCAAATTTCGTATGTTATATTAGTTAATTAATTAATTAATATATAATAATAATAATAAAGATTATAATAATAATAATGGTGGCTTACTTAATAATAATAATAATAATGTCAGGTCAAACACCACCAAAATATCTCATGGTTACCTGGTATTTCCAACAGTTCTTTGTGACATAGTTTATCAGACGCTTTTGTGTAACTTTTAACTGAACTTAGTCTTAATAGTAATATATATATATATATATATATATATATATATATATATATATATATATATATAAAAGAAAGAGTAAAATGTTATGAAAATGTTATTGAAAAATCAAACGAATCCGCTAATTCAAGTTAGAAAACTATATCGAATAATCATTAAAAAAAAAAGTTGCCAAATAGCGAATGTTGTTATTTCAACAGTAAAATTGAAAGAAAGTGGGAAGTTTAATAAATACGTTGACTTTACCAGAGAAATGAAGAATTGTAGAATCTAAAGGCGACGATTGTACTCATCATCACTAGCACGCTTGAAAGAAATCCCCCATTAAAAGATTAAGAGAGGTTTGTAATTGAATACTCTATGCATACAAAATTACACTCATTCACATACATTGACACGTGCTGAATGTTTAGGGAGACCAAACATAGGATGTGAGCACAGTTAAGTTGTAGATAATGCTTTCCAGTATCGGGGATAGCAATGTATAATAAGAAAAAGCAATAAAGAGCAATAACAGCTACTGATCTTGAGAAACCTATTTTTCTGAAAAAAATTGTTTCAAGAGAAAGATTTTATAAATTTCAACCGACAGTAGAACTGGCTGTACGCAGAATGAATGTCGAATGTTTCCTTATAAGGAAACGATTAACTTTACCATTATTATTACCATGGGGATAGTTTTCAATAGTTGCCAAAATATAAAACATAGAATCGGAAATCTTCGGGAAAAACAAAACCATTTCGATGACAGCACCAATAAAAACATTCACAATACCGACGAGAGTGCAATGGTTAATAATCTCCGGTATTATGAAACAATTCTTTTAATTCAACATGTTTTTCAATACTTTCTTTTATTTATTTTATTTCTTTTAGGCAAGTGCAAAATCATGGCTCTCCACTACTTCCAGTATTTTGTTATTCTCAGCTCCTCTATGCCCCTCTTTATATTTCTTACACTTGTTCTTCCATCCATTTGCAGATATGCAAGCTAGTTAAGTAGGTTACTAGCAGCTTTCCTCTGCTACGCTTCGCTTCTCATTGTCTTGTCAGTGTTAAATCTCCCAAGCCTTTTTTCTTTAAAAATTTCATCTTTTTCTTTCTGATTGTTTAGTTTCGCCCCTACACCGCAAACAGCTAAAAAGAACCCCCCCCCAACCCCCCAAAACATTATCCTGAAAACTCGAGTCGTATTGTTTTAAATAGTCTCGTCACATCGAGACTATCATTTGGATGTCATGCAAGGCGACAAACCCGTTCAGAAATATATAAATGGTTTCTCAGATAAATGTATAAAAATGGCTTCGAGCGAGTGGAGTCTGTGGGACTTGGTGAAGATCATTCTTCTTCGAATATCGTGGTCTGGCGCTCCAGAATCACAAATAAAGTACTGTATAAGGCGGTTGGCTGTCAACTCTGATAGCTTCCCTGCAACTCCTGCAGCTAAGCCGGCCCCAAATATAATACCTTGTATTGCTTTGAATCTTGCCGGCACGGCTAAGAGGGCGGGAGGGGGTGCATGTAATCTGGGCTACGCACGTCCTCCATGTACCAGACCTGGAAAGGTCACTCCATTCTCACCACCAAAAGACTGAATTTTGACCAAATATATAAAGAGATTACTTTGAATATCCGCGGATTTTGGAATCCGTGGGTGCCCTGGGTCCAATTACTTTCGGATACAGAGGGAAGAGTGTATATTCGTAAAATAATAAATTTTAAGGATTAATATTAATAATATTGTATGTAAAAAACATCAATGATATTGTAGCCATTATTAGCATACATATTCGTGTTTGGTTTTAAGGCTGAAGAGAACAAAGAAAAAGATTTTCATGTTTGGGAAAACTACTTTGGCAGAAAATTGCTCTAGGCTGACAGACGCCAGTAATCCAATAATTCCAAACTATATTTTCGAATTTAGTGTTTTTTTATTTATTTTAATTTTTTAATCCGTTAAGTAATTTCTTAAAAAGCTGAGTAACGAGGCTCTTCCAAGAGGAATAAAAATTACTTCAATAAATGACCTTTTTGTTTGTCGAAATCCGCTCACAACTCCACCCGATACGCCGTAAAGAAAAAAAATCTGCCCACTCGAAATTAATGTAGCATTTTATTGCGTAACATAATGTTTTCTCTAATACTTAATATCACACACATGTGACAAGTTGTAAGTATTTATTAGAGTATGCATCAATGATACGAGACACATTTTGCTTTACGGTCTAGCAAAAGGGATAGGTATCAAATGTGTCCAGGATTATTTCCCTTTGTAAACAGACCTCTCCTGACAGACACACTACGCTCAAGTTTGGTGGTAATTTATTAATTTGTTAGTAATGCCTATGACAGTTTATGCCTCAATCGGCACAATTAGGATAACACTGAGAAGTAACTTTTTTGTTTTTGAATTTGTTTAATTTACTGATATTCATTATTTTTTTGTTTGAAAAGGCTACTAAAATAACCACAAAGTGTCGGATGTCACACACACGCACATAAACACACACACACACACACACACACACACACACACACACACACATATATATATATATATATATATATATATATACATACACACATATATATATATTTTTCTTTTTCTTTTTTTTTTCACGTGCCTGTATGTATATAAAAGTAGACATTGATATCAACACGACTACTTCAGGTTTCAGGGCAATATCCATACCTTAAGTTTGTGATTAAGCATGAAACAGACTGTCGCCTCTCGGTGTTGACCTTAGTGACCACTTTTATATTTACATACGCTCTATCCCTGATATTACGCACTTTTATACATAAATATAACATACCTTAAAGGTATATCTTTATATATATATATATATGTAAAAGGATGGTATGAATAATGACAAAGGGAAAACATCTTTCCCGACGCGTTTCGTCCTCTGAGCGACTTTATCAAAGCAAATCATTTGCGTTGATAAAATCCCTTAGAGGATAAAAAGTATCGGCGAAGATAGATTTTCCGTCTGTCTTTATATATTTATGTTAAAAATTTAGCTATATATATATATATATATATATATATATATATATATATATATATATATATATATATTATATTTGGTATAAAATGTGTCCGAATTAAAGGTGTGTAATTAAATTCTCATTGCAGACAAATTTGTACCCATTGATCTAAACTGACACATGCTGAAAGGTTACGGAGACTAAACATTGGATATGAGCACAGTTAAGTTGCAGATAATGCGTTCCATTACTTTCAGAGTGTTCCTCGTGTCTCTGTCTACACACACACACAAAACATGCGCATTATATATATATATATATATATATATAATCGCCCATAACTGGAAATGGAAAAACTACGACAATCGTTGCTTTTTTGCTTTTATTGCAAAATTATATTATTTTAAGAAAATTAAAATATTTGAAGAATTATAAATATAAGAATATCAAGAATGAAGTCTTTAAAATATCTAATGAATTAAAAACACAAAAACCGAAACTTAATTAAAAAGATAAGGTGTAATAAGTTTATGAAATTATGAAAGGAAGAAAAAATGTGAAATATATTATCAGTTTGAATTTTTTCAAATGAAATAAAATAAGCAATCAAATTAAATGAACGTTTATTGAAAATAAGCCTTTTGAGTTCAGCAATGATTTTTGCAATTAATGGAAATAACAACAAAACTGAGAAAAGCTGAATTTCTCTAATCTGTTATTTGAGATAAAACAAAACAAAAAGAGAAATTCAAACTTGATCAGTTTCTTTGCATGTAAGCGCGCTTGATTTCCTTTTTAAATGTGAATTGATTTTGAAAAAGTTTTAACTATTTTTCTTAGGCTCGCTGCTCCCCATTGAAGGAAGACGGCACTTACTCCTCTCCAAGAATGGTAAAGTTTTCTCACTTTATGTTGCTCATCAAGAAGGAGCTAAAAGGAAGAATTCACATTGAACCTCATTCACAGAAATTGTACCGAAGTTAAGAAAAAGGATCAGCAGCCAGAAAACAAAAACAAATCTGGAAGCAAAAAACATCCTTAGTTTGAGAGACAAGACAAGTAAAATGGTTTCTATTGACAAGAAGCGGTGTGTCATTTTCTTGAGCGTTTCTTTGTCCAAAAAGGACTGAAAATGCGAAGTTCTTCGAAATCTCTTTTGATATTATGTCCTTCGACAGACACTTTCTTCTAACGAAAGTAAAATCTTGAACGAAGAAAGGATGGACAACCGAATTAGTTTGCTAATTAGTTTACTAAGGATGGTCAACCGAATAGGTTTTGCACGACGCTATGCTTTTAGAATTGATATTTATAATGTTCAGCATAATTAAACGCCTGATCAGAGGATTGGCACGCTTAATAAAGATTGAATTTCATGTTCTGAGGGGGGACACTGCACATATAAAAATAAAGAAAATAGAAATGCCATGAAAGACTCACACCGATGATTCAGGTGCTAAAATAAATTGATTTAATTTTAGGACTGGCAGGGATAAATGATTGCTTTATGCCTTCAAAACAAAATTGTTCTATATTAATAATCTCAGAGAAGCTTTTCTGCAATGTTTATTGTTTTAAAAAGCGATTATTAGAATTTTAATAAAGCACAAACATATGAAAATAGATTTATATGTTTTCTTTATTCTTGAAAATTGGCAACAGATATATTAAACACTGTTTCTTAGAATGAATGAAAAACATGTCTTATATTGGATCGGACACAGATCTGTGGCGACGGTTGGAAATATATAACAATTTAAAACACGTGACAAATAACAAGGGCATTTTCTTTCAGAAACATAAAACCACACTGTCCGAGAAATTTCCGTAATATTCCGATATACAAGTATCTTTTACTGCACAGTTTGATACGAAAATATTGGGTTGGATTAAAAGTTTTTAAAGTGGATTTCAAAGGCAATACATATATTTATTCAAGCATATAAAAGAAAAGTTGAAAACTGTACCCAGTGGAATATATATATATATATATATATATATATATATATATATATATATATATATATATATATATATCTTGTGCGTGTGTATGGAGAGAATGAGAGAGAGAGAGAGAGTGGAAGACATGTAATGAGAAATTGAAGAAAGCAAGTAACATCTTAAAAATGAAGGAAAACAAATGAGAGTGAAAAAGAGAATAATATTATGAGAAGAGTATAAGGAAGAAAGAGTGGGTGAAAGATTGTGCACTCGAGAATGAAACAGACAAACGGATCTTGGGAATAATAATAATAATAATAATAATAATAATAATAATAATAATAATGTAAGAATGAAAATGACAGAATTAAGAACGAAAGAGAATATGGGAATTGAAGAAATTTAAGAGAATATGAGAATGAGACAATATGAGACAATATTGGAATGATAGATAATACGAGATTGACGAAGATTATGAGAATAAGAATGAGAGAATAACTGAATGCGAATAATGTCATTTATCATTTTATTTTACATACATTTTTGTTTCATTTTCATCTTTTCCGTATTCGTATTATTGTAGCAGATATTTTCTTTAATATAAAATGCCTCGCCCCTTTAGGACACAGGATATGGTTCTCCATAGATTCCTTTACTGCACAGTTTGAAACGAAAATATTGGGTGGGATTAAAAGATTTTAAAGTGGATTTCAAAGGCAATACATATATTTTTTTCAAGCATATATAAGCCATTGGCGAGTGCTTAGAACGTTCTCGTTCCGACCATGAGAACCGGGTTCAAATATCAACTAATTATCAAGAAGATTACTTCTTGATGTTATCGGCCCCAAAATAGATACCACGTGTTAACTCAAGCTTTCTAGGTGAAACTGGGTAGACGCTTACTATTCGAGAGCCGTCGACGGTAGTGTTAGCACAAAGTCGCAAGTCATCGTGACCGAGGTTTTAAGCTTACTGGCCTTGTTCAGACTGTTGATCACGTCAGATAATCCGTTCTTTCCCAGAAAGTGTAACAAAGGTCTGCTCAGGATTGTTGCAGTATATAATGCAGGTGGACTCGGTGGGTGCTGAATAAACATAAATGGGCTTCAGCGGGCGTCTTAGTAGACATGCATACTCGGATACAAGTAGCTAGCTATCGTTTTGTTTTACTAGCTCACTCCATATCTGTGTCAGCTTCATGATTCCACCCTCCCATCTTTTTTGGTGGTGAACTGGTCTAAATGTTTTTTGCAAGCCTCCAAAGAAATTGAAATTTTGTAGGGATCAAAATAAGTAGGAATCTGAAGGCTTATGGTCAGGTGTGTACGACAGGTGTAGAAGGACATCCCAATCAAGCTGTAGCAATTTCTGGCGGCTTTGCAAAGAGCCATGTGATTTGACTTTGTCTTGATGGAAGATGACAAACTTCAGATTGACTAATTCCAGACGCTTGTCATCGATTGCAGCTTTTAATCGCTAACCATGCCTAAGGTTTCAACCAGCAAGGTTAAATATAAACTGTCTCAGTTGAATCAATAAAAATCTGTCAAATCTTTTACATGCATAAATTCGAGCTAAAATGATGTGAAAATGTGCAGAGATAAAGCCTGGGCCACCTTGAATAAAATGGATGTAATATGGAATCTGGTCTACCAGAAAATCTCAAACGAAGATTCTTTGGAGTCACTGTAGAGGCGGTGTTAATGTACGGTGCCAATGCTTGAACATTGACTAAAGCTTGATGGAACATACACTCGGATACTGAGAGCTATAATTAACATATCTTGGAGACAACATCCAACTAATTCAGTTTTATGGACCCATCCCTGATATTTCTACAAACGTACGCGAACGGATAATGCACTTTGCAGGACGCCGTTGGCAAGCAAAACAAGAACTTGCATGTAATTCACTGATCTGGACATTTAGCTATGGCGTAAGACGAGCTGGTCGCTCATTGACGATGTATGGTGTGAGAGATTCATGAATGTCCGAGTTAGCTCAACCGAATAATAAATAATTTGTCTAAATTCAACGTCTGATTTTGTGGAAGGATCTTACAATAAACCAATGTCCTTCCAATCTCACCAGCATCAATTTCTTCAGATGCAGATCGGAGCATTTCGTTTTACTTGGACACTTTCTTTTGTACCGAACTGTTCTAAGTAATCCATTCTTCATTGCCTGTGATTGTTCTTTTGGGAAAAAAACGGATCATTTCCATTGTAACTGAACAGAAAATTGCAGATGTAAATGCGGCCCGTTAATCTTTTTCCGCGTTAAATTGGGAAGCACCCAAACATCGTAGCGAATCACATATCCAAGGAGCCTTCAAGTGTCTTACAAAACTCGGGAGTGTTTCTCCGATTATCCTCTATCATTTGAAATGGATTATCGATAATCAGCCTTTGGAGATGCTCATCATCAACAATGGCAGGTCTACTGGAACGTTCTCGGCTTTCCAAATCAAATTTTAGGAACACTATTCTCAGGTATGGCACCATATCCATAAATGGCACATATCTGTTTTTTTGTTCGTACAATGTTTTTTTTTATTTTATTTTCGGAAACATTAAAAGACGGAAATGGATTTCGTTTTCATTTTAACTTAAATGATTTTAACTCCACGAACCACCCACGAATCTTAAGACGAATAGAAAAACAGTTGAAATGCCACCTTTCAAAATATGTGTATATGTCGAAAATTTCAGTCACGTGTAAAGATAAATCACATGTTCAACAGCCACCTATTGAAAAATACTACGTACTTTTGTTCAAACCCAGTATAAATGTCAGGCTTAAGTATAGAAAAAGAAAGTCTTATCCACAGTCAAATAGGAGCCGAGGGTGGATTAAAAAAGACGGAAAAACGCTTCAAGGCACATAAAACTATAATGTTTTTGAAGGACCGGAAATTCATTTAGCTTTCTGCTCTTTGTATTTACACGCATTTATTAATTGGTCTGCATTTAGTGTACATGGCTAACTGGCGTCTTTATCCGAAAAATAATTTAATCCTGCATTTCCTGTCATGATATATTACGTTCACAAATACGCAGGCTTAGGAATGCATTCACTTATATTAGTGGATCCGAGTATGATTATGTATATAGCTTGATTATATATATATATATATATATATATATATATATATATATATATATATATGAATGGTGGACTCTCCTGTCGTATTCAACGTACGAAGGTCAAGCAGCACCAGCATGCATTCACTTATATTAGTGGATAAAAGAGGGCGATACACTGACATTCGCTTTTTATTATATATATATATATATATATATATATATATATATATTCATTTTATACATACAAACATACATACATACATACACACACACACACACATATATATATATATATATATATATATATATATATATGTATGTATGTATACGGTGATCTCTCCAGTCATATTCGACGTATGAGGGTCAAGCAGCTCAGTTCCTAGGAACCGACAGCCAAACACCACACTTTTGAATGGGCCGAATACAGAGGCCTGGTACACTACGTGCCACAAGGCCGACAAACAACCCTCCGCAGGTTTTGAGTTCGGAGTTGTCGTTCTCCTAGGTCATCCAAGGTGATAAAACCTAATCTGTCCTGCTATTTACCCATAGCTGGAGGGAGGAGAATGGATTCAACTGGAATTCGAACTCAGCTCTTCCGATTCCTCATTCAGAGCCGGTATCCATTACTCTACCGTGCCTCCTCTATCTGTCTCCCTCTGTCTGTCTCTCTCTCCCCTCTCTCTGTGTCTCTCTCCCCTCTTTCTCTGTCTCTCTCCCCTCTCTCTCTCTATATATATATATATATATATATATATTAGGCTGTTAGTCCACCCAATACAAGGCCCAATGGCTATTCATGGTAAAGGGTTACTGAGTGAGATTGTGGCAAGAGGTCCGTATTACGAGGACGTGTAGGATCGATATCGTTTGATCCTTGTCAGGTAAGCATCCTCTCGGGAATTTTCTCCTCAAAGTAACAGTTCCGGGAAAGAAGCTGTCGAATTGGAACTTATTCCTTATCAAAGGAACACGAAGGGAATAGGGATGATTTGTTACATGGCACGCGGGATACTAACTATGAAGGTCTGATCGGGTAGAAATACAGAATGTAACTTGCCTGAACCTGTTGCATAGTAATAGCGATAGAGTAATAAGAGGATAGTAACATTTGGTCTGTGGGATAAGGGTTGCACATTGCTGAATAAATCATATGAGAATGAAGGCAGATATGTACCCGTCAGTAAACACACACACACACACACACACACACACACACACACACACACACACACACACACACACACACACACACACACACATATATATATATTTATATACATATATATTTAAAAGAATTCTTGCTGCCTAAATAAACCTTAAATTAAATATATATATATATATATATATATATATATATATATATATATATATGTAATTCTTTGGTTATGTGGATAATCCCGAGGCGATCTTAAAATGTGAATATCCAGGTAAAACGCCTATTAGAGAGCTCACTGTATGAAAATAATAACAAATCATACAGAGCAATTTAATTAAGAAAAATGTGAAAGAAAAAACTTAGATTTGAATTTTCCAGCTATAAACTTAAATTTATGTCTGCATTTGGTTTACACTGTATCTTCAGACTGGTTTAAATGCACCAAACACAAGAAATATATATATATATATATATATATATATATATATATATATATATATATATAATGTGGGGTTACTTTTTCTCGGAATATTGAATGTTACTGTTAAACATTTCAGATGCTGAAAATCAAACAGGCTGCTTTACACTCCTCTCTCTCTCTCTCTCTTACACACACAGATATATATATATATATATATATATATATATATATATATATATATATATATATATATATATATATAATTCTGTTGCTCACATTTCCTTGAAGCGTTAGGGAAACGAAACGCCCATATTGATAGCGATTGGTGACAGATATTTGTGTATTGAACTAGCGTACAAGTACAGGTAAAATCCAGGCTTCGAATGCCTGATTTTCAAGGTAGTATTGGAAAGCGATTCACCTTCTCTTATCCGGCATCCAGTGATACCGAATCGTCGAAATTACTTAACCATCAGTTTTCTGTATTCATGAGATCTGTTAACACGTCCAGGTATCCAAACAGACTCATCTGTCAGTTATGACGTACCGACCTAATGACCCCTGTACGGTTTGTACGAACTAAATTGCTCTGTTTGTGTTGTTTTTTTTCCCGTTCCTTTGGGGGGAAAGGGCTCAATCAGTGGTGTCATAGAAGGACACGGTCTTGCTCTTCGGGTATGCCTCGGTGAAAACATTTCCTCAACTTGTTACGGACGCTTTAGTTCGGACAAGAACTGATTTTAATCTCGACATTTACACACGTCCGTCTTGTGACCCGAGGCAGACAGTGAACATGTGTGGGCCAGAAGATAACTTGATGCGAATGGGTTAAAATATGTGGAAAAGTTGAAGACTGTACCCAGTGGATATATATATATATATATATATATATATATATATATATATATATTCTGTGTGTGTGTGTGTCTGTATGGAGAGAGAGAGAGAGAGAGAGAGAGAGAGAGAGAGAGAGAGAGAGAGTGGGAGTGAGAATGGGAGACAATGTAATGAGAAATTGAAGAAAGCGAGTAACATCTTAAAAATGGGCGAAAACACATGAGAGTGAAAAAGAGAGTAATATTATGAGAAGAGTATAAGGAAGAAAGAGTGAGTGAAAGATTGTGCACTCGAGAATGAAACAAACGGATCTTGGGAGGAATAATAATAATAATAATAATAATAAAAACGACAAAATTAATAATGAAAGAGAATATGCGAATTGAAGAAATTTAAGAGAATATGAGAATGAGAGAATATGAGACAATATGGGAATGATAGATAATACGAGATTGACGAAGATTATGAGAATAAGAATGAGAGAATAAGTGAATGCGAATAATGTCATTTATCATTTTATTTTACATACATTTTTGTTACAGTTTCATCTTTTCCGTATTCGTATTATTGTAGCAGATATTTTCTTTAATATAAAATGCCTCGCCCCTTTAGGACATAGGATATGGTTCACCATAGATTCTTTTTTCTTTATTATATTTTCAACTTACAATCATTCAAGAAGAAATTCAGACGGATCTTTCTCCTAGACGGGTAGCGTGACAAAACTGGAGAGTCAAATATTTTAATTTTTTTTTCCTACTAAGATTCGCCTTATAAGGCACTCAAGATCTACTCAAAGTAGAGAATATGAGACAATATTGGAATGATAGATAATACGAGATTGACGAAGATTATTGGAATAAGAATGAGAGAATCCCGAAGATATATAGGATAGAGATTCCTAGACTTTGAAAATTTAAGATTGTAATGAACGGGAAAGCATTCTCTCGGGAGTCTGTTCACTAAATTATGTTTTGTTATTTAACCTATAGCTTGGAAGTAAGGTGAAGTGATGGATTCATGTTTTTTTTTTTTTTTTTTTTAATATAGACGTGTGCGAAAGTGAAAATAACAGCTTAAGCGGGAATTTGAATTCTGTTCTCCGAATCTTGTTTCCACGCCGATAACCACTGCACTACCCGCGCATATTTTCTTCGACTGGAGAATAAGAATGGGGCGGCTAAAATTTAAAAAAATGGTAAAACAAAAGTGCCCTAAAAAATATAATTAAAACTGGTGAGGATTATATGCTGCAATGAAAATACATCATCTCTGAAATTATAGAATTTGAGGATATTATTAATGCTGTTACTACAACGCAATGGTCAACAAATCAATTTTGAATGGAGGTGAAGAGAAAAAGAAAAAAATAGGCACTGTCAGAAAATTCAAGATGAGAATTTAACTTTGTCAGTTTGATCTTTTAACGAGTCACTATAGCTTTGAGCGAGTGAAGCCTGTACGGAGACAATCCCTCTTCGTACCTTGAGTACTGGCGCTACAGAATCACAAAAAAGAACTGTACCAAACAAAATAAAACACGTCACTTGATGATTTTCAACAGCAGCAACACCTAAAATGGATATCACATATAGCTCAAAGACAAAAACAATGACATAATCCAGATTCTACACAACTTTAAAAAATGGTTAGGAAGGAAGCCCCTAATCAATACTGGAAAGATTTATAACAGCTACTGGACTTGATAAACCTATTTTCATGAAAAAGATTTTTAAGGAAATGATTTTACAAATTTCAACCGATAGCAACACTGGCTACTCAAATAATACCGAATATTTCCTTATAAGGAAATGGCTAATATTACCATTACGATGATGTTCAAATTCCTATTGCCGAATTTAATGACTAAAAATGAATTGGTAGACTCTAAGCAAACCTAAAAAAAACACAAAAAAAAAACAAAAAAAAAATGTTAATATTTTAAAATTTCAAAAATATAGCGAAAAACCTTAATTTAAAAAAAAAAAAAATCCAAAATAAGAATATTTTTCTGTTTCGATTTTGCGTGAGTGAATTATAAAACGGACGTAAAATTCGAACGGGTCATCGATTAAAATACATATTTAATTGTACATAACTATTTATATCAAGACCAATCAGATTAGACATTTGGTTGCATTATTACGTGTCCTATGAAAAGGAGATCATGGGCTTATATTGGGAAGGGGTAACTCACTAAAAGGAACCGAAGACTTTTAGCAGAATTGCATTGTGGGAAAGAGATTTGATTTAATTTGATATGTTGGCTTAACAGCATATCAACTCCTAATGGGTCTTTCAATGCCGAAATTTAATTTTCATGGGAGCTTTGAATTAATAAAATATGATATACGTTATTCTGATTTCACAATTGAATACATGGTAGATGATACTCAGCTTTTGTGCATATTTGTGTGAACATAGTTACTAGAGGCGGTGATATGTGTGTTTTATTTCGTAGTCTTCTTGAAGTTATAATTTGGAATACAGTTTGATTTTTTTAAGAAATTGTAGAATATTATATGTATATGTATAATATATATATATATTATATTAATGTCATGAAAGAGTTCTTTATTGGTGATTGATGTAGTGTTGGTAATTTTCCTATAAATAGATATTGTTGGTAAATTCTTTTTATATAAACATGTATTACTGGTATTTTTTTAAAAATGTATTTTCAAACTTTCATAGAATTTTGTTTTTATTTGGTGGCGGGGTTACTATTTGCCCATAGCTGGGACTCTAACAGGGGCTAAAAACCCCCGTCAGGTTGGACCATATATAAGAAAGATTGAATCAAGTCAAATATTCGAAGATATAGCCCTTCAGCTTGTGGAGAAGGCCACCAATGCAAACCCTGTCAAATGGCTTTGACATATCTAAAACCACAACCAGAGCCACGCCTTTCTTATCTAAAGCTTCATTGATCAATTCGGGTATATATATATACACCTTTTTTCTTTATTACAGCAAAAGTGTGTAAACAGAATATCTACAAATAAGAGTGACATAGAGTGGTGTGTTAACTTTTAATCTACAGACATAGGGAGAAACATTGTTTAGGTAAAAAATCAT
>CAHIKZ030001260.1:137500-190000 GCA_903632075.3 Acanthosepion pharaonis
AGTCGCTCTCTCACAGACGCACCGTCGCCTATTTCTGTCTTTGTTACAAATACTTTCATGGTAATTGCTCCGATAACCTGCTTTCGCTGGTTCCCAGACTTTGCGAATTCAAGCGTCCTACGAGGCTGGCACCCCGCTCTCACCCTTTCACTGTTGAAACAGTTAAATGTAGCCGCCTCTTCTACTCCAATAGCTTCATATCTCGCACCTCTCGCCCGTGGAACTCACTTCCCTATTCCTGTTCCCCTGATAGCTATAATCTCCAACTATTCAAATGTAATGTCAATCGACATCTCCAGTTGCCTTGATCTATCCACTATCCTTCTCCTCATCCTTTCCTCTATCATTCCTATCTGCTCTCGCTCCAAATCCTCTATAACCCCTTGCGTGCTAGTGGCTTCCCGCCTTGCTAGGGGTGAAATGCTAAAAAAAAAAAAAAAAATCGTAGATAATAAGGAAATGGAATCTGTGGCGAGGCATAATCATCTACGACCTGCAGGGGCATGGAACTTAGCAAAAAATCTCGATGAACAGAGGAACTTAATTTAAATTGGTTTGGCTCAAGATCACAATAATGATTTCCTTGAATCATATCCTCCATATATATATATATATATATATATATATATATATATATATATATATATATAGTTTTCACAGTTTATTTTCTACACGAATTCAGTCTATACCGGGGTTGAATAAGACTGACAAATTTTATTTTTCGTCGGTCGAAATAAGCTTAATATGAGGTGATTTTATTTTCTGTATATATATATATATATATATATATATATATATATATGAAAAAATGACAATAGGAAAACTGGTAATTGCTGACGCGTTTCGTCTAATGTGGACATTATCAAAGCAAAATACGAAAATGATAAAGTCCCATTGGACGAAACGCGTCAGCAATTACCAGTTTTCCCTATTGTCATTTTTATTCATAAATATTGTCTTCTACTGGTTAAATCAGAGAAATTTTCATATATATATATATATATATATATATATATATAAAATATATATATGTATAAGGCGATAATGCTACCAAGATGCAAAGGTTTACTGTGAATGAAACGGTATAGAATGAAATATGGCTATATGACTTTAGAAAGAAAAGGAAACTCATAAAAGAAGAAAAGGGAGAAACCACTACTCCTGTTCAAACGGTTGGGGAGGAGTGTGAACTGGACGATAAATATATTGCTTTTCTTGCATAATATTTACGATTAGTGTTTTTGCGGCTGTTTTCAGGTGAAAAATGCATTGTTTTGGAAATTCCTGCAAAAATCAAATAAATGTCAGATTTTAATGAAACTTTTCAGACTTATTCACATATGAATGAAATTAATTTTGAATTTGTTTCTAGAAAATCGTGGTAAAATATCTTTTTACATATATTACTCCCCATTTACTTAATTTCATGAAATTTCGAGAAATTAAATTTCAGTTTAAAAATTTGTTTTATTAGTAAAAGCAGGACTTCTTGGATAATGTAAATCATCAATTTTTTTTTTTTGGATTACTGAACATTTCCTGAAAATCTGCTCCGAATCGTAAAAGAATAAATATTATAAACCTATGACATTATTTAATTAGAAAAGCTTTTAATTGCTTCTATAATTAAGATTTATTAAGGACACTATAGTCTTAAGAAAAAGAAATTCCGATGAATTATGAATTTTTACAAGCATGGTTTTCTATTTTTAATATTTTAATTATCATAATTTATAACATATAAATCTTTTTAAATTCTGCATTACTTTCATCCGGTTAGTTGATATTGTTATTAAGTGAAAACTATATTTACTAATCAAAAATTGAAAAGCTTAATACAAAGTATTTTGCACCAAGATTTTTAAAATAACTTTTATTTTAATTTTTTTTTATATATAAAGCTTTTTCAGTTTTAGTATAAAGTATGGGGAGTGGCTCTGCATTATACACGTTCTCAGACATTCGTTGCGTGTCTTGAAACATATATGAAACGTTAAAAGGATTGTTTTCTCCTTTGAAACAAAAAATAAAGCATAATTGTTAAATCTTTAAGCCCAAAACTTCAAAACATTACATTATTTTCATAACAACTTTAAAACTCTATAATGGCGGGCGAATTAGTTCATGTGTAAGTATGTTTGCGAGAATGGCTAGCTAATCCTTGTTGCATACGCCTGCTCAGGCATATTTATGTTTCTCCAAAACCCACTTAGAAAATATCTATCTATCTATCTATCTATCTATCTATCTATCTATCTATCTATCAGCTTGTTCACATCTATCAATCCGTTTCGCTCAGTTCATCACTCACCTTCCCTCTTCCTATATATATGTGTGTATATATATATATATATATATATAGATATTAAAAGATAATACATGTGTGTGTTAAAGATATTAAAAAGTGATATATGTGTGTGTGTGTTAACAAATCGATCGATTTAAGTCTGTTCAAATCTATTTAAATATTCTAGTCTCTTCAGACCTATCAGTCACTGTCCATATAAAGCTAGCTAGTTATCTATCTATCTATCGATCTTGAAATTTATTATGCTTAAGAATGTTACAAGATTGACCGTCGTAGTTATATTGTACTTCACCAGACCCTAATGAGCATGATGAAATCAACATGCGCAATATTGGCCTTTAATTAAGTTCACACATCATACTTTTTTACTTAGTTTTCTCTACTGCCAATATCTTACGCGGAAACTTAGTTACGTTTTCTTGGAGAGCGCGCATACTCTGGCGTGATTGGGAGTTGAAGAAAGCCAGTACGCTTAAACCCGAGGTCACTATGATTTTTGATGGACTCCGAACAGTTTTTTTCTACACAATTTCACTGACAAGGCTTGGACCAACCTGTGGTATTGTTTTCAGGAATTTCCCAACAGTGCTGCCTGGTGGGATCGTCTCCCTAAGTTGATATTATCAAGAAATTACCTCCTTGACAAATCGACCAAGGTAAGATTTGAACCCGTGTCAAAACTCATTTACACACGAGAAGAATTTAGCGAATGAATCCTTTCGAATCTGTGTGGTCAAAATCAACGCAACTATTTAATGAAGATATCAAACTTCCTCCATTCAGCCTTAGCATAAAGGTAAATTGTATTTCTTTACTTTTTCGGTTGTCTCGAGGTTTGCATATTTGCATATATTAAATGATACCAATATTTGTAGCTATACTTTAAAAAGTTGAGCCAAACAGTGTGTTGATGCTTGACATTGACTAATGAGTGAGACATTAGTAGCAGATCAGTAAATTAACGATTAAGTGACTGGAAAACATCAAGATATTTGCATTCCACAAAAGGTTAGAAAGGAAGATCCTATTTATGCAAGAAAGAACGAGAACAGTAGACGTGGGAATTATTTTTCCACAAAAACGTTTTAAGAGAAAAAGTTTATAATTTTCAACTGACAGTAAGGATTAAATATTCGTTCATTGAATGCCTAATGTTTTCTGAGTGGAAACGGCTATTCTTACCATAACTATTACCATTACCACATATGGATTATTTAATAATCTTTAATCTTGATTTTCCTTTAATGCGCTAGGGAAGCCTGAATCTAAAAATTCAGACCGTAATAAAAACTGAACTAATGACAAGTTTATTTTATCAACCTCAGTTCACTTTTTAGTTATTAGACAAAAATGACGAAATGATGACGTTGGCGATCAGCAAACTGAGCGATTGAGATAAGCTTTGAAATAAGCTTTCATCGATACACGGAAAACTTTATTCACGATAAAAAAAGAAAGAAAAAAAAAACTCTACCAAAATAAAAAGGATAAAGCAATAAAAAAAATCCATCAAAATGCCTGATATATTTGATTCCGTTTCTGCAAGCCATTTATTTTCGAGAATCTCTCAACCATAGAAAATCATTTAAAAAAAATTGACGTCTCGGCTTAGAAAAATAGAGTACATTTCGATAATTTATGAAAGATATATTTCTGGACTGAACGAACTACACAACCTTTAACTTGACATATGCCTATCGGTTTCAGTTGGATGGGAGTCTGAGCGCGGGGAATTTCTATGAGTGTAAAATGGTTTTAATTTCAGTTGCTAGATGCTTCAGTTAATGGGAAATAGATTTTGATGAGCTGGTTCTATTGATTGAAACAATTTGCCCATTTTCTCGCTACTATCAGTCGTCTTATGTGTGGATTGTTCTCGTTGAAACGAAAAAGAAGCCGGAAAGATTCTAAAAGGACGAAGCGACATCTGTTGACACCGGATGCAATATAAACCGAGGAAGATCAAATGAAGGATTGGATTGGCGAAAAGAGTTTCCGAAGCTAAAAAGAAGACGACAATTGTCCCAATATTTGTAGACTCCTTAAAACGCTTAATCTAGGAACCTCGGAAAATATAGGGAAGCTTCAAATACGGCTTTGTAAATATATTTTTCAAAGGAAGCACAATTCAGACAGTAGTCAGGAAATATTAAAATATTGAAAATATTTAATTTTATTAGAATGCGTCAAAAATGTGCTACTTATGAACCTTTACACTAAAACTTGTGTAATTTACACATATAAAGACAATTGGATCCCACTATTATTATTATTGTTGTTGTTATTTTCTTTGAATGATGTGTAATCATTTATTTCCGGGTCCCAACCAAAGACCTAAGGTCAGAAATGGCATCAGGATGTGTTCCATTCCCCCGTCTTTTAAAAGGGGGTAAAGGTTTATCCCGTATTTCCTATTGAGTATTGTGTTTTAAGTTCCTTGTAAAGTCTACTTCCGCTCTATACGACTAACACTTGTCCTTTCCTGTGCTAATATAACTCTATATAGTAAACCTCTGCCTTGAGTGGCTCTTGACATTGTATTGGGTGAAAAATATTTTTGTAAAATAAATAAAAATTAAAATTAAAACAACTTAAGAGCACACACCTTTTTTTATACATTGATAAAGCACTTCATAAGGTGTGAGCTATACTTGTGAAAACAATTTTTGCTATTTCTTTAAGACATGGGCTACTTGGTATCCCATCATGGAGTCTATCAGAAACTTTCCAATAAAACCAAGGGCACCAACCAGAACTGGAATTATTGATGTCTTCATGTACTACATGTTTTAGAATTCTATTTCAAATTCCTTGTATTTTGATATTATTTTTAAGATATTCAAAGATACATTGGTCTGCAAAGACTGCCATGTTAATAAGAAAGGAAATCCTGTTTTTGTTGTCTTTGATTACTATGGCTTGACGCTTAGCTTTGATTGTTCTATCTGGGCTATTATTATTATTATTATTATTATATAATCATTTCACTCCAAGCAAGGTAATAAAAACCACTAGGATACAAGGGACTGCTGAAAGTGAAGGAAAGAGAGGACAGTAAAAGAACAAGATTCAAGGAGAGAGATGATGATGATTGACATGACATTTAATTTTTTTTAAAAACGTAGTAAACAGAAAAGTGTGAAGCCGGGAAAGAGTTCCACAAGCGAGAATTTCAGAAGAAACTGTTAGCACAGAATTTATGGTTACAACTAGAAAAAATTCAACAATGAAATTTAGGACTGCGATTAAATTCGTGAATTCGAAGTACCAATGAGGAAAGCTCATCAGAAGAATTACGGTGAAAATATTTATAGAAAAAGGAAGCTGCTAGGTTACGGTGATGGGAAGGTGACTGAAGCTGAGATACCAGGTCAAGACCGATAACATTGCAAATACTTCATTGACTTTTGTCAAGAATCGCTAGATATAAAACAGAAGCACCAGACCAAAGGTGGCGGTAATATTCTACGCCCGGACTAAATGCAGACTTATAAACGTGTAAGATAGATTCTGATGAGAAAAATTGTTCAGTACGATATAGCGAACCGTTTTTTCTAGCAGCAAATTTAGTAATTGTTTCACTATAATCATTCCACTTTATGCCGGTGGAAAACATGTGATCGATAAGGCGCAATATGTTCTTCCCCTGGAGCTTACCATCAGTCATGATGATCAATAGAGAGCAGTTTTGTTTTGAAGACGTTAAAATTAATAATTTCTCGACCCAGTTAATAACTGATTGGAGGTAATTTTCGAGGTCACTTCCCAATTTGATTTTTATCAAACTATCACACTCAGTTTTACATGAGTAAACTCAGGAGTAAATATTTGTGTCATCAGCATAGATCCTGAATTGTGAATTGACGATATCAGGAAGATCGTTGAGGAAAATAAGGAACATAGAACCCTAAACAATTAATGAAAAAAAGTTCTAGAGGAATGGGCGTTCAAGATAACTTTCATTATGTGGCTTTGATAAGAAAGTTTGAATCAAATCAAACAGTCATAAGCACAATAACCCTTCAACATGGGAAGAAAGCCAGTATGCCAAACTCAGTCAAATGCCTTCGAACTATCTAAAGTCACAGCTCAAGTTTTGCTATTCTTATCATTATCATTTTTCTTTTACTTTCTCTTTAGTACAATCGCTAACTGGGTCCTTACCCGATTCCTGGGGTAAGTGAAAGCTAATAAATTCTGTTTGCAAAAATTCTAATGTCTACTTAACATGGTCATATTTACTTTACATCTCTATCTATAAAAGGCAGGATGTGTGTTTGTGTGTGTGTAACGAATACACGGCCGCAATTTTCGACGGATTTGCACCAAAATTTACATGCACATGCTCCAATTTAGCGAGAAGGCCAAGACCGACGTTGCATTTCCCAACTCCCATCGATAGTGGAAATAATCGATTTTTTCATGATTCTACGTCAGTTTTCATGTAGTTTGTGGCCATTTTCTACTGGCTAGAGTGAGAGCCTATAGCTGGCTGCCACAAATAGGCAGGAAGATTCTATTGGCCAGCGTGAGAGCCAACAGCCGACTGACACGAATGTTAACTAGCATGATAGCATGCAAAAAAATCGATAACTGCATTCGTCACAAGTGGGAAAAATTTAAATCTGCATGGCACTTTACTCCAATTGGCTCATTCGCTTCCTTAAACTCAACGTTGATTCTGATTCCGCAGAACTGGGTTGGGTGTGAAAAAGTATTTGTTTTTTAACATTCTTTTTCATTTGGTTTTTCCAGTTATGAGTTCTTTTTTAAAGCTGATCGTTTTGTGTTCATTTTGTTTAGTTCTTTTTTCGTAACAGATTTAATGTTTAGTATAGAGCTTAGAAATAATTCGTAGTGTGAGATAGGCAAGAAGTAAGGCATGTAGCAACATCAGCACGGCAAAGGGCACTCCTTTAAAGGCAAGGAAGGGCAAAAATATTTTAAGTCAAGTGATAGCGATTGCTGTATGAGTCGTACGATTTTTGAATCAAGCACGGGCATCGCCGGGCCATGCTGCTAGTTGAAAATAATCTTCTGAAGAGAACAGGCGTTTTCCACAATACATTTATTGGAAACTTTTTTTAAACATAGGAAGCGAGGAATATTGTTAATGTTCTTATCTGTAAATTTCTAAAAGGTATTGCAAGCATGTTTTATTGAAATATGAACAGTTTGTATGAATTTTATCTACGCAAAAGATGAGTCTAATGGTGATTACGAAGTTGCTTCGCCCGATCATTAGTAATTGCGACGTTATGCCTCCTTTCATCTTCGCACAGGTCTACATCAAGTGACTTGAGAAGGTAGTGCTGCCCTGGATCAAGTGTGTGGCTGCTGGAAGAACCAGAACTGTGCATCACGTTACACAAGCAAGAAGACCCATTAATGGCTGTTAGATAATTTCTGAGACAACATCACCCGTTATAACTAAACTGCTAACTCCTCAGACTGCAACCCACTTAATTATTATGTGTGAGGCGCTGTTGAATGAGAGATCAACAAAATTCCTTGTAACACCAAAGATGAACTAAAGGTAAGGATGATGGCAGAATTCACCAACTTAAATAAGGAGATCGTAGGAGGTGTAGGAAATTTCGAAGTCATTTGTAGGCCATGGTTGAAGTCAGTGGCGACTTTTTTTGGATAAATTTACTCTTTAGTATTTCAAGAATAATTCTGGGTAATTTTGGTAAATATATATCTGTTAAAATGAGTTGTCAGTGTTATTTTCATTTTTTGCGTATTTTATCGATCGCATCATATATATATATATATATATATATATATATATATATATATATATATATAATCCCACTAAATTTGTTATGTTGGTAAAACTACACATGTGCTCGAACGAAGAGTGCTGGGAATTTTTAAATTTTTTCATATACAAATGGTAAAATAAATGTTAAAATTTAAAATAAGCAAAAAGCAAAACTAAAAATATAAAATAAACTGAGGGCTCAATGACAAAATCGGCAGAGTTAAAATATATTATAATATTATTAATAAATAATTTTCATGATGAAACACTTAGTAGTGTAATTTTTATATTTTTGCATTAATAACATTATTATTATATATATATATATATATATATATATATATATATATATATGTATATATATATATATGTGTGTGTGTGTGTGTGTGTCTTTGTGTGTGTCTTTTGTGTGTGTATGTATATGTATATATATATATATATATATATATTTTTTATATTAACAATAAATATACATTTTCCCCACCGGTAGCAGAACTCATGCACAACGCAATTATCAGGTAGTGAACGGCGTTTTCAGTAGCTGTGTTATTATACATCGAGCACTATTTTATCAGCACGCTATGTGTGCAATATTCTCTCTCTCTCTCTCTCTCTATATATATATATATATATATATATATATATATATATATATGTATGTATGTATGTATGTATGTGTGAGTGTGTGTGCGTGTGCATGCGTGAGCGTTTATGTGCGTTGAGTGTGTGTGAGAAAATTTTACGGCCCAACAAAGAGCGCTTCCCGAAAATGTCATTTACTCATATTTCATGAAGTGGGTTGGCCCGATAACTTTTCATTATCCACTGATATAAGTTCGGAGATAGATAAGAACAAATTGTTATTTATGTATAAATATAATTGGATAGATATGAAAACACTGAAACATGGATGAATGTCACTGGACAGCTATAAAGAAAAGAAAGAAAATAGGTTAGAGGCAAGTATATAGAAAATGGAAAGAATCAAAAAAGCCAGAATGAAACTGTATGCCATTTGAAATAGAAAAGATAAAGACGGAGAAGGAAAAAGGGTTGTAATTCTGAAAGTCGAAAATACACGTCGTTGGTAGCAAATAAAAATTGGTTAGTGCCAGATGGGAAGGGAAACAGAAATGTGTTTACGGGGAAGTTTAATTAGCTGAGGTGTAAGATGATTAACGCCAGAATACTTAAGGGCAAGTCTGGCGTGAGACTACTATGGAAGTACACACCACACATCTAATTTCTTTCCCTTTCTGCATCTAAGACACACACACTTCTTTGCTCTCTCTTTCTCTCTCTCTCTCCTTCTCACGCACACACTCTATATCTCACTCTCTCTCTCTCCCCTTCTCACGCACACACTCTATATCTCACTCTCTCTCTCTCCTTCGAAAACACTCACATGGCCAAATGTGTGCATCCCCTTTCTTGCACACATGCCGTTTTCTTCGAAGACACGGATTCTTTCTCTCTCCTTTTCTAGAGCGCAGACGCACACATACATACATGCATACATATATACACAGAAACTCATCCAGAAACATACACACGAAAACTTTCTCTCTCCTTGTAAGACATGCGTTCTCTCTTGCCCTCTCTATCAGATACGTACATGTCACTCAGTCTCATTCTTTGACATACACAGGTGATCTTAAACAGAAAACAGCCACTTTGGCTCTCTAACGCACTTTCTCCATCCAAGATAGATATATAGACTCTGAAACACACACATACATACATACATACACTCAAAGATTCATACATGCAATTACACATAAGCATACATTATCTCCCTCTTCCTCTCTAAGACATTAAAACACACCCATTTTCTTTACAAGACACACATGTATCTGTGTATGGTTATTTTCTTAGCGTAGCTTGGATATGGGCACCCAGTGAGGATCGAACTTACTTTCAATCGTAATTGATCTAGCGAGACAAGCTTGCTAACCATTATACCATGTCGGAGTACCCAAATGATTTTCTAAGCGTAACTTAGATGTGACACAAAGCTGAAAATGTGAGGATCGAACTCACTGCTCAGTCGTAATTGATCTAGTAATACAAGCTTGTTAACCACTAAACTACGTTGAAGTGCACCATGTATCTACGTATGGACGTCTTGTAGACTCCCTTGTGGAAAAGAAGACCACAACCCCAGCAAATTAGATGTTGTTTGCTTTACAGGGTGAAATTTTTTTGTCACACGACCAACCGGTTTTGAATTCAGATTTTTTATTCTCCTATCATGGTTGCCAACTCAAGCTAGAGAGCTCAGTATGGGTCATGGGATAAAGAGATGAATTCATACTTTTCCTAAGCGCATCTGTGTGAAAGTGAACGCAACGAACTCAATGTGGATTTGAACTCAGCTCACCGATTTCACTTTTCACGTCGTTAACCACTACACTATGCACACATACAAGTACCATAAAGTTTGTGTACACGTATTAACACGTAAACACTTATTCATACTAGTTACTTCTTGTGCAGTGAGTTCGATAACAACGATTGTAACCCTTTTTGAAACTTATTCAATCCGACATACATATATGTTCTGGAAGTACGATATGCTGTAACAATTATCGATACGGATGATGGAATCAGGGAATTGAGTTCGATTTCTAAATTAGGTTGTTTAAGTTTTCCTTGGAGAGGTATTAATTTCTGCACTCTGGCCTATCAGCATATTCCTTTTAAAAATACCTTGTTTTTATAGTGCCATGATCTTTTATGTGCCATGTCCCTTCACAGCACAAGCGATCATGACTCTCCACTATTTCCTTTCTTTGCAGCTCTTAGTAAATGTTGTCGTTTTGCTATCTCTCTTAAACCCTGCTCTGTCCTGTTCTTCGTGCAAGATTGTTAGGTAGGTTATGCCCTGTTTTCCTCTTTTAAAAAAAAATCATTTTACCCCAAGCTAGGTGGGAATGCCACTAGTACGCAGAGGTTTACATATAGTGAGGGTGAGAGAAAAGACTGGATATAGAGGTGGGGCCGAGGAAAGAATAAAAGCTGAACGGGGTTCAAGAAGATAGAAGATAGCGATTGACGTTGTATTTAAATTTTCGAAGATTGTAGTTATCAAGGAAGCAGGGAAACGGGAAGGAATTCCACAGGCGGGAAGTGCGAGAAAAGAAACTGTTGGAGTAGAAGTGGCAGTTACATTTAACTATTTCAACAGTAAAAGGGTAGGAACTGGATGTCAATCTAGTAGCACGCTTTAGCCGATGTAGGCAAAAAAAGCTCGTCAGAGCAGTAGCCATGAAAATATTTGTAGTAAAGACAGAGGGAAGCCACATCACGTCGGTGAGAAAGTGACTGAAGTCGAGATGCCAAGTCAGGATAGATTACATTATTGATCCTTCTTTGGATCTTGCCAAGAACCCCGAGATGAGTAGCAGGGGCGTCTTATTGGATATGGAAACTATCAAATGCACGTCTGAATGTTAGATTTTTAAATGCGTAGGATGGAGTCGGACGGGGAAAAAAAACACCTTCTAACACGACAGAGTGACCCAACTTTCCTAGCAGTACTTGCCTTCAATATGTCCTCTGAGTGTCAAATTTCCATAGCACTCGTCTTATGTGCACTAGAAATTTCAGCTGTCTCTTTGTGATGTTAAGTATAAGTGTCCTTTTTCTTTCAATTTTCTCTAAAACTTCCTGGATGTTCAGATGTTCTTGACGAAAAAAGAAATGGCTGAGTGAAAAATTAAGCACTCTTCCATAACTACTTTTCAGGTTGTAGTGATGCCTTAAAAATAGTCTACTTCTTGTACCGCTCCAGAAAGTAACCAACTCCTCTCGCTATGCTTTACAAGAGTCAGATTAGATAAAAGAAAAGAAAAAATGAAAGATCTAATAGAAGCTCACATAAACGCAGAATTGGTTAAGCATCTGACTTCGCACGGCCTTCTTCCAGACAAACAAAATGTCTTTCGCTCCTTTAGGTCAATCGTCGATGTGTTAACGGTTTTTACTAAAGCAGTCTGCCAAACTTCAGATAAGAACGAAGGGGCTCGGGTTGTGGCTTTAGATAGTTCGAAAGCGTTTGAAAGAGTTTGTCATGTTGGTCTTCTTCACAAGTCTTCGCTCGAATTTTTTATTTGATCCAATGTTTCTTAACGTGTTGAAGGCATATTAATGCGGATGTGTCCCAGGGTTCTATCACTGGGCTTACTTTGTTTCTGATCTTCATCAAGGACCTTCCCTATCGCATCATTTCACATCTCGGTAGCTATGCTGACACACCTATTTATTCCTGTCTTAATAGTAAGATAGGTTATATTAAATAGGTACCTCTAAAACTTTTCTAAAAAGAGCATACCATGATGAAAAATACTTCAAACTGGATAATTTTGTTTTTATCGTCAAAATATTTATGTTATTATTAAGAGGAAAGACCAAATTATTTTTTGATTATTTTATTAAATTCTTAAATTATTTTTGGCACGTTCGAAATTTTGGTTAAAATCATGTTTTTCGTGCGTCAGCGGGTGGGCCAAATGTTAATATTGCGAAATTTAGCGTCTCTTTTTCTATTTTTGATAAAAAAGCTAATTAGCGTCATTGTTTAATCGCCTTTTACCACAATGTAATTCTCTTCTTTATAAAAAAATCTTCCAAAAATAAAATATACTTTTCTGAAATTTTTGAGAAATATTAAGGGCGCTAATTAGCTATTTTATCAAAAAAAAAAAAGAAAAAAATAAGAAAAAAAAATTATTTCCAGTCTAAAAGTTTAAATTAGTTTGTGAAATACATAAAAATATTTTGTTTTTTGCAAATATTAAATTTAATCTATTAGCTTGAAATTAAAACTAAAATAAAAGCTTCAAGAAAGATTTTTCATTTTTTTTAAAAATTCATTTTAAAACTTAGGTATCTCGTCTTTTGTGGAGGTTCCTATATGAAAGAAAACTGGCAACTTATCTCGAATATGAGCTTCAATCTATCGTTAACTGGGGCAAGAAATAACTCGTAAATTTTAGCTCCTCCAAAACAAAACTGCTCTCTACTAGTCATTTCAGTGGAACATTTTTACCTAAGATCAGCATGACTAATCTCGGCTTCAGCAACTTTTCCAACGTAGCTTCCCTAATCTTTCCTATAAATATTTTCATGGTAACTCTTCTAATGAGCTTTCCTCTTTGGTCTCATGAATTTAAGCTGGATTGGCAGCTAGGTCTCATACTTTACTGTCTAAATAGCTAGATGTAACCGTAAGTTCTATTCTAATAGTTTCTTCTCTCGCACTTCTCAATTGTGAAACTATTTTCTGGCTTTTTAATTTCCTGTCAACTGCGATCTTCGAAACTTTGAATGCAGCATTAATTGTCATCCTCGGCCTGTCTGTAACCTTTTCTTTTATTACCCTTTTCAACACTATCGTTTTTATCATTTTTTTTCGCTATCAGGAATCCCTTGAGTCTTAGTGGCATTATTGCCTTGCTTGGGTGAACTGATTAAAAACAATATCAGGCGAAAGCTGCCCAATCCACACATTACAGTCTTGATAGTGTCCAAAATCGTCTGCGCGGTCTTGTGGGTGACTAATTATTTTCATTCTACAACCTATATCCCACACTTTGCAAGCTTATCACAATATCGCTATTTCTATGGAAAATTTTCAGACGAGCTGCATTTATTAGTTTCACCATTTCAGACCTTTACAGCTAGAACCATGCCACTTACACAGAGTCGAAATCATTCGCTTCGTATTCGATAGTAAGAAGGAAGCTATACTTTGACAGCTTCTTCCCAAAAGTTGCTACTTCCAAGAAGTTAATTCTTCGATCGCTGTAGTCTTAACCACTTCAAGTCTAGTATCAACCATTTTCTATCCTGCACTTATCTCATCTTATATCTATATAACAAACACATTAAGTAACCTTTTTACTTGAGCAGCTGCTGGTCCTTTTTGTAAGCGTGCTTTTAGTAAAAGAAATAACTACTTTAGTTAAATTTCCCAGAGTAATTGCGAAGATAAGACAAATTGACAAATGGAAAAAAAAAAATCTTAGTTCTTGCCAACGCGTTACGTCTTCCGACTTTATCAAGGCAAGCAATGAAAGCGAAATATTTTGTAGCCATAGTTACATCAAAGCCAAAATTTAAAAAGAGACGCTCCTGCAAAAGCCTCTTTCGTAACTTCATTTTTACTTTTTAAATTTTTTTTTCCAATTGTCATTTTTAAACCAATTTGTCTTCTCTTCAGAATTATTCTAGAGAATTTAACTATATTGTCGACATGGAAAACAAAAAACTAAAAAAACAAACTCTTAGTAAAAATAAAGTCGGAAGGCGAAAGGCGTCAGCAAGAACTAAGAATTTTTTTCCAATTGACATTTTTAAACCAATAACTTCTATATTTATTGTCCGTCTTGACATTAACCACCAAAATAATAGACATACACAAAAAGAAGGCATTGAGATCTTCTGAATACAGACAGAAGAATACTTTCATTCAAGTGTGGATTTTCGCAAATGGCTGTGTAAACCAAAACGTATATTTACGAGGCGGTGCTGAAAAGTTCTCAGCCCAACCAAGGTGCTAAAATAATTTTTGTTGCTTGGTTAAATTTTGGGAAGTTGGTCTGGTTGAGAATTTTCATTTTTCATCTATATGTGAATGTGTGTTTGTGGGCAAGCGTGTGTGCTTTTAACACACACACACACACACACACACACACACACACACACACACACACACACACATATATATATATATATATATATATATATATATATATATATATATATATATATAGTTAAACCTAGAGAGCCAGACAAACCTAGCAAGGTTTCACCTAAGCGGATCGTATATACAAATATACTTATTCGTAGATAGACACACATACATACATAAATATTTATATTTGTCACACAGAGACATATCCAAAACTTGTTGACAATGTGAAACACATGTTAACCCACAAACCACTGTAAATATGTAGGAATGAACAAATAAAAATGCTTACACACACACATATATATATATATATATATATATATATATATATATATATATATATATATATATATATATATATATAAATATATACATATATATATATATATATATATATATATATATATATATATATATATATATATATATTATGATGCAAAACGCACCCAAGTACATTATACAAGTCAAAAAATGATTTAGTATTTTGTTGGGTAGCAGTAAGTTATATGTTACCAGTAACACTCGTAGTTACCTGTCATCGACTTATTACATGAACTGATCTAAAATTTAATACACATTTGCTTCTTAACATTCAGTGTATGTTAAGAATATTGAGATTATGTTAAATAATAAAGAAGATTTGTTTTAATATAAGTTTGATAATAACTATGTCTGCATAATAATCGGCATTGGTTGCACATCTATTAATTTCTTCATTCAAGAGCATATAGTTTTTTAAAATCAATAAATCAATTAGTTATATTGATTAGTTGATTGATGTTTTTAGCAGCATATCAACCGCTATTGGTTATTCAATGCCGAAATCTAAATAGTTTGAAAGCCTTCAACTACAGATATTTTATACCCAATTTTATACTTACCGGGTAACTGAATGTTTTCTTAGATATATAGTTTGAAGATAATAAAATGCATTGTTTGTAATTAAAAAAAAGTAATTTCTCTACCAAAACGTATTTTTGGTAATTTTTTATAAAAATGTATTGCTGGAAATTTTACAATAAAAATGCATTTTTTTATACCTTTTACTGTTGCATTGGTTGCCATTTTATTATAAAAATGTATTGTTTGGTCATTTTAATATGAAAATGTGTTATTGGTAATTTTCTACAAAAATGTATTGCTGGTAATTAAACTATAAAATGTATTTTTTAATATTATGTAGTGTTGTATTTTTGCTATAAAATGTGTTCCTTGTTATTTTATTATAAAATGTATTGCTGATTATTTTACTACAAAAATATATTGTTGGTAATTTTATCATAAAAATATGCTGTTGATTCTTTCTTGGGTTTACTATTTGCCCATGGCTGGGACCCTAACAGATAATACCACTCCGGATCAGGGTGGACCTGAAAACAACAGCTGTTAAGAAGTCATTCCCCGCTTCTCAAAACCTTCAATCTCCCGATTAGAAGCCTTGCTGTTTATCCAGGACCGAGTTATATTGACATTAATATTGTTTTAAATAATAAATGTACATAGAGTAATATAATAATTGTGTATCGTTTTAATTCTTGAAAATTATTTTAAATGCCTAAGTGTTCGATTACTTAGAAGAAGCGACTTAAATATTCATATTAATTAACTTTTCTTTTATCGTAATTTTTGCTTCTTCATTAATGTCGAATGTGTTGACATACAAGATATGCTTTCTGTTATGGTCCAGGTTAGGACCAAAGAAGAACAACACGAACACAAGAGTAGAAATAACGAAGGTATATTACACGAAATAATAATACAAGATGTGGAAGGTGTTAGTATGACTGTCAGTCTGGTTTGGAGTGAACTACTATAGGCTCGACTCAATTCGATATTTACTTGCCAACGAGGGAAAAATTTGGCACAAGGCCGAATTTTCCGAATCCGTAGGCTCGTCCAAAAAATGCCCGTAGAAACTGTAAAAACGGAATCGGGTTGGTCAACCTCCCCGAACAAGACTCTGCCCTTCGGCAGAGCCTCGTCCCAGTTCCTCTCTGCTCAGAGGCAGAGAGTTCGACCGTCAAGCCAAAACGGCTCGACTCGATTCGGTATCTAGCCACCCCACCACGAGGGTTGCATGTGGCACAAGGCTGAGTTTAACGTGGGTTTCCCGATCCCGTAGGCTCGGCCAAAAAATGCTCGTAGAACCCGTACAAACGGGATCGGGTTGGTCAACCTCCCCGAACGAGATTCTGCCCTTCGGCGGAGCCTCGCCGGGTTCCTCTCTGCACAGAGGCAGAGAGTTCGACCGTCAAGCCGAGAAGCTCGGCGTGATTCGTCCCTCTCTCTTGAGAGGCGTAGTATACATAGTGTTAGGAAGAGTTCCTTCTGTAGTTATAGGTAAGGACCAATGACACTTTCTTGAAAATATATCTCGGATCTCATATATCAAATTAAGATATTTAATTGATTGTTTACCCTGACACCGAAGACTGACAGTAATTCTACAAAGAGTAAAAATCTAGATAGAATAGCGATTTAGGAATCGTAATTTATATGTGGCACAAGGCCGAAAGGACCGATTTCACTGCTCGGTCGTAAGTGATCTTGCGGGGCAAGCTTGCTAACCATTATGCCAAATCGAAGTGCACAATAAAATAGTGATTTATGGAGCGAAGCTTAGATGCGACACAAGGCCAAAAATATGGAATACTTGGTGGATATTGAACTCAGTAGTAATTGATTGGTGAAACAAGCTTGTTAACGATTACACCACATCGATGTGTCCAAGAATTTAGAATAGAGGCTAGACACGCATAGACAAAATTAATATTGAATAACTATTCTTACTCATCAATAAAGAATAGAAGTTTCTATAATCTTTTTTTTTTTTTCAAAAAACAACAACAAAAAAAATCAAGTTGATCGCATCTAGTACTGAATATCAATTTTACAGCGAAAACATGAAAATTGTTTCAAAGAAATGTTCGGTTGGTTGTACATAAAGGTTTGTATTTTGTATCATCGGATAATACATTTCCCCATATACATAAATGAATTGGCTGCATTAAAATAAAACAAGCTTTTTAAGAGAGGAAAAAAAGGAACAATTTCAAACTCCCTGTTAATGGAAATATATTTGTAGAGTATATATTTAAAAACTCGCCAATATTTTTGCAATATGGTCACAAATATAAGCAAAATGTGCACATTTTAATATTTCATTTTGCGCATGCGCCTCTGGCATATATTCTAAACTTTAATAATACATAGGCAAACATCACAATCCTGTAATATTAAATGTAAATAGAGAGAATTTTATAAGCCATAAAATAGCGTAATAGTTATTTAAAACAACAAGTATATTGTCACATATGAACAGGGGAAACGGTGATCGGAACTTGACCTTACATTGATTTAAATGGCAAATCTTCATAAAATTTACGACGGCTGGACTATTTATGGTTTTAGTAATGGACGTCAACACTGAAGTTGAGGAAATCAAACATAAATATTGTTATACGTCTTGCTTTCAGTGGACAGCGATCGGTGGGGGTGTAAAACAGCCTGTAAAGGTGCTTAATGTAAAAACCATGGCAAAATGAAATCTCGTCGGTAAAATAAATATAGTGAATAATCGACGAAATACGAAAAAAAGTTTGTTTAGCTTCTGGAGAAAACATCAACAAGGGTATGTGGAATAGTCGGGTGAGAAACTTCGAAATTCTCAGATGATATTTCTGCTTAAGTTGAGGAAAGACGCTTTATGGCCGTAAATTTGTATACTTACAATCATACTGAAAATAAAGATACCGGGTTAATGTCCGCCTAAAAATTTATACAACAATCTTCCACGTCTCCGCCACGGGAAATATGTTCCAAGATTTCCAGTGAATGTGTGAAAACAAACGCGGATAGTAGCGAACGCTATTTGCAGCACTGCCTCCTTATCCGCAGGGAATGTGATTCGACGCTATCAGCAGGGGACTAAAAACACTGACAGTACAGGACAAATGATATTTTTCTTACACATGCATTTATGATAAGTTTTCATTTGTAAATTAGGTACAGTAAGAAATTAAGAATTATTACTAGAAATAAAACAGGAGGCTTTGATTTCATAAAAGTTATATGACAGACAGAAGATTCATTAATATCGTAGATCTTAATCTACATACCTTAATACGAAGACGAATGACACTTTTGTCAGACTAATAGCAAGTTAATCTACGTGCTTGTGTAGGCAGGGTGGTAGTTGTATGACCAACGTACGACTTTTAGGTATATATATATATATATATATATATATATATATATATATATATATATATAAAAAAAGAACAGTAAGATATATAATCCGGTGTTATAGATGTTTTTTTATTTTTAAAAACGTGAATTATGATTTTTACTGTGTCTTTAAAACCCTGTAATTTTAAAAGTTACTCCAAAATTCGCTTGAGAATGAAATGGAACTAATGTCTTTAATTTAATTGCAAAATTAAATTCGAAGCTTTCAGCTTCCATTTTTGAAGTATGGTTAGAACTGTGTAGCGAAAAAAACATATTTTAAATCAATTAATTTATAATATATATATATATATATATATATATATAATTATTTATTCGAAAATTATAACATAAATATGTTATAAAATCACTACAAAAATAGCCATTTTGTTTCAACACCTCTGGTATCTTATCAAGTGATGATGTTGAATGTGGAATAAAGGGTTTTATGGCATTTTGGAAATGTTTTGACGTGTTTCACTGATCAAATAGCATCGTTAGAAAAACGGAATTTATTTTGACCGAATCTACATTGGTCGGACAGAACACGATTCACGTTAGTCATATGAACGCTCTTATTAATGTTTCTGTTTTCTAATACTTCCACACCCAGTAACCCCATTGCATCTTAGTGGATTTACTGCTTTGCTTATGGCGAACGTGATTAAAACAAGAAATAAACAAAACTTAGATTTCACTAATTTCAACTCCGTTTTTATATAACCATTTGTTTCAGGATTTTTCGTATCCCGTATTGTTTCAACACCAGTTTAGTAAGAACGGATGACAGGCTGAAGAAATATAGTCTGTAGGTGATTCGTAGATCTTGATCCTTTCGGTGCAACTATGTTTGAATAAATTATACTCATGTTTCGTTTATTGATTGATTGATTGATTCGCTTTCTACGGCTTATCAACACCTTCGCAGGCTATTTAAAGCTAGAAAATATTTTTAGATTGCAAGAATTTTTTTAAGGTCTTAGTGATACAAGTCTTATTAATTAACCCGTAGCTGAAAGAAAAGACGTAGCTTCATACTTTGCTCAAGGGTGTTTGTGCGTAACGGAATATAAGGAACCCTACTGGAATTAGAATTCGGCTCTCCGATTTACAATTCCGAGTCATTATCCGATAAACCACATCCACGTCCTGTGCAAGACGATAAACTACGTCCAACAGTAAGGTCTCTGATCAGGAGGTTTTGAGGAGCGTGGGACCACCTCCTTATTGCAGGTGTTCCCAGGTCCACCCAGTCCAGGGGTGGTAGTACCTGTTAGGGTCCCAGCTATGGACAAATAGTTAACATCTAAACTGGGATCAAAACACTATGAAAGTGTAAAAATAGGTTTTAATACCAGAAATACTTTGTAAAAAAAATTATTACCAGCAATAAAGTTTTGAAAAACAAATATTACCAGCGAAGGAAAATTATTACCAGAAATAGATTTTTGAAGGCAAAAATATTACCAGAAATAGATATTTGGAAAAAAATATTACCAACAATGAATATTTTGTCGGCATTAAATAAACCATTGAGGGTGATATGCCGTAAAACAAAAAAACCTCCCCGCCCCGCAAAAATCTACTACACTACACGCACGTCCTAGCTTACAACACCTGGCATTCCGAAGCGATCACCCAAATACTGACCACACCCGATGTTGCTTAATTTCGGTGATCATACCGGAACTGGTATTTCAAAGTGAAGTGACCATACCATTAATGTTTCATTTAAAATGTGCTATATTTATGTAATGGGGAGTAATGAAGACAGAGTGCTTGCAGCGTTGACGCACACACACATATACATACATACATACAGACACACACATATATGTGTGTAGGTAGTGTGGACATAGGAATGAAAATGGTGACAGTCAGTTTCACGGCTGAATACATAGCAACAAGAAATGAGAACGATGTCTGATTTCCAATTGGGTTCTTTCCATTCGCTTATGCGCGAATACACTTGGGAAAGGGTATAAATGCCCCTCCTTCCTGTAGCTATGGGTTAAATAGTGGAACTTTTATTTTAGGGAAAACATTGTTATTCTCAAAAATTTGTGAATGCAATATTCACGCCCACAAAATGAATTTTTCTTTCAATCCAAAACATTTTTGGGATTTAAATAACATTCAAAGTAAAAGAAACAAAACAATCAAAACGCCTGAATGCAATTTTGAAATCAAGCAAACATAGCAAATTTTAAAGATTATAATGATTTATTAAGCTTAACTTAGATGTGGCACAAGGCTACAAGTATGGAGCACCCAGTGGGGATCAAACACACTACTCAGTCCTAATTGATATAGCGAGACAAACTAACCATTAGATCTGGTCGAAGTCCCAAATCTATCTATCTATCTATCTATCTATCTATCTATCTATCTAATGACAGTACCTTGTCAGTCGTCAGTCATCAATCGTCTTTAATAAAACTTGTATAAAAGTAGGATTGCTGCCCAAATATATATATATATATATATATATATATATATATATATATATATATATATATATATATATATATATATATATATATGGGACTTCGTTATTTGCCGTAGGTGAAATTGATTTGCTGACATAAGGGACGCAACTTCTATTCCTTCCTAAGAAATCTGTTTTCTAAAGCGGGAAATCAGCTTTATAAAAAAAAAAGAAGAAAAAATGATTAAATGAATTCGATAAAAAATCTTATCCGTATTTACTTAACAATTTCTCTATTTCATTACTCCTTAAGATCAGATGACTCAGACTGTGATTAATGTTTACTTTCAAATAATAATAATAATAATAAATCCTATATATACATTTTTATTCATATCTTACTTTTAAAATAAGTTTTGCATTTTTATTTTAAATATTCTGGATACGAAATTTTGCTTATCAGATTACCGTAAATCAGTGAAATGGTGGTTGTCAATTGCATTGATGACTTGGTTCAAACCCTCTCTCCCCCCCCTCCGTTTGTGTGTATATGTATATACATATACAAGTTTGAATAATGCTAATAAACGTTCCTAGTTATTTAGATTTTTCGATGTTAAGAATTATTTTCTTGGTTTATAAGTTAGCTTTTTTTTTAATTTTTTTTTATTAAAGCATCGTTGAGTACCAAAAATTCATTCATCAATCCTGAAAAAAATGAATTCTCCCTATGCTGAAGGCAACCGTAGAAAGTGATGGTCGAACCTCACATAATTGTTTCAAATAAAGCTTCATTATGAGCTTAAAGCTTTGTTTTCTTTACATTCCCCTAACCTGAAACCAAGAAAATAATTCGTAATATCGAAAAATAAATAAATAATTAAGGAACTTTCTTTGATATTTAACCAAACTTTCATAAATCAAAAATTGCTGCCCAACTACATTCTATATATATATATATATATATATATATATATATATATATATATATATATATATATATCATTAGTTTTCTCCGTTTCCATACAAAATTAATATTACGAATGTATATGCTTATAAAGCTCTGTATATTTCAAAATCTGTTATTCCAAAATTCGCCTGATGATGAAACAGAACTAGGTAATTTAATTTAATTTAATTTAATTTCTATAATTAAATTGAAGTTTTTAGTTTCTCTTTTTGAAACATGAGAACTCTTATGTAGCGATGGAATCATATTTTTTAAAAAAATAATTATAATGTAGGTTCTACTTGTGCATTGACCACTGTTGTTTTTTTTTTTAAATAAAAACAAAGTACTAAATAAAAACAAAGTACTAAAGAACTTCGGATTATTAACCAAACGTGTTCTTTCCTATTTTTCTATATATTTACATCCCTATATATATATATATATATATATATATATATATATATATATATATATATATATATATATATATATATTATAGCACAATCATCCGCATAATATTATAAAAATCTTAACAGCCTATGTAATAAATTATTTACAAGCCATGGAAAAATTCAGAAACTAAAAAAATAAAATAAAAGAACGTTAAATATTAAATAATTGTCTTTTTCTTCCTGCGAGACACGAAGATATGTTATTTTGTGTAACATAGGCTCTGGTGATAAAAAAAAAATGTGTTTTATTAAGAAATTCCGAAACTAACGTTAGAAGACTCATACGTTGACAGCTCGAAAGATCAGACAGTCTCTCCAGAGTTCTAAAAAACAGGAACTATAGAAGAGAATTTCCAACAATCTAAAAATCAAGACGCAGAAAGTCAGCGATCAGTCAACTGCTTTCTCGCTGAATAATAATATGGAATATAGACTATGAAAGTTTCATAGTACAAATTGCAAAGTGTTGATAAGACATAGAAAAACAAAAAACAAATGATACAGCAAAAAACAAAAAAATAAAAATACAAAAAATCATTTACAACAATATAAGATGGCTTCTTAAGAATAACTGAACAAATAACTTTTTTAAAATTTTTTTTTAAATTTAAAATTTTTAAAATTTAAGTTAAAAATCCTAGAACATTAAGCTTAGAATTTTACTCTGTATTTGTTGTCTGGAGTTGTGAGGGATTTTTTTAAAGTTTAAAGAATAAGGTAACCAAAGCGACTTGGGAGTAATATTTTGATACCTCGGAACATCTTACCTGGCTCAGAGAGGGGACTGGGTTTATTGGCCGCCGCTTGAGGCGCCCCTAAAAGGAGAAGTGCCGAGGAGACTTAGGCAATTTTTCTACAGTATTGCCATTATACCCACTTGACCTTGTGTCACACCGGTAACGACGTGGGCGCTCTGGTAAATACCTATTTGAAAATGTCCTCATTCGGAGACCATCTGAGGAGACTAGGTTACTCGACCTAAAGACATTTCTAAGTGTGCCACACCTCTATTTTAATGTGCTGTTTTTTTTTTTAAGATTAAAACCTGTCATTATTTCGCGAGTATTTGGCTGCGATGCATGTGCGTAGTACACTCTTATCAGACTGGGTGTCATGACTTGTATATTGGTAACCCAGTGCCCCTTTATTCGCGGGCTGTTCTCTCACGAAATAATAATAATTCGTTTGACGGATTGTCAAGAGCAAAATGTCAGTTTAGTTGAAAGGAATAGAGATAAAGTAATAATAATTAAGAACATTCCTACAGTTTTGACAGACCGGCATTGCAGCGGCAGCCTGTTGAAAGAGCATGGACGCTGTGACTGGGTCCTGCTTTGTAAATAAAATCAGGAAGGTGACTTCTTGATAATATCCGCCCGGGAGAGGATTCCAGGGTACATCGCCATTGGGAAGTGCTTAAAAACCATACCACCGGTTAACCAAAGATTCGCGTGTGAAACACTATAGGGGGAACTTAGAAAACTTTTGGTCGCGATTGACAGCTTGCGAAGTGTTGATCACACCGGATTATGCGCTCTCTCCCAGAAACCGTAACTAAGGTCCGTTCAGCATAGTTGCAGTATAAACCACAGGTTAGCTCTGTGGATGTTGAAGAAACACAAATGTGCCAGAGTAGGCCTCTGCAACAGGGACTAGCTAGTTAACCTAAGCAACACACGGAAACGAGCAACCAACCATTTAATAATAATAATAATTCAAGGTTGTTTATCTTCCAAGAAGCCATTCGCTAATGTCTGATAATTTTGAAATGGATCAGGCTGAGAATTTTTCAGCACTACTATTAATAATAATAAAGACCCAAAGAGTGTGAGTTCAATACCCGGTTAAGGCAGTGGAGAACTTGGAGAGGGGAATTAACAGGAGATAACTGATAACTGACATCCATTAGACATGGCACGTGGAACTAGAACAGCTTACCCCAGTGAGCGAAATAAAGGGTTCAGTTCAACATTCCAACAACCTGAAGAAGGCCGGAACGTACAACGGCCGAAACGTTGTAATAAATATGGCAACAAAGATGAGGGCAATAGTCCGAATAATGTTAATAGTGTATAAAATACCTCATCTCAGAAATATAGACATATACTGTTACTAATACTACTAGCGTACTAGTATTACTACATATGCTGTTACTAATACTACTAGCGTAAAAACAAAAACAAATATGGCGTCAAAATATGTCGTGGAATAGAGTGATGAGTTATAGTTTAAATTTGACCTTCTGAAAATCGTCAAATTCTCAGTTCGTAGTTCACAGGGCTCATTACATATCTCCGATCGTACAAATGGCAAGTGTTTCTTATGAAAAAGCAAAAAACCCAAGACATTTGATTGATGCCGTTTCTTAAGATGGTATGAATCTGAATTACAAAAGAATAAAGTTCTTTGTTCGAAACTGAAGTGACCCAAAACATGGCGGATTGACAAGGCAAAATGTCCCTTGAGGTAAAAGGAACAGAGATAAGATAATAATAATGCTGAACATTCCTACCCTTTTGATAGACCGGTGGCTTGTTGACAGAACAGGGCCGCTGTGACCGGGGTCCCGCTTCGTAAATAAAATCAGGAACGAATAGAATGGATTTAACAGTTTTCGTTCCGAGAAAATGTTTTTGGTCGGGCTAGAAAACACTGGTGACTTTGTGCAATCATTTAGCGAAGAATTTCACCAAAAGTCTGTGTAAACATTGAATGTGCGAAAAAAGAACAAAAAACAAACATTAAGTCCTCCCCACCAAATTCTCATCAAACTTTGAAAACCGCGCGTATATCATCATATTTTCCTGCGTTGATGAAGTTAGTTTTTAAAAAAAATAAAACTTAAGCATTTACCCTGCGTCGTTTTTATTTTCTAATTTTGCTTTTACGCTAGAAGTAAAAATCATCAAAACATATTGCTGTTACTAATACTACTAGCGTAAAAACAAAAGCAAAAACAAATATGGCGTCGAAAAAATGTCGTGGAATAGAGTGATGAGTTATAGTTTAAATTTGACCTTCTGAAAACCGTCAAATTCTCAGTTTGTAGTTCACAGGGCTCATTACATATCTCCGACCGTACTCTGTACTTATCGATGCAGAATGACGTCTGTTTGACAGGTAACTAAAAAAAATTAAGATGAAAGTAAATACGAGTCAAAATCAATAATAATATGAAATCTTTTTAAACAATATCAAAAAATAAATTGCACCAGTTTTGTCTATATGACGATATGAACGAATTAAGTAAATACAAATTTTAATTACAATAGTAAATTTTTTATATATTCTCTATTGTTACAAAACGGAATTGATTTATAAAAGGAAAAGAATAGCTTGAAAATTGATCTCTGGTATATGTCTATATTTCTGAGATGAGGTATTTTATACACTATTTACATTATTCAGACGATTGCCCCCATCTTTGTTGCCATATTTATTACAACGTTTCGGCCTTCTTCAGTTGGTTGGAATGTTGAACTGAACCCTTTATTTCGCTCACTGGGGTAAGTTGTTCTAGTTCCATGTGCCATGTCTAATGGATGCCAGTTATCAGTTATCTCCTGTTAATTCCCCTCTTCAAGTTCTCCACTGCCTTAACCGGATATTGAACTCACACTCTTTGGGCCTTGGATCTAACCAACGCCTTTATTCACTGTGCCGTGTGTCCTTGAGGAAGAAGGCCGGAGCATAAAACGGCCGAAAAATAAATATGGCGACAAAGATGTGGACAATAGAATAATGTAAATAGTGTATCTCTGGTATAGTTTGTTACAGAAATATTGCCTCGATTTAAACAATCCCGTCGACCCAGTGAACAAATTACGAAATGTACTCTTAGGTGTCTGATACAAAGGGTGGTGTTTTAATAATTGTAGAGTAGTAATGCGATAAAAAAGTGGGTGTTCTAGATAAAGTTTAAAGGTAATATTAGCCGAATCTTCATAAGGAAACGTTCGGCATTTATTGACCGAGCAGCCAAAGAATTTTCTCTTAAAACAATTTTTTAAGGAAAATAGGTTTTTCCAGCCCAGTAGCTGTTATTAATCTTTCCAGCATTGATGGAAATTTCCTTCCTAGTCTTATATTTATAACATTTATCTCTTAAAACAATTTTTAAGGAAAATAGGTTTTCCAGCCTAGTAGCTGTTATTATTAATCTTTCCAGGAATGATGGAAATTTCCTTCCTAACCTTTTATTTGAAGTGGTGTGGAACGTCAACTTCTTCATTATTTTCTCTTCAAGTTACATGTGGTATACATTTTATCTGTTTATCAAAGCCATTTTAACCATGGTATACAGATATCTGTTTAGATATTTCTGAACCAATTTGTCGCCATCCATGATATTCATATATAAGCCTCGATCTGACGAAGTTATTTACGAACATGTCCAGTGTTTTCGGAAATCATTTGAAGTGTCAAAAAAAGTGAAAAACTAATAAACGTGGAAAAGTTCGGGTGGGGTGGAAAATTACGTCAATAAACAAAAATAAGCAAAAAAAAAAAAAACAACCGTTTTATTAGGCAGTAGATGACATTGATGAAAGTAAGAACAAAGACAGTTGTGGAAGATATGAGATATTTAATAACACTGTTAAAAAATCGTGTACCCATAGATAGCATAATATAGATGTTCCTGCATGAAAAGGAGAAGCTAGTCCGAATCTTGTCTGAAACTGAATTCTTGTTTCGGGTCTTAGTAATTAAATAACGTTAGATTATTATTGCGCGTGAAATAAGGCTATCTTCTGCAAAGTTTGAAATCGGTTTCCATGTAATCATTTTTAGAGAGTGAATGATTTTTGCAATGCACTGTTTTTAGGGCAAGCGATCCGAAGACGAAAAGTAACGCAAAGACCACCCTTTAACAGCATCTTTTTATTGCCCTAAGGCAGATCAGGTCAGAGAGTTTCCCTGATATCTGCGAAAAAGAATGAAAGAAAAACGAGATACGAATCAGGCTTTTTGCACAAATGTTCATTAAAAAAATCTATAGACCGTAATCCGCGTTTTGTGAGTATTGAAAGAAAAGCTCAACTTCGAAAGAGACTTTTGTTGAAATACAGAGTGTCTCAAAATAATGTATACACTATTAGAATCGTTATAACTTATTCAATTTATGTATTTTGACTATAAGATTAATACAAGAGAAAGAATACACATTTAAAGAATTTAAGAAAAAAAGAAAAAAACATAGAAAATTAACTTTAATAAGATAAAAGCTACTCGGGGCAATGGCAGAATGTTCATATAATGATGAATTCGCATCAAGTGTTCAAACGGGTTGCTGATCTGTTCAATACACTTTTCATATCTTGAAGAAATAGACCTACAAACATCTAGTATCATTTCCTCTGATATTTGAGCACATTCCTCTTCAATTTCTACTCTCATTTCAGCAATTGTTTCAGGTTTCCTGCTGCAAACGTTCTCTTTTAAAACCCCTACAAAAAGAAATCCAAGGGTGTCAAATCAGGTGATCTAGGTGGCTATTCAACTGTTCCTCTTTTTCCAATCCATCTGTTTTGCAGATTTTCATCCATATAAATTCTCACATCACGGTAATGTATTATTAACTATTAATATTTAAAGAGTTTATACATTATTTTGAGATACCCTGTATTTAAACCAGGCAATTTTTTTTTTTTTTTTAAATAAATATTTTCTAGCTTCTCGAAAATCAGTGACGGTAGCCCATAAATAATGTTCGTTTTTTTTTTATTTACCAATTTTATTCTTCAAACAATCAAATTGCTTTTTCGATAATATTTTCATGGTAATTTTTCGGATGAACTTTCCTCTTTGGTACCTAGACTATAGATTTAAGCACAGTAGAAGATTGGCAGCAAATCAGCATTTTACAGCATTTTACAGTTGAAATGGCGAGACGCAACCCTAAGCTCTATGTTAACAGTTTCTTTTCTCACATTTGTGAAACTCTCTTCTGCCATTTTGCTTTTCAGTCAACTTTGATCATAAAAAAATTAAAAGAAATATCAATTGTTATCTCTTGCCTTCGTAATTCTTGTTCTTTTATTGCTCTCTCACCTTAATAGTAGTTTTCTCACGTTCTCTCACACTCAGTAACCCCTTGCGTCTTAGTAGCTATATTGTCTTGCATGGGGTGAAATGATGAAAAAAATAATACAATTATATTTTATTCAAGTATATATTCACCATTCTTTCAAATGGCTCCTTGACACTAATTAGACAGCTCTTCGATACCTTTTGAGTAAAACTTCGCAAGTTTTTATGCGAAAAATTTGTCTACAGTGAACCTTTGAATTCGATTTTCATTAGAGAAAGTTTTCCTCCTCAAAAAGTGTTGCAACAATTTAAAAAGTGATTAAACTCTGTAGTGCAAGATTAGGTGAATATGGCGGGTGGTGTAGAACAACCTAATCAAATTCCCAATGTTTTTCCTGTGTTGTTCTTGTTGTATGCGGCCTTTCGTTGTCATTGATGAAAACAATATTTTCCTTTTAATTCACTGTGTATGCTGCCACTGCGGTGCAAAACTAAAATGTGTTAATTTACTCCAAATTTACATTTAATTGCCAGGTATGATTAGTAATTAGGATGAAGCATCCGTCACTAAAATTGAAATACGGAAATTACTTCTGACTCAAACTAATAGATTTGAAAGGGTTAAACCAATATATTTTTTCTTATATCTTATTTTTAATTTTCTTAAATTTAATTTTAGGGTATTTATCACTTTTACTTTTGTTGATTTCTTTATCACGATAAAATAAAATTAAAGTCTAAGTAGACAGAAACAAACGTCTTATGATTAATTTTATTTGAAAAAAAAAAGATAGAAAATAACACAGGGATGTTAAAAAAAAAAAAAAAAAAACAAAAACAACAAAAAAAAAACAAAACAAAAAAAAACGCTTTTACCACTGGATAACGATGATAACAGTGTTTGGCTGATTTTAAGGGCCAGTAAAACTGATAAGCTCCCTTTGATGTGGCCTGTGGGGCGACCCGGCATGTGCATTACATTTCGGGACAGACGCCACCTGTAGGTTTTTACCGATGAAGATCTGAAGATATTCTCCGACCAGATGATTAAAACAGTCACGTGTTATGAGATACTGGATAATTTTAATTCTTAACGATGGACTAATAGTTGGTATTAACTCCTTAATTTGGTGACATCATTACAGGATGTTGTCCTTTTTTTCTTTTTTTTTCTTCTGGTGACGGAATTGTCTTGCTACAACTATGCGGGATCGAATTCAAATAATGGTTACGAGAAATACGAAGACAGAATGTTTAGGCTCACAAGAATCTGCCTAGATTACATTTAAAAATAAGGAAAATATTTCGTTTCATTAATAATTATAAAGTTTAACACAACATGAGCGTTTCTTCTTTTTCCATCATCATCATCATCATCATCATCATCATCACATTTATATATATATTATATATATATTAAATATATATATATATATATATATATTATGTAAAAGTAAACTTACTCCGATGAAGTTCTAAGTGACGAAACGTATCACACAGAGACTTTTTCCACTTTGACATACTTCTTTTTCTCAAAATTTTTCTTGATATATAAAAAATTATATATCCTTAACCAATATATATATATATATATATATATATATATATATATATATTTGGTTGGATTGATGTGAGTTTGTGACGCTGGGTTTCTCTGATATTGAGCGCTTTCTAATAAGTACCGCGCATATAATATATATAAATAATTATATATATATATATATATATATATATATATATATATATATATATATTTATTTATATTTATATACACTCATTTTTCACACACACACACACACACACATATATATATATAATTTTGTTATATATGTTTGTCATCATCATCATCATCATCATCATCATCATTTTCTTCTTCTTCTTCTTCTTCTTCTTCTTCTTCTTCTTCTTCTTCTAGGACAAGGACTCTTGAGAACGTGGGCAATGTTGGCTCTCCACAATTTCCTGTACGTTTGTAGCTCTTATCAAATTTTGTCTTTTAGCTATCTTCCACGTCCCTATTTTGCAAAGCATTTGCACAAACTCGTTAGGTAAATTATGTTTTCCTCTGTCCCCCCCCCCCTGCCTTCAATATGTCATGTGAGTATAAAATTTTCCATGCCCTCTTTTCTCATTATGTCCATCTTCAGGACATATTCATAAAACATACTTAACATAGACTATATACAATTCAACATGAAAAAAGATTTCAGTTATCTGTTTGGATTGGTCTTGCTTTTATGTCCATCATCTTTTTCATGTTGAATTGAATATGGTCTATGTTAATTATGTTTTATGAATATGTCTTGAAGATGGTCTATTTGACCGAAACGTCCGACGTTGACATTAAACATTAAAACAGCATAATCGCATATTAGAATTTTTGTTTGTTTTTTCAGTATATTTTTCTACATATATATATATATATATATATATATAAGAAGAGAAAAATAGTCGTAATAAATCAATGTATAATAAGAGGAGAGTCAACTGGGAATTGTCATGCGAATCCGAAGGACTCCCCAAACGCAGAAGGATTATTCCTACAAGAATCTAAGAAGAGTTAATAATTTTTCTACGTAAGGAATACCTTTAATTGAATGTGATATATCATTTTATTAGTGATATATAACTATATATACTTCTCTTCATACTTATTTCCAATTGCTTATGAACAGAAACAAATAAAAGATTCAAAAGGCAAATAACTCTTGTTTTACTTATATCGTTGCTGCCACGTCTCGACTGATATATATTTCTCTTCTAACCCTTAAAGACTTTTTAGAAAATATGTCTGGGAATGAGTAGAACCGTTGCGTATATGAGATAACATTTCTTTTTTTTTATCAAACTTTAAAAAAAAATTTTTCTTTTTTCATTACGGATTAAAAACTGAGATCATGTCTCTCCACAATTTTTTGTCCTTTGTAGATTTTAATATTCTTTTTCTTTTTGTTATTTCTCCTAAACCTTGTTTCGCCATCCACTACTTAATCCTTTAACACGACCGGCTACAATGCAAGTAAAATAAAATAAAGATTCTCCTGGATTGTTGGCATCAGAAGAATCAATCATTTTCTTAAATTATATAGACTGAAATTCTCATATAAGTAATTGTGATTATTACAGAAACTTTTCACACGAATATCGCCATTCATAATAGTCTACCTTCATGAGGGATAGCTCTTAATGTGACTAAATATTCTGGCGTTATTTATAAAACAACAAAATATCTTTGAAAGCAAATTAATTTAAAGTATAATTTGTCTATGTTGATCTGGCATCGATTATAAAAATGAATAAATTCAAACGTCAAGAAATTGTCACACTTGACTGTAAACCATGCCCTGACAAATTTCAAAAGTTTTTCTAATATAAATGAAAAAAAAAGGGTGGTTTTGGATCTTACGAGCCCTAGACATACGCAGTCCATTGATAGGACTGAAATATGATTAGACGTTGGTTTACTTAAGTGATTGGATTATATTGCGTTATTAATAGTTGTAGAAGATATATTTTCTAGAAGATATAAAGGAACGAGCTGAAGGGGTTTTGAAAATTAATCATAAAATTATCAGTGCAGATAATGATTATTAATTAAGTGCTATATATATACCTTTGAAATATACTGGGCGGCAATACTTTTTTATACCTAAAAATTGACGGTTCAGTGCCTAGATCGAGAGTGAAGATAATCTCACTGGATCTAATTCAAAACGCAGACAGTACGTGTAGGTTGGAATCAGCACAAGAAGAGATGGTCGAAGTTTCCAGTGTTATGTATTTATCTGTATATTACTGTGCAACCCGGATATAAGAGAGTTGTCGGGACCGGAGAAGAAGTCTCTTATATCCGGGTTTCTCTTATATCCGGGTTTGGTCTATTTTATAAACATTAACACAGGCTCTAATTTGGGACCAGAGACAATCTCTCTTATATCCGGGTTACACTGTATTATTATTCTACTTGTTTTTACCGTTTTAGCTGGTATGCTCTTCTACCTAAGATCAAAGTGTAGTATCTGCCTGGTGCCTGTTTGTACTGGAAGAAAAACCTACACACGAAGCGGAAAGGGATTATGAAAAGCAAGAGAAAGGAGGATTTTTGAATAAGAGAACGTGAAGGAAGAAAAGTAGGAATTTAGAGAAACGGAAAGAAACCGGGTGAAAGCTTGGATGTGCAGGTGGTGTTATAAAAAATGGCTCAAAATTATTAATCAGAGAGCCGAGTTCCAATTCCCGTTGGGTTCGTTATATTTACTTACGTTCAAATACCCTTGCGAAAGGTATGAATCCACCTCGTCTCCCTCAGCTATAGATTAATTAGTAAGACGTGTAACACTAAACAGTTTATTTAAAAAAACAATCTAGGAGTATGTTCTGGTTTAAATAATTCGGAAAGGATTGATAAACCTTAAAAAAAAAACAGATCAATAATTCAATCACATCCAATCATCATTACTTGTGCTTGATTTTATCTATTATATAATCATGAATTAGTTTTATTTTATATTTTTTAAGCCTTTCACCCCAAGCAAGAGCGGAGTGCCCCTAGCACGCAGAGGGTTACAGAGGGAAAGTTGAGGAAAACGATCAAGTCAACAGAAGATGGCGATTGACGTTGCATTTAAATTTTTGAAGATTGTAGTTATCTGGGAAGCAAATAAGAGGAAAGGATTTCCACTGTCGGGAAGTGCGAGAAAAAACTGTTGGATTAGAATTAGCGGTTACATTTAACTATTTCAACAGTAAAAGGGGGTATCTAGATGCCAATCTAGTAGAACGCTTAAATTCATGTAGTCAGGACACCAGGGAAGATAGCTAATCAGAACAGTTGCCTTGAAAATACTTGTAAAATAGACAGAGAGAAGCCACATGACGTCTATGAGCAAGTGACTGAAGTCAAGATGTCAATTCAGGACAGATTACATTGTAGATTCTTCTTTGGATTTTGTCGAGAACCTCAGGATGAACATCAGTGGCACCAGAGCAGATAGAGCAACAATATTCATTGCATGGACGAATGGCAGATTTGTAGGTGTGTAAGATGTAACTTAGGCGAGAAAAACATTCTGGCAGACACAGTGAACAGACTTTCCTTGCAGAAGATACAGCTACTGATTTAAGGTAGTTGGTCCATTTCAAGTCATTAGAAAACGCGAGACCAAGAATGCGCAGTGACACACTCTCATGGAGTCGAGCATCAACCTTGCTGATGCGAGGTGGGGTAGATGCGAAAAAAGAATAAATCATTCAGTAATATTTTATATTGTATTCTCCCCAATCATCTTTTGCTCTGTCTTACCATAAAGAAATTTAATTTTACTATATCGCAATGCATGTCTTTCAATCTCTTCCTCATTGTTAACCAGTAAATATATCCCTATGCCTGTATTTCGTCTCCATCCCTTCCCTGTCTCTATATATATATATATATATATATATATATATATATATATATATAAAACATTAGGCAGCATATGAAGGAAACACATGCCTGATGATGGATGGAAGACTGTCCGTAAGTACTAGCATTTTAACATCAAATAAACTGAAAAACTACAGACAACAAGTTTTTTTCTTCAAGGATCAAAACTCGCACTATGGATGAACAGGATTTTAATGCATATATTATGTTTTCTAGCGATGGATGTCGCCAATAATCGCATTGATACTTCTGATTAATTCTATATGTGATTATTTATATATATATATATATATATATATATATATATATATATATATATATATATATATATATATATATATATATATATATATATATATATATATATATATATATATATATATATATATATGTGTGTGTGTGTGTGTGTGTGTGTGTATATATATATATATGTCGGTTGTCAAGAAAGTTCTCGGTGTTTCTATGCTTCTTATCTTGCATTTCTCGCCTGTGGAACTCACTTTCTGCTCTATGCTTTCCAGGCAAATTTGATCTTCAAAAATTTAAATGCTATGTTAATCGCTATTTACTGTCATCTTGATCCCTCTTCTCTTATTGTTCTCTCTCCTTAATAATGTTCCCTTTTTTCTTATTCTTTCACGCTCAGTAGCCCCTTTTGTCTTAATGGCTTTACTGTCTTGCTTGGGGTTAAATGATTAAAATAAAATCTCATTTCTAATGTTTGGATTCTTCGCTGTAATTCTGCTGTTAATGTCCATGTTTGTATTAAGAAAGTATGAAGTGAAAAGGAAATCTGCTCTATAGGATCCCAGGCATAAATAATTCTGAGGAAGAAGTTTGGTATTGTGCGGAATGTTTCGCGTTTTAGTTTGATTTTGTTAAAGAAGCATAAAGTTTGGATTTAGTGAAACGTTTGCGAATAATTTTCAAATTGGATTTTTACTATATTTAGGCTGCACGTTCTTCTAAATAGGTTTTTTTTTCTTTCTTCCTATTTTTTAATAGATAAAGCGACGCCAAATATATTAGCTGTTTGTGATTAGAATAACTGAGAAAGAAGCTTTCCCTTAAAAATTATTCGCTGTTCGGTTTAGGGAAATTAAACACTGAAAAGGAATATGAGCTTATCTTTCGGTAGCATAATCACTTCGAAGAAGAAAAACTGTTTCGTTGGGATAAAAACAAAATGATAAATTTACGACAATATACGGCAATAAAAAAAGATGTGATCATCTGATTTCTTTGTTTTCGATTCGGCTTCCTTATACACGAAACGTGCCGTCGTGACTGCAAATAGTAATTCTTTTATCACACACAGTGTTAGAGAAATCTTAGAAGCGTCTTTAAATTTTACTTACATTTTTATTACTTGTGTATGAATAGGCCTTAAGAAATGTGCCTGTAAAAGTCATATTTTTATTTGGTGAAAATCATGGTTGAATATAAAACACTGGCACCAACTACTAGTGTCGAGGAAAAAATATAGACTAACTTTTGGTACTTCCCTTTTGGAGCTCATAACGTAGATGAAAGAATTATAGCTGAAATCTTCATCATTTATGAATTGTGTCTCTTTAGGAGGTTGGCGATCATGGCGCTTCGTCTCATTCTGTCTCTTTTAGCTTTAAGCAATATTTGACTTTTTTTAGGCAACATTATGTTGAAACACAGGTTTAAGTACGATCCCTTAAGTTAAAAAAACGTCGAGCCTGCGCAGTATCTAGATGGGTGGCCGTTTGAGAATATCCGGTGCTGTATGATTGGATGTTCGAGTGGTATAATGACTTGGGATTATTAGGAGAGCCGAGTTCCAATTCCTATTGGTTATGTTATATACTCTTACGCGCAAATGCCCTTAGAAAAGGTACGAATCCACATCTTCTCCCCCAGCTATGGGTTAATTAGTAAGACGTTTATCATTAAATCATCCTTATTTTCCCCCAAATTGTTACAGTATAAAATATTTTATGGCTTTAAATAACATACAAAGGGTTGATAAACCGTAGAAAACTAATCAATCTTTACCATCCCACACTGCATCTCCTCTGCTATTCATTCATACAAGCTCATCAAGTTGTTTTCTGTTTGTCTCTACTCCTCTTTCTTTCAATACGTCATGTGGGCATTACATTTTCTAAGTCGTCTTTCCTCATCATTTGCTGCTTTCTGATTTAAGTAATGGTATGTTTTTTTTTTTGTTTACATTTTCTTGAGAACTTATTTGTTGTTCTGTCCAAGGTATTCTCAGAATCCGTCTATGGAACCACATCTCTCTCGCTTCAAATCTTTTCTTCATCAATAAGGAAACTGTTCAGCATTCAGTGTCATACAGAAAGATACATATAGCATAGCAGTTTAACACACTTTCTTGAGCCTTAATGCTATTCTTACATTCCAGAAAGCATATTTTGTAGATACTTATAGAAATTAAACTATCTTTGATAATTAAAACATTGTCGCTGACTACTTAGGGCGATGGAAGATACACAGATTAGCCTTTCGCGCATCACTTTCGGGACCCGCCTCGTGGCTTGGAGAAATATGGAAGAAATAGTTGATCTGATTCGATCACTGGCTAATAAAAAGATTGATACATCTGGGAGTCGTAGAATTCGGACAACTTTGAAGTGTAAAGGATAATGGTGACACTAATAAACATATTTGTAAGCAATCATTATTGAATTAATTATCAACAATCATAGTTATTAAAAATATTTCGATGTCTTATTTACATTATCCTCCGAAAATGAAGGTCGTTTTCTAAACGTAGCTTAGACGTGGCGCAAGGCCGAAAGCATGTGGTACCCAGTGTATCTGTATGTATAATATTCAGAGAAAAATATTCTAATGCAAAAAATAAACAAAAAAGAAAAACGAACCCCCCACCTCCGAAAAAACAAACAAGATTAACATCAAATTCCAAAGAAAATTATACAAGACATTTGATTGCTTGCAAGTATGTTTTTCGGAGTTACTTTTATTTTTTTATAGAGTATCATAAAATGTTTGGAATGACCAGATAAGAAATAATCACTTTTGAAAGCAAAATGTTCTTGTTAACCATAAAATATTCTTGTTAACTACACAATATCTGACAAAAGGATATCTTATTCTTAAGTCCTGGTTAAAGGGTATCTCTTAAGATTAGGGTAGCGCAACGGTTATCAAGTTGGAAAGAGACATTGACGAGCTGAGTTCCAATTCTGGTTAAGGTTTTTAAGTTTAATTTCGTACCACTGGGTATTGAGTAAATCTGTTTCTTCCTCCCCAATCTCATGCAATGAATTAAATAGCAGGCCTTACTGATCTTTCATGAAAACCAGTCTGTTTAAAAAGGAAAACCATCCTCATTTTCGACACACCAATGCTGTTATGGCTGCAGTATATGTCGTGCTCCTATGACTTTGGTGGGTTACGTGTCTCGAGATTTGACGTGACATTAAATTTAACTTGTCTGGCACAAGACCACATGTACAGGCACTCATTGAATTTTTAAAACGTTACATTGTATTGAAGAACTATAACATTTACGAGCTAACCACTAACCCATGGTGAGATTCCTTTGAAGCTACAGGTTTTACTACAGATTGACAAACATTTTAGCATAAACATTAAAGTAGTACAGGATAATCAATATTCGATTAGCAAACCAGACATTGTGATTAATTTTGCTTAGAATTCAATGTTTTATTTTTTTGCACAATAAAACATTTGAAACTACGACAGTGGTTCAATAAGTACGCAATCTCAGCATTAAGTGCATTGACAAAGAAGGAGATTATGTCGAAAAAAGAGTTGATTTTGCGGAGTATCAATCCTTGATCGGTTATTTAATGTCGAATCTTATAGGAGGCGCCCATTGAGGTTCAATCTTACTATTCAGTAGTAATTGTTAAGCACATTAGCCTCGCCCAACATTAACTTACATCAAGGTTCATTAGCTTAGCTTGGCACAAAGCCGCATATATAAGGCACGGAGTGACTATTAATCTCACTACTCAGAAATAATAGTCAACTAGACTAGTTTACGTGTTAAAGGGAATAAAATCAACCCTCCAAACTGCACAACTTTGGCTCATAGAGAAAAAAGCAAATGCTACAATTTTTACAATTAAAATTTTCCGTCGTTGGTGCAGTTTATAATGTAGCGTAACATGGAACGCAACAATCTTCCCAATGATTTTAAAATCTTTCCCAACACCATGACGTGGCTTCCCTGTGTCTTTTCTATACATATCTCCATGGCAACTGTTTAAAAGATCTCTTCTCCTCGCTATCACGACTTCATGAATTCAAGCGCGGTACTAGGTTGGCAACTAGGTCTCATCGTTTTACAGTTAAAATGTTACAATGAAACTACGTATTAATCATTGAAGTATAATGACAACAGTAGAAACATCTTTATGCTAAAAACAACCAAGATATAGATAGACGTCTGAAAAAAATCTTTGTATAATAAGATCTGGTTAAAAAATCCAGTAACAACAACAAAAAAGTATTTAAAAAAGCAAGGTGAAGATTCAAGCCTGAACATATTGCATGATAACATTTTGTTTCGAAGAGTTGGACAGAAATTAATGTATTCTTCTTGAAATACAATTAGTAAATAGTTATAATACATAATAAAAGAAGGTGATAAGAGTTAATTCTGAAGAGAATCTTTGAAAACGCCTATTAAGTGAGTAATTAACAGCATCATGTTTATATAGTTCAGATGTCGCTGTCGTCGCTTCTGTGCGTTAACTTGCTAAAATTCAATCAAAATCAGAAAACATAAGATGCTTTTCGGAACAGTTCTTGCTTGAACCAAACACTTTCTCTTACATCAATTACATTTCAGGTAATTATCACTAAAGTTTTACACTCTCCTCAAATATTATAATAAAATATATCAAACACTTATTTAGGATTTCCATAGTGAAGCAAGGTCTCTGTTACAAATAATAACAGCAGATGGAGCATCAAGTATTAGTGTAACCAATATAAGTGTTGTAGGAAAATATCGAAGTGATTTTAATTATTTTGTATAGATCTGTGTTTGTATGTTTAGCGGCATATGAACACCTTATGGGTCATTTAATGCTGTAATTTAATTTTCTTGGTAGCGTTAGTAATTTCTTTTACACATGAGTATTACTTGTGTTTTTGCTATAAAAATGTTTATACATTCATCGTGTTTTCACCCCAGTTTGTGGGTTAACTATTTACCCATAGCTGGGACCCTAACAGGTACAACATGCCCTGATCAGGGTGGATCTGGGAACAATGTCAGTTAAGAGGTGATTCCACGATCCTAAAAACCTTCCGATCAGAGGCCTTGCTGCTGGATGTAGTTTATCGTCATACACAGGACGGTATAGATCTATGAATACTTTCACAGCATATATGATATGGTATACAAGCCTGCTTGGGGAATTGGTTACAGAAAACGTAGGCTGGCCCAGTATGTCAAGCTACTAGTCTGAAGAGCCAGTGGATGTGTAATTCTGACAGTGATGAATTGTCTTTGAGAAGGCGGCGGTAATTTTAAGGTATAACATGGCTCCCGAAGCCAAATTCCATTAGAGAATGCAAGACTGAAGGTGGCGATGAAATCATAGCCTCTCGCTATTGCTTGCTTCTAGAAACGACGCTACCACTACTAACCCTCATATATAATAAAACGAGATAAAAAGAAAAGAAAATTTTCATTCGTTGGTGCAGTTTATAATTAGGAGTTGGAGGTAACATGGAACGTAACAATCTTCCCAATGATTTTAAAATCTTTCCCAACACCATGACGTGGCTTCCCTGTGTCTTTTCTATACATATCTCCATGGAAACTGTTTAAAAGAGCTCTTCTCCTCGGTATCACGACTTCATGAATTCAAGCGCAGTACTAGGTTGGCAACTAGGTCTCATCGTCTTACAGTTAAAATATTCTTGATGCAACCGTAAGTTCTATTCTAATAGTTTCTTTACACGAACTTCTTGCCTGTGGAATTCTCTTTCCGTTTGATGCTTTCCTACCACCTACAATCTTCAAAAATTTAAATGCAACACCAATCATCATCTTCTGTCTTCCTAAATTCTGTTCTTTTATCTTTTCTTCTAACTAAAGACTTCTCAGTCTCTTTCACTATCGGTAACCCCAGACATCTTAGTGGTATTATCACCTTGCTTGGGGTGAAATGATTACACCCCCACACACATATATATATATATATATATATATATATATATATATATTAATTCAAAGTTATTTTTAGTGAGTTGTCCATATTTGGGTAGAATGCTCCGTTATCTAAACAGTGTTTATTTCGTTCACCGGCCTGCGCGTTCGAGAAAACACAATAAAGAATATGTGCTTTAAGGCAAATAGAACCGCGTCTGGCTGTGAGGTTCACCGTGGCCGAGCGGTTTAAAACACGCCGGGCCAGAGAGTGCCTCATCCTACAAATTGGGATCAAGGTTCGAACCCTGCCGGAGGGCACATTTTCTTTAAATTTAGTATAAGTAAAACGAGACATCTACTGAAATAAGTGTATCCACTAAAAATAAACATTTTAAGTAAATAAAAAAAAATCACCCTTACATTGCTTTAATAAAGGTAGAAGAAAATACTCGAAACGCATAGAAAATATTTGAAAAAAAAAGGTCGTGTTGAACCTGCTCGCTTGCAGATCACGGCGTTTCCCAGGTCTCTAGCTTTGAACTTGTGCTGATGTTCATAAATAATTTCACTGGTCTCATCAGTTCTCAACTAGATATTTATGCAGGTGACACAACCATTTACTCCTGTCTTAGTAGCAAATATGACAGATTCGACAAGGTAAACCTGGCAACTGCTCTTGAAAAGAACCTACAATCAGTGGTTAACTGGGGCAAGAAATGGCTTGTGGATTTCAACGCCTCCAATACAAAACTACTTTCATTTAATCAACTTTTTCGACCTCCCATCAAGATGTCTGATGCTGAAGTCCAGGAGAGAAAAACTCTACGTTTTCTTGGCCTCACATTTCCACTGATATGAAGTGGGGCGACTATATCGAATCAATTGCTACGTATGCTGCAAGGACTGTGTCATTCCAAAAAAATTGTCTCGTCAAAATTCATTTGATATATAAATTCGTCCGTGTATTGAATACTATTGTTATATCTGGTCTGGTGTCCCGACTACATGAATTTTAGCGTGCTAGGTCTCCTGTTTTACTGTTGAACTAGTTAAATGCCACCACCACTATTCTAACAGTTTTTCTCGCACTTCTAACCTGAACTCCCTTCCGATTTCTTGCTTCCCTGATAACTACAATCTACTAAAACTTAAATGAAACTTCAATCGCCATCTTATGTCTACTTGAACCATGTTCTCCTTTTGTTCTTTCCCCAATCCTCCTAATATTTAATCTTCTCATTCTCCACTTTCACTCTCTGTATCCGCCTGCGTTCTAGAGGCATTGTCAGGTTGCTTGGGGTGAGACGATTAAAAAAAATATTACCGTATGCAATAAGCACCACGCCGGTGGGGAATGGAAAGACATCTTGCCGACACTTCTATTTGGTACACAATAATGTGACAAAGCTCTTCATGTATAATGTCTAATGTCTGGCAGTTATCTGTCTATATTTCTGAGATGAGGTATTATGTACACTGTTTACATTATTCGGACTATTGTCTTCATCTTTGTCGCCATATTTATCACAACGTTTTGGCCATTGTACGCTCCGGTCTTCTTCAGGTGGTTAGAATGTTCAACTGAATTCAATACCAGTACATTTCGTAATTTGTTGACTGGGTCGACGGGATTGTCTAAATCGAGGCAATATTTCTGTAACAAACTATACCAGAGATACATTATTTACATTATTCAGATTATTGTCCTCATCTTTGTCGCCATATTTATTTTTCGGCCGTTTTATTCTCCGGCCTTCTTCCTCAAGGACACATGGCACAGTGGATAAAGGCGTTGGTTAGATCCAGGCCCAAACAGTGTGAGTTCAATACCCGGTTAAGGCAGTGGAGAACTTGGGGAGGTGAATTAACAGGAGATAACTGATAACTGACATCCATTAGACATGGCACGTGGAACTAGAACAGTCTACTCCAGTGAGCGAAATAAAGGATCCAGTTCAACATTCCAATCATCTGAAGAAGGCTGGAGCATACAACGACCGAAACATTGTGATTATGGCAACAAAGATGAGACAGTAGCCCTGGTAGTTATGGGTTTTTTAATTTATGGAACTAAGATGTTTTAAGCTTCTTTAAGTTTTTAACGTACAATCGTTTTAAGTACATTTATCCATGTATGGATTCATTTTTGTCTTAAAACTAACCGAATATATACGGTAATTGTTATTACAAAGTAGATAAATACTACATAATAATATAATATTTATTAACCTCTAACTGACGCTACATTTACAAATAAATGTTCTCTTGGCTTCTTGTAAGGTTTTGCAATGTAGTAGCGATTTTCCAAGCATAGCTTAGATGTGGCACAAGGCCGAAAGTAGGGGGAAACCAGTGAGGAACGAACTCACAATTCAGTCTTAATTGTTCTAACCAGAGAAGCTTGCTAACCATTACACCATCTCGAGGTGCACAAAGGTTGTGCAATGTAGTAACTGTTTGATTTTTTCGCTATTTGATCAAGATCAAAATGATGAATTCAACACGCCAACACTGCATTATCCGCTCAACTTTGGTAGCTAAAATGGTTGAGGTGTTGGCCATCAAATACGAACTCATTGGATACAGAATACGAAACTGAGTCTCGTCTAAAATTATTTCTTCGTTCTGAATTCCACAGTGCCGTTTAACGGCCGAAAAATAGATAAGCTAAATATGATAAAAAGATAGATAATAAAATGATAAAGAAAAGAATAAAAGTAGTTAAAACTAATATTAAAATATAAACACGATAACACGCATAAGAATCTCAAAACAGCTAAAGTGTATAATAGCTATTTCCTAGTCAACAATACAGCGTGGAGTTAACATCGTATAGACAAACACTGATAGAAAATGGAGGTTAGAAATCGGATTCAGTTATCTAATAGGATAAGCACCACAAAATATTCGACGAAATATAGAATTAAAATTATGAGTAACAGAGTTAAAGCATTTACACGATTCATTTTCCATCTCTTTTTAAGGTCCAGGTCTGCAAGTTCATGTTTGGCCACTTTTGGAATAAATCTTAATTACTCATAGACAACTGGCAAGATTATGTTAACAGTTGAATGCTAAAGAATATTAGAAACAGGCGACGGGTCTGCGTCCATTCATCAACTGATATTTAAAACTTTCATAAGTGTTTAAATATGGTCATTTTTTTAAGATAACGACAAGTAACATAATGGGAAATGTAGTTATTCGTACTTCATGTAACCTAAACCATGACTATTTCAATATTACAACAGAAACAGCTACACAACAGCGACTACAGATACTAAAATTTCTATAAAGACTACTACTACTCGTTATGACTGCAATAGGGGATGTTTCGAAAGAGAAAGGAATTATCTTGGTCTTCTCCATTCTTCAAAGTCCACTAGGTAATGGTGACAATAGCCGTTTCCATACAGGAAATATTGGGCATTCTGTGACCAAACAGTGTCGCAGATGGTTGACATTTATAAAAATCTTTCTCTTAAAACAGTTATTCAGGCAAATAGGTTTCTTAACCTCACAATTATCGGTCTTTCTACCATTAATAGAGTTTACTTTCTTCTTCTTTACTAGTATTCACCAAATACAAGGACCAAGAGCCACTCAAGGTAGATGGGTTACGATGTGGTGTTGTATTAGCGTAAGAAAGGGCAACAAGTGACTTTCTTATGGGCGATGCAGGTAAGATAACAGCTAACTTTAGACTTGACTAGGTCAAGATATAATTAGTGAATAACATTGCAGAGTTCAGACGGAGACGTCAGAAGCTTAGTGTGGAAGTTAACTTTAGAAGGAACCGGAAACCCAGTCCTAAACAGGAAACAAGGGATAAACCTTTACTTCTACTCAAAAGATCGGGCAGGAGCCTGAACCGAGCGATGTCTACTTCTATTTCTTAAACTTTTGTTTCTGGCAGTGTGGAAAGTAAACCTCTTGATTATGTTGTTATCTTGCCTTCTGTTTACACGTGATATCCATTTTAGTTGTTGCTGTTGCTGGAACTCTTCAAGTGATGTGATCTTTGTTATTTCGTAAAATGAATTGATTGTGATTCTGTAGCTCGAGTCTATAAGAATTGATGAAGGGTTGTTGAGAATTCATTCGCTTGAAGCCATTTTTTATCATTGCTCTGAGAAAACAGTTGTATCTGAACAAGTTCATCATATCACGGAATACACTAACAACTTAACACAACGGAAGAAAGGACAGAGAATAACCCAAAGAATGAATTCCAAAATTGAGTTATACATGAAATCATTTTATATACAGCACTGATATACACTAAACTGACACGCGCGCGCACATACACACACACATATATTCGTTTATATATATATATATATATATATATATATATATATATAAGGGACATGGTACAGACTGGGGACATTTTTTGCGTTCCAATTTACTCTGAATTGGGCTGTCCGCTGTAATCAGCCGAACCGAAACCGGTTAGCGCAGCTTCCTTCGTCTTGAGCTAAGCAACGAGTGACTATCCTCACACAAGGGCTGATACATGACTCTTAAGGGTCTCTTAAGACATCGCTTTATTTTGTTAAAAGGGGAGATCATTGTCTTTTACATCACTACAAGAGGAGGAACTTAAAAACCAATTATGCACATACTAACCATTTTCTCTCCTTGTAGAGTAATTTTTCGCAAATTAATTTAAGAGATTCCTACAAATGGTTAGATATTTCGACCCTCACTAGATAATCCATAGTTATATCATTGCGCCAACACCAATTATGGATATTAAGTAAATATAAAAAAAAATACAATCTTTTCTTGATTTTCAATACATTTCAATGGTAAAATAATTAGCCATGCATATATGCATTATACATATAATAACCATATTTTGTCAGTAATATTTATATCAATTCCTGACAAATGATAATCTTTTTCTTCCTGATTGTCAGTATATATCTATAATTAAACCATGAACCATACATTGTATGTATAATAGTTCCATTCTCCCTATCAATTTTGCATTAATTTCTGATCACTGCCAATTCCTTTCTATATGATTTTTTTTAATGAATTTCTATATTAAGATAATTATCAATGCATTTAAATGAGCAATGTTTATTCTACCAGTAAGTTTATATTAATTCCCAACCCTTAAGAATTCCGTACAGCTTGAAATAGTTTGGGAAGATTTATGCCATTGAAAAATGAATCCCACACGACATGTCTCCAGAGAGTCGCCGACAAGGTGTCGATTGTTGCGTGTCATTGCTTACACGACACCTTCAAGTGCTCTTTTTGGACAGGCTTGTTAGTGGTGATGAAAGGTGAATCGCTTACCGTAATGTTAAGCTCCGTTGTCAGTGGAGCAGTTGAGGAAACAGACCTGCTCAGCAACCGAGAGGAAAAAGTTGAGTGTATGGTGGGAATTTCAAGGAAATCCCCTTTATTAACAGTGAGACACTAATCAACCAATCAATGCTGACCTCTACTGCCAACAACTTCGTCGTTTGAAAGCAGCTTTGGACAGAAAACGTCCATCCTCAGTCAACAGAAATGGAGTAAACCTGCATCATGATAATGCAAACCGTTGCTAAATCTCTCTCCCATATATATATATATATATATATATATATATATATATATATATATATAGAGAGAGAGAGAGAGAGAGAGATGTGTGTGTGTATGCAGAAATATAGTTTTAAAGTCTGGTATATTTATAGGATAAAGTGCTCAATATCATAGATAGAGCGCATGTAAATATAAATATAAAAGTAAAAATTGAAGTCAACACTCAGAGGCGACAGGTTTGTTTCATGCTAGACGCAATCATCAGGCCTGACGATTGCGTCTAGCATGAAACAGCCTGTCGCCTCTGAGAGTTGACTTCAATTTTCACTTATATATATATATATATATATATATATATATATATATATATATATATATATATATATGTATGTATGTATGTAATTTCGTCTTGTATAAATCAACTGCTGAATAAAGTCTACCCGAAATCGACCAATTCCAGTAGTCTTAGAAAGTGATATAATAGAGCAATATTCAAAATATTAACTTAAAAAGATATAACAACCTTACCAAGCTATCATGGTATATCATTTTATATCTATTATATTTTTTTAAGATATGCAAACATATATTTTGTTCTCAAATAGTATGACTGTTCATAGCGGATGTTGTTAATGGCTGTTTTCTTATGATGAGGGCTGATGTTGTCTATCGAAGTTGGAATGGTTTCATATTAGTTTAAATGGGTCTTTATATGACTATGGACCGAGAAGTGTAATGTCTGTTGTCTTGATAAAAGAATGGCGTTATGTCTAGCGTAATTAAAATGTATATCGATGTTTCAGAAAAAGAATTGTCTATGTCTCCAAAATCTACAAACCAACTGCAATGGCACAACGAAACTCGTTGAAAACGGCTAATAGATTAGCTGAAAGTACTCGGAGCGAATAATCATTTAGACATTTATAAATATCCTAATTAATTTATCATATAGCGATATCCATTGACACCTATTGATATTTAGTCAGATCGAGAATCGAGAATCCAGAATCCAGGTGAGATACCTATCATTAGCCAATTATATCTTGTTGAGGATGAACAACATTGTATTCTTTTCTTTTTATGTGCCATGTCCTTTCAGGACGTAGGCGATCATGGCTCTCCACCTCTCTCTATCCCTTGAAGCTCAACAAGTTCCTTCTTTCTACCTCCTCTCCTAGACCACGTTCTGTCATCTACTTGCTTAAGCCTGCCACGCATTGTTTTCCCTTGTCTCTCTTTCCCTCTATTCGACCCGTGAGTATCAGATTCTTAAGGCCCCCCTTCTTCATTATGTGTCCCAGGAACTTCAACTGCCTCTTCCTGATGTTAAGCATGAGCTTCCTCCTTGTCTAAGACCTCATCGTTGCTCACATGCTCGGTTCATGAAATCCTCAGCATCCGTCTGTAGAACCACATCTCCGTTGCCTGAAGTCTCTTCTTCATCCTTGAGGAAATCGTCCAGCATTCGTTGCCGCAAACAAGGACAGATGTCACGTAGCAGTTCAGTATCCGTTTCTTTGTTACCAAACAACATCATATATATTTAAATTATTATTTTCGTAATTTTTTCACTAGAAAAGAATTATTTTAACACATGAAAGAAAACTATGTTCAAACTTCTGGATACTCCCACATTCCTCCCATCGCTTACAAACTGCTCTCTATCCACAGATTCATACCATTTCCTTACACATGAGTTATTTAACTTTGTTAGCGTAATAGAGCTGATTAGCATTTCTTAGAAGGCTAACAAAGTATTACACACACACACACATCCATATATATATATATATATATATATATATATATATATATATATATATATATATATATATATGTGTGTGTGTGTGTGTGTGTATTCTGTTTCTATGTTATTTTTATAGATACCATTTGTTTTAATAAATGCTCTGTTTTTAATTAAAGAGTACTAATTATATTTACCGGCCTGAATGTTCTCCGGATAACGCATATTTTCTACGAAATTTTTCGAATGTTCAGGCCAGTAAATATAATTAATACAGTTTAATTAAAAACAGAGCATCTACTTAAATATATTATATCTATAAAAATAACGTAGAAACAGAAAATATCTTAAATAATTGTCGGACTCAATCCATATCATAATATGTTGTCATTGTTTACGTTAAGATACGTTTCGGGCGCAGAAATGATCGAGAAAAATGGTCGAAGATTCTATGTTTATAAACAGTCGCTTCTCTGTAGCTGAATGGTACAGCACGTCTGGACAAATGACGTTTTCTGCATAGGAATACAGGTTCGAACGCATATTTTCTACGAAATTTCTCGAACATTCATGCCGGTAAATGTAATTAATAGAGTTTAATTAAAAACAGAGCCTTTACTTTACATTGTCTCGCTGTATAAGTTGAATAAATCCGGTGAGAAGACACACCTTTGTCTCATACCCATTTCTATCGTTGTATATCCGCATGCAGGCCTTTTGCTGCCAGTATAGATTCTTGATTATTCTAATATCTTTCCCAAATATATCAAAGTTGCTGAGCAGTTTCAATTGATCTTTGTGGCGCACTTTGTGTGAAGAAGAAGACTTCCCTCCCAGAATTCTGATGTCTGGTCATTGGATCTGATTTGGAGAAGTAGATCTGAAATGTTCATCGGATAACTCGATATACGACCAAGTAGATGGCTAGTGTCAATAAAATTACAATTATATTAAAGCTAAATGAAAGCAAAACTATAGATAGAAAGATTGTGTTGCGCCAATCGTTCAAATGGAGATGGCTTATTTATTTTGGAAATCAGCATCCTTGGATAGTAATCTATTCTCGACCAACGACTAATCTCCATGATGGAAAATGTACACGTATCTGCTTCCCAGCAGTAGCAGTAGCAGGTCACACTGCTTTTCAAAGTTAGACAATGCAAATTTAATATAATCTATATAAGATGTCAAATCTTTGTGTCAAAATCCGTGAAGTTTACTAAATATTCAAAAGGAAAATAATGTAATGTTTGACTGGCACTCATTTGTGCGTATGTCCGTCTATTCGCGTAGCTAGTTGCAGACACCTGCTCACGTACATTTGCGTTTCTTCGACACACGCAAAGGCAACCTGTGGTCTCTATTGCAACTACAATGTGCGGACCTTAGAGTTTCTGGAAGAAAGCGCATAATCTGGCACGGGAATGGACATTTCAACACCGCCGACTCAATACCAGCCGACCGGTGTTATCTTCCATAGTGTGAACGTCTTAGATCAACTTTGAGTCGTAGATAATTTGGAAGTTTCGCTCTCTGTCTTAGTAATTTATTAGTTACAACAGCCTATTTGTTTGAATGGTGTTTAATTTTCAAAGTTTTCATCATACCGAAAATGGAATTACTAAGTCAAAGAGGAAAAGAAAAATTTGCACACAAAGGTCATTTCATAGTTTGTATGTTGCTAAGTCATGTTTTTTAAAATGATCCTTAATAAATTACTTTTATTTGTTTTTAAAAAGTCGGCGAAAAAATCTTATAGTTTGCATGTCGTTGAGTCAGCGGTGTTGAGTCAGCGGTAATGAATCGTCTTGCACCCATCTGGCATAATCAGTAATGAGAGGGTATTTTTATTTTTAGTGCTAGACTTTGCATGACAAACCCTTTCCTCGTCCAATTTTTTCCGGCCTTGCGCTGAATTGATGTATATTTTTGACGATAAATATTATGACCAGGAGTTGAACATGTCCAATGCGCTCAAAGCGTAAAATTACGCTCAAATAATTCCCAACGGTTCGCACACTGGGGTCGTCTCTCCAGGTCGATATTATCAAGAAATCAAAGCAGTTAACCTTCTAACCACTCAGTCATATCGAAAAGGAAAAAGTATAATGTTTAAACAATATGAAATATTTCCTTCAAACTTCATGGTTTTGTGGCAAAGCAAATCGAGTTTGGTGAAGATAAAACAGGAAAGACTTCATTTTTATGTACCATGTCCCCTCGGGATGTACGCGGTCATAGCTCTCTATAACTTTCTGGTCTTCGTATCTCCTAATAAACTTTGTCTTTCTATTATTTCTCCTAAGCTCTGTTCCACCATCCATTTAGTCACTAAGTATGTTATACGTTGTTTTCCTTTGTCTCTCTTGCACTATATCTGTCCTGCAAGTATCACATTTTCCAAGACCCTTTCTTCATTATAAGCCCCAGAAACTTCAACTGTCTCTCTCAGATGTTAAGTATAAGTTTGCTTTTTGTTTCCATTTCCTCCAAAACTTTGTCATTGCTCACATGTTCGGTCGATGGTATCCTCAGTATCTTTTTGTAGAACCACATTTCTGTTGCTTCAATTCTCATCTTTGAAGTGATTATCCAGCACCCACTGCTATACAAGAGGACAGATATCACGTAGCATTTTAGTACACTTTTCCTTGTTTCTAGCGATTTTTTCTATTTTACGGCATTTAAAAATAGCGCGTGATTACGTCTTTGATAACATTTTGACCTTTAGACGAATCTAAGCAAATGCCAATAAAAAAAAAAGTGAAATAGAACTTCTATATTTACACTGGGGAAAACAAAGGCTTTTGTCACTAAAAATCTTTTCTACCAGTCTCTTATTCGTAGAATATGTGCGTACTGAGGCGCCTAATTTGTTTCAGGTCTCAGCTACCAAAAGAACGAGATTATCGTTTACAGATAATTTATAGAAACTGCAGGGACTATGTGCCGGCTGTTGCGGCCAAAAGCGAAAATAAATGTGTCCCGTGTTGAATCGTTTCTCGTAATCAACTTTCATCCGACATTTCAAAGCAGACGTCTTCGAGGGGAGTAATTAAATATCAATTACGTTTCTTTGCGAAGGTGTGTTGTAACTTACGTCGAGCTTTCTTTCAAGTCCGCCGTTTGCACATTTCTCTTACTGAGAGTAATGACGTTCAGCATTCCTGTCGAGGAACTGAGTTCGTTGCGTCAGGGTGGGCAACATATGCAAATCTTGCGTACAATTTATTTTTTGATGGCTTCCTGGACACGTTTACTGTTAATGAAACATTTAAAGTAGATTATTAAACTGTGAAAATGAGGGCTATTTTTTATAAAAATCAAAAGTCAAAATTTTTTTAAGGTTCTTCACTGTGGAATAATAGTGATTGATAGTTTAGCACGTCGTTACTGTTTTAGAGGATTCGAGCCTCACTAGGGTTATCACATTTGTGGCCTTATGTCAAACAAGGCTTAGTAATTAATTGTAAGTTGCCTTGCACACGATTACTATTGTAGCGAGTTTGATCTTCACTTAACGCCCTAAACTTGAAGCCTTTCGCTAGATGGAGCTGACTTTAGTAAGTGCATCTGCGGTTTTTGGATCGGCTGTCTGATTTTGCAGAATATTTTGAGAGTGTAGAGTTTGATACTTATATCAAACTAACCTTGGTAAATATCAAATTAACTTTTCTATTTTTTTACCATACCACCAACCAAAAAAATCCCACATGTTTACTGTAATTATGTCTATCTCACTATCATGTAAATTGAATCTATGTCTACCTTTTTGATTCTAGTGCAAATCAGACATGTCTACTTTTTGGATTCTAGTGCAAACCAGACTTATGTCTACGTTTTTCATTCTAGTGCAATTTGAACCTATGTCTACTTCTTTTGTTCTAGTGCAAATCAGGCCTATGTCTTTTTATTCTGGTGCAAACCAGACTTATGTCTACTTTTTTTATTCTAGCGCAAATCGAACCAATGTCTAACTTTTTGAATTTAGAGCATTTCGAATCTATGTCTACTTTTTTGATTCTAGTGCAAACCAGACTTATGTCTACCTTTTTAATTCTAGCGCAAATCGGATTTATGTCTGTCTTTTGGATTCTTGCACAAATCGGACCTATATCTAACTTTTTGATTCTAGTGCAATCCGCCCCATATGTCTACTTTTTTGATTCTACTTTAAACCAGATCTAAATCTACTTTTGTGATTCTAGTGCAATTCGGAACTATGTCTACTTTTTTGATTTTAGTGAAAATTAGAACTATGTCTACGTTTTTGATTCTAGTGCAAACCAGACCTATATCTACTTTTTTGATTTTAGTACAAACCAAAACTAGGTCTACTTTTTTTTATTCTAGCGCAAATCGGACCTATGTCTACTTTTTTGATTCTTATGCAAACCGTTCGCAATTCTATCATTTTTTTATCTTGTCCAACTGAAATTTATATCTACCTAGTTTTACTTTCGTGCTAATGTTTACTTTTTGACGACTGTGTAAAATGGACATTGTCCACATTTTTTATTTTTTGTGTAAACCAGGTCTATATCTACTTTTATGATACTCGTGATAAACCAGATCCGTATCTGCCATTTTGACTCCCGTGTAAACCTAAACTATATCTACCTATTTATAAAAATGATGGAATTTGACATTTAAAAATCTGGAAAGGTTTGAAAAATATAAAATGAAAAAAATGAAAAAAACTTGGAAAATATCGTCATTTTTTGACGGCTTATGTTAATTACTAGTAAATAGAATATGACATAATATGTCAG
>CAHIKZ030001260.1:192500-240000 GCA_903632075.3 Acanthosepion pharaonis
TCTATCTATCTATCTATCTATCTATCTATCTATCTATCTATCTATCTATCTATCTATCTATCTCAGTCTGTTTCTATCTATCTATACCAGTCTATTTCTATCTATCTATCTATCTATCTATCTATCTATCTATCTATCTATCTATCTATCTATCTATCTATCTATCTATCTATACCAGTCTGTTCACATTTATTTATTTTTTTTACGGCATATATCGAGATTATTTATAAATCCATTATATATGAGACCGTTTTTAAATAAATCCCATTTGTTTTAGATAAACATTCGTGAGATTTGAGAAGACTTGCTCAAATTTTCAGCAATGATCAACAAATTTCTCAGGAATATGTGAATACGTGAGATAATAAAGAAATGAGGAAATTTCTGGGACACATAATGAGAATTCAAGGCTTGGAGAATTTGCTACTTGCATGGCACATTGAATAAAAGAGTGGGCAGTGGAAGACATCGAGTATCCTACCTAACGAACTTGTATAAAGGGATGGAGAACAGGAATGAGAGGGATAGTAATGGGGTAAAAGTTGCTTATAGCTTCAAATGATAGGAAGCTGTAAAGAACTTTGTGGTGACACGGCACATAAAAGAATAATTATAAAGAATACTAGTAAATACTAGTAAATACTAGTAAATATTTGTTGTCACTTGATATTCAGTAAAAGCCATTATATACAACTGGTCTGAAAAAAAGAAAAATAAGGAAACCTCGAATATAACCAAAAGGAACAATGTAACCAGGCAAAGAAACTGGGAAATAAAATAAAAGGGCAGAGTGGAACGCAAGGATATTTGTTGTAGAGCAATGGCCATTGAACGTGGGCAAAAGTCCATGGGAGGTACATATCGAAGTAGAGACGGGAGAGGTTGGTGCACTGGAGATGACAGGAGTGGAGAAGGGAATAAATGGAGGAATCATGAGACGGTGGGGATGCTGGCAATAAGTAGTGCATGTTATTTTGAAAATCTGCAAATTTGCCCTTCAAGTGACCCTGAAGCCATTTCGAATTGCAAAGAAACCTGTGAGGTCAAGCACATATCTCCCCTTTCCACATTTATTCTTTCTTTTTAATCTCATCTTTTTCTTTCTTTCTTTCTTTCTTTCTTTCTTTCTTTCTTTCTTTCGCTTTCCAATATTCATTTCTTTTTTCTTTCTTTCATTTTCCAGCATCTATTTCTTTCTTTCTTTTTTCTTCTTTCTTTCTTTCTTTCTTTCTTTCTTTCTTTCTTTCTTTCTTTCTTTCTTTCTTTCTTTCTTTCTTTCTTATTCAGTGCAAACGACTGAAAAAAGCATGCAAATCTATCTTCCTTCCTTCCTTCCTTCCTTCCTTCCTTCCTTCCTTCCTTCCTTCTTTCTTTCTTTCTTTCTTTCTTTCTTTCTTTCTTTCTTTCTTTCTTTCTCATTCAGTGCAAAGTGATTGAAAACGCATGCAAATCTATCTTTCTTTATTCTTTCCTTTCTTCTTTCTTTCTTTCTTTCGTTCTTCTTTTTCTTTCAGAAGCTCTGCGCAATGTGACAGAAAAAAAAACATGCAAATCTATCTATCTATCTATCTATCTATCTATCTATCTATCTATATCTTTTTTCTTTCTTTCATTCTTCAACATTTTTTCTTTGTTATCCATTTGAGAGTTTTCGTTATTTTAAATGCTATAATTCCATTTTAGTCTTATACTTGAATTCGTTTCTTTAATTAAAAAAAGTTTTCTACTTTAGTTGGTTTTTAGCTATATTGCTTATTCATTTTCTTTTCCTTTTAATTTTATACTCTTTTCTGGCTTAATTTTTCTTAATTCTATTCCTTTTGTAAACGTGTTTCATTTTTACTATTTTTCTCTTAAGTCTTGCTTTAATTCTTTTGAATTATCTCCCTTTAACTTCATTCATTTTTGTTCATTTTTATACATTCTGTTTTTTTTTTCATTCATAATGCTTTTTCTTGCAAAGTTTTCTATTTTACCTTTCAGATTTATCATGTCTTATATCCCACCCGTGGCGTCACGAATCCCAGCGACAGGATGAAGTCTCATCAGTTTTGCTTAATAAATCCTAGTCTCACCGAGCATTAAAACAAAATTAAAAAAAAAAAAAAGAATAAAGAAAATTTGGTAATCCGAGATCTTCAGGCAAGCGAGATGGGTGAGGTTCTCAGATAGACATTTTGTATTGGGATCATACTAAAGTTGGATTTACTATTTAGATACGGACAAATAAAAAAGAAAGAGGTAAAAACTACTTTTTGTAAGTAGATGTTAAAATTCTTAATACAATTTGTGAATTTCAGTAAACAAAGACCAAACAAGTATATAATATATTAAGGATTATTGGACAGATGAAGTGTATATATATATATATATATATATATATATATATATATATATATATATATATATATATATATAAATCGATTCTCCCGTCGGGTTCGACGTACGAGGGTTAAGCATATCAGTTTCCAGGAAGCTGACAGCCCGACACCGGCACATGAGATTCGATTATAGTGGTGAAGGTTTCGTTTCGTGAAGGGCCGAATACAGAGACCTGGTGCACTACGTGCCACAAGGTCCCCAAACGACCCCCTCAGGTTTTGAATTCAGAGTTGTCCTTCTGCTAGACCAGTTGCCATCCAAGGCAATAGAACCCACTCTGTCCTGCTATTTAACCCATAGCTGGAGGGAGAAGAAGAGGATTTACACCTTTGCCAAGGGTATTAGAACGTAAATGAAATGTAATGGATTCAACCTGGATTCGAACTCGGCTCTGCGATTTCACAATCTAAGCCGATATCCATTACCTCAGAGCCTCCTTCCTTCCTTCCTTCCGTCAAAAAATATATATATATATATATATATATATATATATATATATATATATATATATATATATATATATATATATATATATATATATATATATATATATATATATGGTGCGTCAAAATTAACGCCATTTTTAGGAAAAATTGAATGGCCTTCACGACCACCAGAGCTAACATCAACATACATTTTTCTTGTGCGGTGTTCTGAAACATCTTGTTTACAGGCTCAAAACGATAGCAATTCTGGAATTAAAACAAGCAATTTCTGATAAATTTTCTGAAGTAAATGCAGAAATGTGTCAAATTGTTTCTAGAAGTATTGTCGATAAAGTTCAGTGTTGTATTGAACATGAAGATCATTTTGAACATGTTAAATCATGTTGTATTGATGTGACAATACTTATAAATCTTCTTAAACTCGTTTAATTTATTTTTGTTGAATAAATGTTAATAAATAAAAAAGCGTGTTACATTTGTCGCACCCTATACACACACACACACACGCACACACACACACACACACACACACACACACACACATATATATATATATATATAAACATGTCTCATTTGATAATTTTGACAAGTTTTTTTCTACTTATTTTCAGTTTTATCTTCTATTCACAGACAAGCTTCTTAGTATCGTTAGTAAAGGAAGAGAGAAAATTACCATGTTGATACATATTCATTTATTCCGAGTACTTTCAATATTAGCACAATGACATCATCAGGGTGTTGTCTTTTTCTAAGACTAAATTGTTGTGTTCATCTGAAAGTTAATTTTTTTTAACTGTGAAGTGAAAAAACGCTAGATACGTTTTAAATTTCACGATGTAAACGTCAGGGGCGGTAACTAAGTTTTGAAATGCCCATGTTACGACATATATATATACATACATATATATATATATATATATATATATATATATATATATATATATATATATATATATATATATATATATATATATATATATATATATATATATATATATATATATATATATATATATATATACACACACACACATATATATATATATATATATATATATATATATATATATATATATATATATATATATATATATATTAGTGGAAAGACATATGATAAAGTTAAGTTAAAAAAAGTTTCCGTGTGCTTTTGTTTCGTCGCTTAGGTCTTCATCGGAGTAAGTTAAATGTTTACAAAAAAATGCAACAAAAACATGCGCACGAAAGAGATACACTAGGAAAATTAAATTTAATAATTTTAAAAAATACGTATTTTGGGCATATAATCTAGACGAGTTCATTGATGTTTTTTTCTCTTTTTGTTTATATTTCCATCACATTTGTTGTTAAATATCGCACATTGTGATAATAGAAAATCTGCCAAGAATGGTGAAACGTTTTAAGAACCTGGAGGCAAATTTTGCTCTGGATGATCTAGCGATTAAAGCATTTTCATCTTAGCAAATTGTTTTCTCTTTTAGAGTAACATGTTTTAAATCAAAATTATGGTCAACCTTATACGGTGAGCAACTAATGCATTTAATGTGTTGTTTTGTATAGGACCACTTTTGTGTTCATATAATCTGTTATTTAAATTCCTTGAGGTTTCTCCGATGTATTCCTTGTGGCAATAATTACAGGTAAATTCCTACTTCAAGATTTAGCTTATCTTTATTGTTTTGTATTAAGTCTTTTATTTTTTTTAAACGTAGTTGTGACAAATTTTATTTTGAGTTTAGATAAAATCTTTTCGATTGTACTTTTGATAAAATTAGTGGGTAGAAAAAATATATTTTTTTTTGATTTGTTAGATTTTTCTATTTTTAAATATTTTATGAGTTTTTTTTTGCATCGCATTGAATATGAAATAGTGTATATATAGTTACGGTTGACTATTACTACTTGAGTCGTGAATTCAACCCTCACTGGGTACCCCATGTAAAATTCGACATCAAATAACCCAGAAGGAGCTGACATTTAAAATCATACAACCAAGGTAAATTCCTATGGGACCGATTGACCAAGTATTTACTCTGCTGTGTAAATTAGTGTGACCGTTTTCACAAGCCATAACGAATAAATAAACTTAGAAGACAATTCAAGATTTCTCTAAAATAATGTAAAAAGTTAATGCTACGAACTTTTAAACCACGCTGGTGCATTTGGTAACGAACAATACTAAACAAGATAATCAGGTTATTAGTGTAGTGAATTTTATTTTTCCTCTTTTAGTCTTCGGCTAACATTAGTCGGTTTGGTTTGTTTTGCAGCATATCAATCTCAATGGGTTATTTAATGCCGATAAGATTTTTATTGCTTGTAATATATTTTTTTTCAAAAATGTATTGCTGGTAATATTTTTTTTCAAAAATGTATTGCTGGTAATATTTTTTTTCAAAAATGTATTGCTGATATTAAAACTTATTTTTACACTTTCATAATGTTTTGACTCCAGTTTGGGGGTTAACTATTTGCCCATAGCTGGGACCCTAATAGATGCTACCACCCCGGGTCAGGGTGGACCTGGGAACACAAGCAATTAAGAGGTGGTTCCATGTTCCTCAAAACCTACCGATCAGAGACCTTGCTGCCGGATGTAGTTTATCGTCATTGGGGGTGGGGTATAACTCCCCTGCAGATGTGCAGTCAGCGTATTCTGAAGCCCTAGCCGACAGGCCGACTAACATTAGTAAATATATGTTTTTACATGATACAGTGTAACCCGGATATAAGAGACCCGGATATACGAGAAGCCCGGATATAAGAGAGATTTTCTCTGGTCCCAAATTAGAGCCTGTGTTAATGTATATATAATAGACCAAATCCGGATATAAGAGAAACCCGGATATAAGAGACTTCTTCTCCGGTCCCGACAACTCTCTTATATCCGGGTTACACTGTATATATATCGATATACATTTTAAATAATAATGTCTCATTCCTATGTCATGCAAGGCGCCAAACCCGTTCAGAAATATACAAACTGTCAGCTTTCTAAGATCAACAGTTAAAAATGTTTTCATGCGAGTCTTGAAAAAGGCCATCCTTCTTTAAACATTGTGGACTGGCGCTACAGAATCACAAAGAACTGTACCAAATAACATAAACCAGTCAGAGGGCTACCAACAACAACAACTAAAATAAATAGCACATCTAAATCGAAGAGAAAATTAGGACGTAATCAAGATGTTGACGCTCCACACAACTTAAAATAAAGGTGGGGGATTAAGGCCGCATCACGTTGAAACACCGGTTCCTGTAAGCAACGTCGAGCCTAGTTAGTACTTAGATGGGTGACCACTTGGGAATATCACGTACTTTAAGCTTGGGTGTGCGGATGGTGTAATTGGTAATGGCTCGGAATTGTTAATCGGAGAGCCGAGTTCCAATTCCCATTGGGTTCATTTTATTCACTTACGCGCAAATACCCTTGGGAAAAGTATGAATCCACCTTTTCTCTCCCCAGCTATGTGTTAATTAGTAGGACTTGTATCACTAAAGCCAGTGTTATTTACAAAAAATTCTTAAAGTAGTATTTTCTGACTTTAAATAATATGCAAAGGGTTGATAAGCCGTAGAAAACGAATTAATTAATCAATCGAATAAAAAGTTAGGAAGAAATTTTCCATCAGTACTGGAAAGCACGATAACAGTTGTTGGACCTGAGGAACTTATTTTCCCGAAAACTGTTTTCAGAGAAAGATTTTATGAATTTAAACTGAAATAATGTACTGACTGTTCAGTCTATGAATGACAAATATTTCCTTGTAGGGAAACTGTTAATATTACCATTAGCACTGAGCTACTATTATTAAAATCGATAGGTAATTTTGTGCATACATAACGTCTATTCCATCATATAAATCGTGTGAATTAATTATGTGTCCAAAATTGTTTTCTGTAGTTTCAGTTTGTTTCGGCGCTTTAAGCTAAAGTAGAAAGAAAAGTCGGACTAGCTTTTTATCAATTAAGTTATTTGCAGAAAAATATTAACTAAATCAGAGAAAACAGTCATAGTTTTAAATACATTTTTGTGGTAAGAGTATTTTTTTTTAGCTTTCGAAATCAGTTTTGTTCTCTTTAATAATAATAATAATAATAATAATAATAATAATAATAACAACAACAATAATAATAAGTCCAAGCCTCAAGGAGATACAAAAAATTGTTCTGACAAGTACAGCCCACACTTTACGAAGAGCTTTATCTGTGTAATATTTTTTTTTTGTCAGTGCCATGATGCCATTTCTAACCTTAGGTCCCTGGGGGGACCCGGAAAGAAATGTGTAGACACCAGAAATCAAAGAAAATAAAAAAAATAATAATAAAAACAACGAATCAGTTCCTGAACATGAATCAATTAAAATTACAACAGCAAACCCATATTTTGGGAAATTTTTGACCAGCTCCAGTTCAGTGAAGCTCTTCAATTTATTAAAACACTTAGATCACTTTAAAAGTTTCGATTCAGTTTAAACTGTCTGTTTCATTTTCGAGTTTCTACCGACGAACAAAACAAAACTGGTCCCAATATTTCTTCAAATGTAGAGCAAATATTATTACCAATGTACTAAAAAACAGGAAAAAATTCTTTAGAAACAAATAAGAGTGTTGAACTGTTATGCAATATCAGTCCCCCTATATGGCAGCGTATGCCGAACATTTCCTCACAAATGAACACTGGCGACAGTTGGAACGAGATTCTACAGAAGGATGTTGAGCATTCCAAGGCCCGAACATGTGAGAAACGAGAAAGTCTTAAGTAAAATCTAAATAAAATGGACAATCAGAATCAGAAAGAGACAGATGAAATTTTTTGGACACATAATCAAGAATGAGGGCTTGGAGAATTTGACACTCATAGGACACCGAAGGCAAAGGGGGATGTCAGGAGGTCGTGTACCCCTATCTGTTTGTGTGAATGTATGGCAGAATAGGGAGTAGGTGGATAGTGAAAAGACAAATGTTACAACGATCTACAAGGGATATGAAGTTATAGCGATCCACGATCGTCCACGTCCTGAACGGACACAACACACACACAGGAAAAAGAAGAAGCAAATTTTATAAGTCTATCTCAAATAAATATGCTCTTATTTGAGAATGAAGTATTGACTATGTTTTCTGGTGATCAGTTAATTATGTGTCATGCGTGATACACCCTTAGGCGATCATGTATCTTTCGATAAATGACTGACGAGGTAGTTTGCCATTTCCTTTTGCGGTAGGCCAGTTGCCCTGCTATTTACCCATAGCTGGGAGAAGAAGAGGATTTATACCTTTACCCAAAGGTATTAGCACGTAAGTGAATGTAATGGACTCGAATTCGAACTCGACTCTCCGATTCATCAATCCGAGCCGCTATCCATTACACCATCGTTCCTAGAGACATAATGATCTTTAACTCGTAAAACTATTCTTTTATCCCAACTACAAATGCTGTCTGCAATTCAACTTACAAAATAAAGCATCTGTTCATGTAAAACTTTACGCCTGGAATAATTGTGCTGTGGATATAAATTATTTGAAAAATAAGCATGCCGTCCAAAATAAACATGACGACGGGTGGGTGATATTGAATGGAATGAATTAATCTTCCTGGAACTTGTATTTAATACATAAGAGTACAAAGATTGCAATTTAAATATTCAAAAATATTTGAGAAGATCAAGTCAGATTTTGAAGAAACCACTATTGGCATCTCTTTTTTTTCTTTTATTGAAACGCTAAGCTCTATGTGAAAAAACAAAACAAAAAAACAACATCCCATTTCTATTTAACGTTAACTGTTAGGCCAACTTCGCACCTCCATTGCACATAGACCTTTGAAAATGCTAGAAAATTCAAACAAAATTAAAAATACCGAAAAAAATAAGTATTTTTTTACAACTTCCCTATTGATATTTTTCATTTAAAAACAAAGATATATGCTTAATAGATATACGCGTATTTTAGTCACTATTCACAAGGGAAGGGGAATTGGCGTCCTGTAGTCAAAGTTAAGCAACGCTGAGCCTGAGTCCTTGTGTAAGGTTTAGCACAAATACATTTAAAATAGCTGAAGGTTAATAGCAAGACACAACAGAATATCTTCCCTGGCCTTGGGCGACTAAAAACTGAATTCAAATTCAACGTCATTGCTACGGTTGCAATGTTCCAACGACCCTCATAGGTGTCATGTTTATATGGTTAATGCGAATGCTATTAGTTAGTAAGGTATAATTCGTGCCGGGTAATGTTAGATTCATACCGTTTTAAAATATGTGATTTCAAACTCAGGTATTACATTTCCGTTTTCTGTGTACCGACGCACCGTGTTAATGAGAAATGTACCGAATCGACCCCAGCAATTTTTTAAGCGAAGTAAATTTTAATAAACTTGAATAAAATAAATATGTTCTTGTTTTCGAAAGACGGGTTGATCATGTTTCTTAGCGTTAAAAACATCTTGAAATCGTAAGAGCTGCCAATGTTTCAATTTAAATACTTCAAATATATCAGTATTTAGAAAAAAAAACACCTTGCATTATCTCCGTTTTCTTCTTTCATAGAATGATCTTTTATGTGCTTTGTCTCTTTAGAACGTTGTCGAACATGGTTCTCCACAACTTCCTATCTCTTGATTTTTAAGTATACGTGATGTTTCCGTCTGTTCTTTTGGTTTCATTATGTTCTGTGAGTATTAAATTCCCTGTTTTTTTTTTACTAAATGTTCAACCAATACAAAGCCCGAGAGCCACTCTAGGTAGAGGGTTACAAAATGAGATTGTTGTATGGACACTTTCTGCTGCATCAACTCCTGCCTTGTGCTCCTGTTTGCACAAATACATTTTAAACGAATCTATCTCTTCTCCGTTATACAATAACAGCAGGGTAGACTTGGCCTTCTAGCTGAGAATTGGTAATCAGAATTGGTAATCAGTTTCGGAGAAGGGAAAACTCTGGTTGGATATGGCGCTAGTAACTCGACACATCGAAGACCTGCTTTCCATGGGAAAACACAACAGCAGCTAACTTGGTGAGACCGTGACTGTATACTCCGCTGGGAATTTACACCGTAATTCTTCTCATGTGAATTAAATAAAAGATATCGGAAACAAGTTTTTGTTCAAGACTTTGCCATTTAGACTCTAGCACTCAGGAATTCAAAACTGGCTTGGTATGGGATAGCAACTCCATCCCATAAATACTACATGCTACAGAAACCATACTGGTAATACTAGCTATAAAAATATATATAATCCATTGAGACATAAATCCCACAGATAGTAATAAACGCCCTTGATCTATTATATAAGTTTAAATCTCTTAATTTAGAAGTCATTAATAAAACTGTATTAAAATCAAATCTTCTAGATGCTTAAAAATTCACTTCTACTGGAGATTGTAACCCTGAAAATAACATGAAAACAATAACTATATATAGGATATATAACCACAACATTTTCTCGTAGATTTTCATTCTTTCATTCAGGGATGAAGATGAACTGTGGGCTCTATCTCCACATCTTCAATACCAAAGTACGGAAACTTATTCGGCAACAAGAAAAACTGATAAAGAAATATAATAAACTTAAGCTGTCTGTTATCGATAAAAAAAAAAGCTGAATGAATATATATATATATATATATATATATATATATATATATATATATATATATATACAGTGTAACCCGGATATAAGAGAGTTGTCGGGACCGGAGAAGTCTCTTATATCCGGGTTTCTCTTATATCCGGGTTTGGTCTGTTTTATATACATTAACATAGGCTCTAATTTGGGACCAGAGAAAATCTCTCTTATATCCGGGTTTCTCTTATATCCGGGTCTCTTATATCCGGGTTATACTGTATATATATACATATATAATTGTTAATTTTCAGTAAGAAAACTAAAATTAAAAGTTAGACAAGTGAGGATTGAATGCAGTCTTAACGGTGAGGTTTCAGTTGATACAGTATGCAGAATATTACAAAAAAACAACTTGAACGGGTGTATAGAAGCAAGGAAAGGAAAAAAAGAAGGACATTATTAACCAAAGGACATCGAAATAGAAGATTGAAGTGGTCAAAAGAACATTTAACACGCTGGACAGTAGCAAAAAGTAATTTTTAGTAATGAATGCAAAATAGAGTTACATTCTAATGCAAGAGAATATGTAGAAAACCAGTTGGAGAAAGAAACATTACAAGACAGACCACAAAGAGGGTAAACTTTGGTGGTGGATACGTAATGGTGTGGGGTTGTATCAAATGCGATAGTCGAAGAAACTTGTTAAAAGTTGATGGAAACCGAAACAGCGAAAACTATATTACTTTACTACGGTCTAATCTTCTACCAGACTACGAAGCGGGAGATTTTTTTCAATATGACGGTGCTCCTTGCCTCACACCACATGGAACAAAAAGGTTTCTGGTGGATGAAGATGTACGATTGTTGGAAGACTAGCCAGCACAAATTCTTGATCTCAATATAATTTAAACATTATAGTGAGAACTGAAGAAAGAAATATTCTAAGGAAAACCACGTAATCTCCAAGAACTTTAGGATCAACGCCAAAAATTATAGGATAAGATCCCAATAAAAAAATCTGGACCTTAATTAATGTATCAAGAGGAACCAAAAGCTTTGCAAAAGTTTATATATATATTTGAACCAAAACGTTATTTTGAGTGGATAGCCATATTTGAGCATATTACACATTTATATATATTATTTATTTATATAATTTATTTATATATTTATTTTATTTTATTATATAGTTTATTTTATTTATTTATATATTTTATTTATATATTTATTAAACTATATATCATATTACAAATTTATATATATTGTTTATTTATATATTTTATGTATTCATTTTATTTTATTATATAGTTTATTTTATTTATTTATATATTTTATTTGTATATTTATTAAAATATATATTACAAATTTATATATATTATTTATTTATATATTTTATTTATATATTTTATTTATATCTTTATTTTATTTATTATATAGTTTATTTTATTTTATTATGTATTTTATTTATATATTTATTAAACTATATATTATATTACAAATTTATATATATTATTTATTTATATATTTTATTTATATATTTATTTTATCTTATTATATAGTTAATTTTATCTATTTATATATTTTATTTATATATTTATTAAACTATATATTTATTTGTTTTCATTTATCGGCCTGAATATTCGAGAAATATTTTGACCTCTCGGCTACGAAGTGCGTCGAAGATAAGACAAAGTTAAAGGCACTATTCAACGTTACTTGATCATCGACAATGGATCTATAGCCGGTCGAATCTAACGACGGTTTTCCCTGCCCAGGGGGACGCAGGTTCCTGCCGAAGAGCGCATGTTGCCTTTAATAAGATTTCTTGAATATTGAGACTGGCAGATTAAAATAATTAAATATACTGCTTAATAAATAAACAGAGGGTCTATTCAAATACAGGTATTCAATAACAATAAGGCTTAAGCTGTAGAATATGTCGGATTAATAAATAAAAATCCATAGCTTCTTTATATATATATGTGTTCATGTATATTTAGACACCGCGAGGTGGTGTAATGGTTAACAAGCTTGTCTTGCTAGAACATTTACGACTGAGTAGTGAGTCCGATAATCAATGAGTGCCTCAAACATTTAGCCTTGTGCCACGTCTAAGCTACATTTAGAAAATCACTATTTGGGCAGCAAACTTTCTTTTAAACATGTTTTGTTAAATATGACGAACAAGGAGAATTTTATTAATATTTATTAATAGTTTTTCCAGCCTTCTTGAATTTTTCCGCTTAGTGGAAGTAAGTGAGTACAAAATATGTCAATGCTGTAAAATGTCCCAAGCACTTTCAGCCACTAACTTAGCCATTTTCAAGGGATCATATATATATATATATATATATATATATATATATATATATATATATATATATATATATATATATCGTTTTATATGATCACTAAACTTTTAATCATGATGTTTGGAAAAATTAAAAATGAGTATAATAAAGTATATAAATAGTTAAACACACACACACACACATATATATGACACACACACATATATATATGTGCACACAAATATATATATATATATATATTTGTGTGCGTATATGTATATGCACACATATATATGTCTATGCAAATATATATATTTTGTGCATATATATATACTCATACTTCCTTATTTTTAATATTAAAAGTTTACTGATCATATAAAACTATATATATATATATATATATATATATATATATATATATATATATATATATATATATATATATGAGTGTGTGTGTGTGTGTATTTATATCCTGTGATACATATTAATGTTTGTGTATGTCTGTGTGCATCCACATGTGTCGATGTTTTTATAAAACGATATCATTATATTGCGATGTTTAAATATCTTTAGGAATGTGTCAGCACTGTTATCTAAACTTCACTTTCATCTCTTTCATACGCCCTCCCTCAATCATGCAAATATTTATAGAACAGGCTCATTAACCATAACTCTTTCAGAACGAAAATACCGAGATTTGACCAAGGAAAAGTGTGTATTTCTTCTCGATCTGCTATTTTATGTCTTACTTTGTTTTGTTTTGCCAATCTTTTTATTTGTAGCTTTTGAAAGGCTTGAAAACATATAATAAACATAACTTAATTCTTTCTGTTAATAGTCGATTCTTTTCTAAGAGAAAAAAAAAAACATATTCCTGTCTGTGTTTAGAAATGGCCGAATTTGTTACTCGTGCAAATTATACGGAAATAAGTCTCAGTTCTCTGTCTCAAATATTTAATTATTTTAATATATTTAAATGTGCATTTGTGATATAGTTGTAATACAAGAAACTATCGACATTCATTAACCGAAAATTTAACGTGACTTTCGGTTGAATATTCTAAAATCTTTCTCTTAAAACAATTTTTCGAGGAAATAAATTTCTCAAGTCTAGTAGCAGTTATCGCCCTTTTCTAGTCTATCTCCTCCTCATCACTAATCTGAAACCTCATATAAGCTATTTCCTTATAAAGAAGCATTCCCCATTCATTGACGACTATTGATTGAAATTTATAAAATCTTTCTCTTAAAACAATTTTTTCAAGAAAATATGTTTCTCAGGTCCACTGTTATCCCTCTTTCTAGTATTTATAGGAGTCTTTTTTCTAAATCTTTTATTGAAAATAGTGTGAGAACCCAACATTTTGATTATATACCTATTTTTATTTTTAGGAATAATTGCTATCCATTTTACTTGTTGCTGTTGTTGGAAGTCTTCAAACGATGTGGTTTTTGTTACTTGGTAAAGATTTTGCTTATGTTTCTGTATCGCGTGTCTATAGAATCTGATGGAGGGTTATCTTATTTAAGATCTAAAGGATTCATTCATTTCGGGCTAATTTTAATCATTGATGAATCATAATCGATTGTATATAGCTGATAGTTTGGATATTTCTGAACGAGATGGACGCTATTCTTGACATCGATATGAGAGTCTAGATTTGAGGAGATGATTTAAGAACATGACTTCAGTTCTAATCAACATCTGTCTATATTTCTGTGACGAGCTATTGTAACTATTTACACTATATTGTTCGGACTGTTGTTGCCATATTTCCAACGTTTCGGCCGTTGTACGCTCCGAACCCCTTCAGGTGATATTTGGAATTTCGGACCGAAGTCTTTATTTAGTCCACGGGGATGGATTGTTTTAATTTTGCGTGTCATGTCTTTGGATATTTCAATTTTAGTTAATTCCCCTTGATAAGACAACTTTCTAAGTTTTTGTTCTCTCTGCTGTGGCCAGGGATTGAACTCACAACTCTTTGTGTCAAGTCACTTCTGGATCAATTAACCAATACTTTTATCCACCGACTTGACAAAATGCAAAGAAGGATCTGTAATGTAATCGATCCTGACTTGGCATCACGACTTCAGTTATTTTCTTACCGACGGGGCGTGACGTGGCTTCCCTCTTTCTTTTATCCAAATATTTTCATGGCAACTGCTTTGACGAGCGTTTCCCCTGGCGTCTCGTGCTACTAGATTGGCATGTAGGTCCCACCCGTTTACTGTTGAAATAGCTAAATGAAACCGCTGCTTCTACTCCAACAGTTTTTTTTTTGCACTTCCCGTCGTTTACTTGTTTCCTTGAGACTACAATTTTCAAAAATTTAAACACATCAGTCGCCATATTCTATCTTCTTGAATCCCGTTCATCTTTTGTCATTACCTAAATCCTCAGCCTTTTCTCTCACTTTCACTCCCCGGAACCCCCTGTGTATTAGTGGCATTTCCGTTTTTTTTGTGGGTGAAATTATTAAAGAAAGATAAAGAAGAAAAAAAAAGCAAGATGTTTGAGGGCTTTCTTAAAGGGAAGAGCCTCGCTTCTCAGCAGAGAGACGTCTTCCTAACATTTTTGATTGCTCCTGTAAATGACTTCATTAATAAACTTACGAACAATTTTGATTTGTCAAAGAGAAAATAACCGATTTCGAAACTTCAGTGATTTATTTTTACCACAAGAATTTATATCATAATTATCTCCCCTGTTTTAATTATCTCCCCTGTTTTAACCAGTCTTTATGCTATTAACAAATTTACAAATAAATAAATAAATAAAATACAAAATAAAAACAAATTTATTGACAAGTGGTTTCTTTGATTTCTATCTATTTTCCCTTTTATTGGTTGTGGGGTTTTTGGAAACACAGTGTCTCAATTTTAGAAGCATGTCTAATTCGCGGGGCATATACAAAACAATTTTTGTCATATAAGAGCTGCTATCTTGATATATTTGGGAAGGAAATTAGAATAATCGAGAAACTTTACTGACAGCAAACCGCCTGCAGTCGGATAGAAAATGAGTTCAGAAGATACACAAAAATAGTTAGTGGTGTAATACAAAGATGTGTCTTCTCATTGGACTTATTCACGCTATACAGCGAGGCGATTCTGAGAGAACTAAAGATCCTGCCTATTTGCCATTGGCGGCCACAATCTTAACGACATAAGGTATGCAGTATTGATAGCAGACACAAAGAAAGCTACACTCCTACAAATTGTAGCGAAGGAAAGCGAGAAGAAAGGATTAAACATCAACTGCAAGAAAATAGCACGCATGTTTGTTAGCAAAAAGATGAGCCCAAAGTGCAAATTGCAAATAGGAGATACCAAAATCAAACAAGTGCGAAAATTTAACTATCTGAGAAGTGTTTTAACAGAAGACGGAAAGTGTGACAATGAAATTCGAAGGCGTATTTGGATAGCCAAGGAAGTATTCCAAAAGCTAAGAAGAGTACTAGAAAAAAAGGAAAAGAGTACTAAACTGCTACGCAATTGTCCTCTTGTATGGCAGTGAATATTGGACGATCTACTCAGAGACGATGAGTAGACTTGAAACAACAGAAATGTTCTGTTGAGGATACAGTGGACGGAACATATGCGTAACGACGAATTTTTGAAGGAAATTGAAAAAAAAATGTAAATACTTCACATCAGGAAGAGACAGTTAGACAATAAGGAAGGAGAACTTGGAAAATCTGATACTCACAAGATAGATAGCAAGAGGGTTAAAGGAAAACAACGCATAACACTTAATGAGCATGAGTAAATGGATTATGGAACACGGCTTAGGAGGAATAACAGAAAGACAAAGTATATTAAGAGCTACAAGTGGCAGGAGGTTGTGAAGAACCATCATCGCTTATGTCCTGATAGGACACGACACATAAAGAAGTACGATGTTTACTGATCTTCTTCCAATGACAAAAACGTGGAAAACCTTAAAAAAATCAAACTCAACAAAATTGCGACAGTCGACATAACTAGTTAGTAAATTTTCTTATAAGAATCTATCAAAAACTGAATATTTACATTAGTTTTGCAAAAATATTTCTATTAACAACAGGTCTTTTTGTTAAATTTACTGAGCAGTAACTGGCACAGCATTCTTGTTTTTTTAAACTTTAGTCTGAAAAAACAAATTTAACGTTATGTTACACATCGGTCCATAACTAATTTTCACGACCATTCTTCTTCTTCTTCTTCTTCTTCTTCTTCTTCTTCTTTGTGCTGTGCTTCCCACAAAGATGTAAGCGATCATGCTACCCCATAACTTCCTGTTCTTTGTAGCTTTAAGCAATGTTTTTTGCTATCTTCAGTTATGTGCAATGCGTGATACACACTTAGGCAATCATGTATCTTTCGATACATGACTGACGAGGCAGAATTTTTTTCCCGCATTAGGTTGCCATTTTTTTCTGCGGTAGACCAGTTGCCATCCAAAGCTATAGAACCCGGTCTGTTCTTCTATGAACCCACAGCGAAGGGTATTAGCATTTAAGTGAATGTAATGCATTCACCTGGAATTCGAACTCGGCTATCTTACCTACGCTCTAATCTGCCATCACTTTACACAAACTTGTTCGACAAGTTACTCGCTGTCTGCCTCTGTTCTTGCCATTGAAGCCTGAGAGTGTCAAATTCTACAAGCACTTTTTCCTCATGATGTGTTTTTAACATTTCAACGATCTCTTTCTAATTCTAAGTATTTTTAGTCTGCATTTTTATTCCCGACTTCGGCTCGAACACGAAGTGTCTGGTTAAATATAACCAACGTCTTCAGCGGATCGAATGACAAATTGGCCCCATTTCTTAGCATCTTTGGTCAGCATCCGTCAGTAGCTGTATAAAACCAGTTGAGATTAACAGTTGCTCCATTGCCGTTGACGTAGACATTCTCAGATAATGAGATTTGCAGATTTCCTGAATCTTGAAATGAGAGATGCGCTGAATGAAGTGGAAGGGGTGTGATGGAGCCCCAGGGTGGCTCAGCTTGGGTGGAGGTAGCGGCTAAGGGACAGAAGGACGACAAGAACTGTGTTGGTAGTAAACAAAACATTTGGGATTTTCTTTCGATAAAGCGGCGTTCGCTGGAGCGTGACTGTGATAGCCTCGTTTAAGTCGGTCTTTTGGTTACGGACCTTTGCCAACTGAGCAACACATGTTGGCATATTTCTCGCTCTGCCTATGTTCTTTATACCCCCTGTTCATCGCATCACAGTTTTAACCCTGTAAAGACAACCAACAGCCGGGGCCAAAGAACATATCTTTGCTCACTTCCACACTTTACTACTCTCTAAGATGATTCATCGCTTAGAAGTACCAGGTGCTGTAAACTTGGGTGTTCGGGTGGTGTAATGGATAAGAGCTCGGAAATGGAAAGCCGAGTTCTAATTCCAATTGGGTTCGTTATATTCACTTACGCGGATATACATTGGGAAAGGTATGAATCTCTCTCTCCTCCCACCTATGGGTTAATTAGTAGGAATTATATCATTAAATCCTTACTATCTCAAAAAAAAAAATTCTTACAATTTAAAAATATATTTTATGTCTTTAAATAACCTGCGAAAAGGTTGATAAGTCGTAAAAAACATGTTTCTTTTTGTTGGTTGCTTATGGCGCTAGGATTTTGGGAATACATTTGTTAAAATGGTTTTCAGATATATCGATAACTATATAATGGTCATAGCATGGTTTAGTCGATTATCCTGAAATAAGAGCACCCGAACAAAAACCTTTATTAATTCCAGCAAAAAGACCGAGAATTATAATATCAACATGTATTTCATTTTCCTCATATCTATCTAAATTTGTTAATACTTACCCGCTAATTGGTTTTCGTCCTTTCATATCTATCTATCTATCTATCTATCTATCTATCTATCTAAAACTTATTATCTATGTTATTTCTATGTTTTCCGGGATTTTTTGTTTTCTACTAACATCTGGCTGGAAATCGATGAGAATAATAATAGAGATTTAATTTCTTGATTCCCATCTTCCAGGCGACACCTCTCTCATTACCAAAATGCATTGTAACATTAGCATATCTTGATGTCTGTGGCAAAATCTGAAAAACAAGTAACATCACGAGAAAGGTTATATGCTCAGGAGATCTACATAATGGTGATGCAGGCTACAACTATATCAATCGTTTCATATCTATCGACACGATAAGATTATGCAAATCAGTGCGTTTACAATAAACTATATATTAGGTTGGTGCAAAAATAATGACGTAATAATGTCGTTTTTTGACGTACTTTTCTACGTTAAAAAACGACATTCTTACATCATTATTTTTGCACCAACCTAATATTAACCAATTGATTTTTCAGAATTGATAAACATATTATGTGGATTTTAGGTTATAATATCTAATTTATATTACAAATAATTTTTGCGTGTCGCTTCACGACGTTGTTATTAAAACCTAAAGTGATGACAAGTTTCTTTGATTTCTATCTATTTTCCCTTTTATTGGTTGTGGGTTTTTTTTCACATTAGGAAGAGATGACGAGCTTTTTTCTGCGGTAGACGAATATTTTTGGAGGAAATAAACTATATATTAACCAACTGTTTTTTCAGAATTAAATGATAAACATATCTATTTTAATTTATTTAAATGATAAACATATCTTAAGAAATGGACGAGGTCCGACAATTTATTTATTAAAGACATTTTTATTTATGTTTAACGTTGTTATTTTATAGATACAATATATTTATGAAAATGCTCTGTTTATGATAAACAGTATTAAATAACATTTACCGGCCTGAATTTCGAAAATATTGTATCTATAAAATATTCGTTCATAAAGAAAAATGGATTTAATAAATAGGATGTCAGGTTCGTCCATTTCTTAACATATGACGTCATTTGTTTACATTCGATACGCCAGAGCAGTTATGAATGTACGAGATTCATGGAAGATTGTAGTTTATAACAGTAAATTCGACCTTGTCTACCATAAGGTTCATGGTGGCCGAGTGGTCAAGGCACGTCAGCGTATATGACGGTTCCGTATAGGATGCAGGTTCGAATCCTGTCTATGAACGAATATTTTCTATGAAAATTTCTCGGACATTCAGGCCGGTAAATGTTATTTAATACTGTTTATCATAAACAGAGCATTTGCTTAAATACTTGTATCTATAAAATAACAACGTTAAACATAAATAAAAATGTCTTTAATAAATAAACATATCTATCTATTTTAATTTATTTAAATGATAAACATATCTATCTATTTTAATTTATTTAAATGATAAACATATCTATCTATTTCCGGTCCTTTGTAGCTCTTAACAAAGTTTTGTCTTTTTGTTATCTCTCCTAAACCTTGTTCCGCCATTCATTTACTCAAGTTCGCTAGGCATGTTATGCGTTGTTTTCCTTTTTCTCCTTGCCTTCAATCTGTCCTGTGAGCATCAAATTTTCCAAGCCTTCATTCCTCATTATGCGCCCTAGAAATTCCAACTGTCTCTTCCTGATATTAGTCATAAGTGTCCTTTTTATTAGAAACATATTCATTAAATTTATCTATTCTATTCTTATCTATATATCTAACGAATAATAATAACAATATTAATAATAGCAAAGGTTTGTTATTGCCCAAAAGGAACCGTCAACTAGCATATTATTGGAGGATAACATTTCTAAGGCTAGCGGATTTTTGAAAAGTGCCCAATATTAAGAAATAAGTCAATAGTAATAATTAAATGAATTAAATAATAAGTTCCATAGCTTATCACAGGATTTTCGCAAAAAATATAACTCCGCTCTTCGGGAACAAATTGAATCATTTGAAATTAATAACATCTATCTATCTATCTATCTATCTACCTATCTATCTATCTATCTATCTATCTATCTATCTATCTATCTATCTATCTAAGTCTGCTCAGAAGTTGAGACAGATCTATCTATCTCTGACACACTAAAAGTTACTTATCTCAGATCTTGACTGATATTATCCATAAGCATAAGAGTTCACGTCTGTCCTTTATTATTTTTATATTAACAATGATGGATAGTATTAACCACATCACTTTAGGGTATTAATAACAACATTTATATTATTTTCACGACGGAAAAACTTATTTAATTCTTTACTGACAGGACAGAGACAAAATATATATAATATATATATATATATATATATATATATATATATATATATATATATATATATATATATAGAAAGAGAGAGAGAGAGAACGAGAGAGAGAGAGAGATTGAAAGAAAGAAAGAGAGGCTTAGCGTTTCTTTTGACAAAATAAATTACTTCGTAACATTTTAACAGCTTAATTTGCATTTCAAATCAATAACAATAATGATATGAACGATACTGTGGAAGGTTCTGCAGATTTGATATACTACTACTAGATTGGCTTTCAAAGATAATCACAGAGATACCTGGCATAAATATACGGAAATGTATGAAGCAATGATACTACTACTAACACTACTAATACTACTACTACTACTACTACTACTACTACTACTACTACTACTACTACTACTACTATTACTACTACTACTACTACTAATAATAATAACACTAATGATAATAATAAGATCTCGTTCGAGAAATAAGAAAACTCTAGGATATAAAGGTTGTACCCATAATAATTGGGACAACTTGGAATCGTGCCAAAACACGAGGCAATATTGGACGAATTGAAACTTTTAAACAAGACAATTGAGACTGTCCAGACAATTGAGACTGTCCAGACAATTGAGACTGTCCAGATCATGACAGTACCGGGATTTGTTAGGACACGGAGAAAATGTTAAAGAATTGAAGTGATCTTATTTCACTCTAAGGATAACCACCACATGAAATAAAAGGCTAAAATATAAGGTTTAAACAATTAAAAAACACACACACCTGGAAAAAATGCTACATCGGTAATATGCACTCAAAAAGTAACGATGCCGATGTAGATAAACATATCAGTGACTGAAGAGCTGAAGGATAAAAGCAGAAACGGAATCATTTATCATGGCTGCATAGGATGAAAGCCTATTCACTTGGAATTACAAGGCAAACGTAACAAAAAACGTTACGGACTTATAAATGTAGATCATGTGAACAACATGGCGCGACTGTTGTCCAATCTTGACACCAAAGAAATATTAAATCATTGCAAAAGTTTGTGTCCGATTAGAAATTATATTAAGAAATGAAAATCGGGCTCGAAATTTTGCAATAATCTGACACAAAAATCGACATAAGATTAGGCAGTATATACATTAGAATATATATATATATATATATATATATATATATATATATATGTGTGTGTGTGTGTGTGTGTGCGCGCGCGTTTGTGTGTGTGTCTAAAAGATAATATACCAGATATAATGATTACGAAAATGTTTTCGTATATATATATGGTAGCGTCATCATATATCTGTTAGCAAATATGACAATGAAATATAATTGTTTTAAAGTCTGTCTATATTTCTCAGATGAGGTATTATATACATTATTTACATTATTCGGAGTATTCTCCTCATCTTTGTCGCCATATTCATTACAACGTTTCGGCCGTTGTACGCTCCGGCTTTCTTCAGGTGGTTGGAATGTCGAACTGAACCCTTTATTTCGCTCATTGGGGTAGATTGTTCTAGTTCCACGTGCCATGCTTGATGGATGTCAGTTATCAGTTAGTTCAATACCCGGATAAGGCAGTTGAGTTCAATACCCGGTTAAAACAGTGGAGAACTTTCAGAGGGAAATTAACAGGAAATGAGCGAAATAAAGGGTTCAGTTCGACATTCCAACCACCTGAAGAAGGCCGGAGCGTACAACGGCCGAAACGTTGTAATAAATATGGCGACAAAGATGATGACCATAGTCCGAATAATGTAAATAATGTATAATTGTCTTAAAATGTAAAAATTGTCACACCTTAAAACTCTTGTTTTACTTATAACATTTGAAGTCCTTGGTGTGATTAAAAAGTTACACAAAACATTAGCTATATACCAGTTAAGCGACAAATCCAAAATATTTGCACCGTATGGAACTGTTTATTTACTCAGATGAGCATTATCAGTGTAAAGAAAATATAAACACTGTAGATGCTGAGTATCTCTTCTCATCAGCGTTTTTTTCAAACAGAAGCCATACTTTTACAACTTTGCCTTACCCCATGTAATGACTGGTCTGAACAGAAAACTTATCAGAAAGAGCAATACAAATACAGAAGGAATTGTACCTGTGCTTCATAGATTACGCAAAGGCGTTCGATAAAATACGCCACAAAGGTCGATTATAATTGCTTAGAAACCTTGAAAAATTTGGAAAACATATTAAAATAATCCAGAACTTATATTGGCAGCAAACAGCCTACATACATCGAGAAAATGAGCTCAGCAGATGTACAAAAATAGAAATGAATGTAAAACAAGGATGTGTCTTCTTACCGGATTAATGAACCTATAGAGCGAGGCAATTCTGAGAGAATTAGATGTTCTACCAAAATTCATTATTGGCGGCCACAACCTTAACAACATAAGATATGGAGATGATACAATGTTCATAGCAGACACGGGAAGAAAACTACAAAAGCTCACACAGAATATAGTGAAAGAAAGCGAGAAGAAAGGACTAACTATGAACTGCAAGAAGTTAGAATGCATGGTTGTCACCAAAATGCAAATTCCAAATCAGAGATACAAAAATCAAACAGTTACAAGAATTTAATTTTTTTTAAGCGTTTCACCCCGAGCAAGGCGAGAAGCCACTAGGACGTAAGAGGTTACAGAAGATTTGGAGCAAGATCAGATAGGAGTGATAGAAGAAAAGATGAGGAGAAGGATAGTGGATAGATCAAGGCAACTGGAGATGTCGATTGACATTACATTTGAATAGCTGGAGATTATAGCTTTCAAGGAGACAGTAATTGGGAAGAGTGTTCCACTGGCGAGAAGTGCGAGGTATGAAGCTATTGGAGTAGAAGAGACGGCTACATTTAGGAGTTTCGACAGTGAAAGGGTGAGAGCGGAATGCCAGCCTCGTAGGGCGTTTGAACTATATTCCTAACAATAAAATTCTGTTGTTTGGAGATTTGATCAGATTTTGGGAAGTGGGTGTGTACGCAAAACTTTTTATCTTTACCCCATAGTCTTTTTTTTTCTTTCGTTCCCTTTTTAGTTAAATTAGTGCAGGAAAAGAGATCGCATTAAGTAGAATATGATATAATGAATAATTTGTAGTGAAAAAAAGCAATTTTTGATTTCTGGTTGAATACGCCTTGAAGAGCCGTATTCAACAAGAAATCAAAAATTATATCCGAGTCATATAGTCTAAAAGATTTTTTTTTTCTACTTTTTCTTCTTTTGTTTATATTTTTTTATCACTTTTGTCATTAAATATTCCATATCGTGATACTATTAGGTTGGTGCAAAAATAATGACGTAATAATGTCGTTTTTTGATGTATTTTTAAAGGTCAAAAAACGGCATTATTACGTCATTATTTTGCACCAACCTAATAGAAAATCTGCCAAGAAAGGTGAAACGTTGTAAGAAGCTGTATGTAAATTTGAATCGCCCGCTTTCTTTTTGTTCAGTTATCCCTAGGCTAGTAAGGGATCGTATCATTGACTGTCCGGCGAACCCCCTTCAGCCGATCTCGACCGGGAAACAATGAATTATAACTTTTGAATCTATATTCGATTCATTGTTAGGTATTTTTCATTTTCCCCTTTCTTATTGGCAGCATTTTAGAATACTTTGGCTGCAATGCTAAGTTTCCATAGTTGAACAAAGTGGGGCTATTTCGTTTACACTTTGTTATCTCTCTCTTTCATTGTTGTTTTTAGATCGCTTTCTTCCAGTCAATTTTGATAATTTAGAATGGTCTTATTCCATTTCAAAAATAAAGCCTGTAATAAGGAATATTTTAAATTAATAAATTTTCAAGATCCTTGTGATTTTGTTATGACCTCTGAAGTATACCTGAGACACTTATAAGATTCGTACCCCTTTATAACAAATACAAGTGCAGTATGGAATATTCATACAGGTGAGAATTTTTCAACGTGAACGTTTTAATAAATATTCACCGGGATTTCCCAGATATATATATATATATATATATAAAAAAAAACAGTATTAAATAAAAATTTTGCAGAATTACCTTATATTAAAATATTTCAAAATATCCGTCCGAATGAGTAATTAAATAGATAAACCTTTCTTCGAGAATTAAGTAAAAAATAAACATACCTTATCTCAAGTTCTCTCCATCACATACAGTGTGAGATGAATAAATTGTCGTCTAAAAATCGTCTAAAATATGAAAATAATACTAACATCTCACTTTAACAAATATATTTACCAAAATTACACAAAAATATCTTGAAATACTAAAGAATTAAATCCCTTCAATAAAATCGTCAATGGCGTCAACCACGAGCTCCAGACGACTTTGGAACCTCCTGCAACACTTCTGGACGGTCTCCTTGTTTAACATTGTGTCGTGATCCTTGTCTTCAGTTCATCTTTGTTTGGAGTTTTGTTTGCTTCTCGCTCAACTGCGTCCCACACATAATAATCAAGGGGGTTGCAGTTTGGGGAGATGTAAGGGGTGATGTGGTCGCAGAAATTGTCTGACAACAATGACTGGGTTCTTCTACACGTGTGGCATGGTGCAAAGTCCTGTTGCCAGATATAGTGTGTTCCAGCAACCACCGCCTTGACACATGGCAGTACTACCTGCTCAAGGCACTTGATGTAGACCCCAAAGATGAGCCAGAGGCCCTGTGTGAAAAGGAATGGGAGCATAACGTCGTCCCATCCAACTCTTTCCGAATCATCTGCATTGTCCTCAGATTGACACCCAAACATTCTGAAATGTTGGTATTGGAACTGCCGGTGCGAATGCCAAGAAGTAGAGCATGCCGTTTTCACATTTCCGGCGGAGTGAATTGCAACATGGTGCTTTTTTTTTCTCATAGACGCCGCCCAACTGATCCTACTATAATGTAAAGTCGATAAAAAAAAATGCGCCTGTGCGAAATTAAATATATGAAATGGCGACAGTTCACCCATCGCACCCTGTATAGGAATCAATATCTGTCTATCTATCTATCTATCTATCTATCTATCTATCTATCTATCTATCTATCTATGAAGTGCTACCAAAAAGTTCAGTAAAATTAAAGCGCGAAAGTTTTCATTAAAAAAAAAATATTTATAGAAAATAGTATCTCTTACTGGTGTAATTTCGAAAGAAGTAATACTTGAATTTCAATAAATAAACAAATGAAAAGATAGAGCTATTTGTCTAACTACTTCAGTGCGTTTCTATCTATCTATCTATCTATCTATCTATCTATCAAAATGTAATTTGAATAAAAAATATAAGAATTTATAAAAACACAGGAAACAAAAAAATGCTAATGCTTTCATATTTCTAAAAACTGATGGCATTTTCGTGGTAGCTTAAATTCTACCAAATTTCGGCATTATCGTTTTAGAATTTTACTCAAAGTTTTTTATATCAATTAGTTTCAGGTTGTCAATATTTAATTGTGGAAATAAAAGTTACACGAAAATACTGTAAATGTTTTAATGTGCAGCTTTCAGAAGCGTTAATCAAAAATATCAAGGTAAACGGGCATAAAAAGATTGATTAAATTTAAAAAACCTGAAACGGTAGAGAATCGAATGTGTCACTCTCCATCTCTATTCTCTTTTAACTTTCTCTTTCATATGTATGTATGTATGTATGTATGTATGTATGTATGTATGTATGCATCTCTCTCTCTCTCTCTCTCTCTCTCTCTATATATATATATATATATATATATATATATATATATATATATATATTCCTCTAATTTTGGGATGCCAAATTGTATATAAATATTTCATTAAATAATCTATCTATTCAACAAAAAGTTTATTTGAATAGGAAAATATTTTGAAAATTATTTTTTATTTATAATTATATAAGTGTTAATAAAGACTATATATATATATATATATATATATATATATATATATATGATGAATATATAAGCAAATAAAAAATAACAGTTGACATGCCGCTAAACAGAGAAATCAATCAATCTATTAAAATAAACAAAAAGAATAGGAGGAAATAAAGTTTTAAAAACAATATTATCGTTAATATAAAATTAAAATCTCAACCTCTATCAATATATATATATATATATATATATATATATATATATATATATATATATATTTTTGTGTGTATTGATAGATGGAATGCTTCTCTTTAATTTAGGAATTTCAACTATCATACGTAACGTCATAACTATGGAATTCTGTGAGCCGTAGCCTTTGTGAAATGAACCGAGTGTAAATTATCTCCCCACTATCTATCTATCTATCTATCTATCTATCTATCTCAGTCCATATCTTTCTATCCATCGATCTACACTCGGGTATACTGCTGAGAAAATTATCACTATCTCCAAGAAGACATTATGACTAAAAATCAATAAATAAAATTATTTGGTCAGATTTTTGGAAGTTGGTCGGACATGGAAAATATATACCCACCCAAACACAGAAGAGTACGCGCATGCGTGGATGCATACACGCACATACACACACCCACACAGTTATAGATATATATATTTCATATATGTGTATTTATCTGCATACGTACATGCATATATATTAGATCCATATATATCGTAATATAAACATTTTGGTTGAACTTCTGTGTATGAGTAATGCATTTCATAAATTGTAATGTATAAAATCCTTTTTGGATTTATAGATGCGTTTTCTTAAATTTCTGCAAGTTTCCCCATTGTATTGTGAGGAGCAGTTTTGACAGTTTATTTTATATATAGCTGCTTTAGACTTATTATTGTTGTGGATAATTTTGGTTGCAATCATATCCATAAAAGTTTTGGACGTTGTTGTTATATTTTATATTGTTAAGCTTGGATAAATATTTTGGGACAGTAGATGATAGGCTATTAGGTAATATGTGTCTGTTTTTATTTATTTTATTACCATTGGTGTTGTTATTGTCAATACCATTAAAGTTTTGTAGTTGTAGATGTTGCACGCATTTCTCTTAGCGTTAGGATATTGGAGGTTTTTAAAGGTGTTTTCTAAGGTAAATATTGGGGGCTGTAGTTCTTATTGCTCCTGTAATTATTTATTCTGCTGCACAGAGAGAGAGAGAGATGGAAAGTGAGAGAGGAATAGAGTGGTGGGAGAGTAAGATAGAGAGTGAGAGAGAGCGGCGAGGGATATACAGAGAGCGGTAGTGAGCGAAAGAGATGAAGCGAGGGATGGAGAGAGAGGGAGAGGAAAAGAGGGCAATATAAGAAATATGGACCCATAGAAACATAGAGAGTTTGACAGATAGATAGATAGATAGATAGATAAATTCTATCTATCTATTTATCAGCTTGTTGTCTTTCAGCTTGACGTTTAGATGCAAATTTCCACATATCAATATATGTATTTTATCCGAGACAAAAGTGAACATAAAGAAACAAAGTGGAATTTTTTTAAAATGTGTGCATGTATATACAAGTATACAAAAAACGAAGGCTTTAATGGATGTATATGCTTAGGTGGATGTGTACGTATGTACGCTTATGTAAAAGTGTATATATATATATATATATATATATATATATATATATATATGTGTGTGTGTGTGTGTGTATCTTTCTCTCTCCCCTATATCTCCCTATCTATCTATCTATCTATCTATCTATCTATCTATCTCTCTCTCTCTCTCTCTCTCTCTCTATATATATATATATATATATATATATATATATATATATACATATAATTAAAATCCTACATTGAAAAATAGGAAAACAGTTATAAATAAAACAAACACGCACACAGATGGACAGACAATCTCCAAGACTGGAAATTAGGAGATGATAAAATAGGGTAATTAATCTTTATGATACCCACTTATTCTCAGAGATTCCAAGACATTTCCCTCACACACGGTTTGGTCTTCGTTTTATTTAAACTGAAGAAGACAAACAGAGCACACACACACACACACACACACACACACACACACACACACACACACACACACACACACACACACACACACACACATTATCATTATTACTCTCATACATAATTATAGGTATAACATATAATATGGAAGAATATATAAATCAATCTAAAATATTTAAAGCGATCAATATCAAAGATTTAAATTTTCCTTCAGGTTCTTTTCATATAACAATCAATGATAAATTGTTAATAATAATAATAAAAATAATACGCATATACAGGCAGAAATAACTATAATACACACACACACACACACACACACACACACACACATATATATATATATATATATATATATATGAAGAAATATAGTTTTAAGATGTGCTATATTTATGGGATAAAGTGCTCAATATCAGAGATAGAGCATATGTAGATATAAAAGTGAATATTGAAGTCAACATTCAGAGGCGACAGTGTTTCATGCTCGGCGCAATCGTCAGGCCTTATATATATCTTTACTGGATTCTCATATTCAAGTAGAAGCTGTTTTTTTTTAATTAAACAGTATTTTTTATCCAACTACGTCTACCAACCTGAATATTCGAGAAATCTTGTCAAAATATATATATATATATATATATATATATATATATATATATAAACCGTGTGTAATCGCAACATTGTCCAATTGTTAGATTAAGATATAGGCCGTTGTATCTTAGAAGTTATTAAAGATATCTGACTGGAATTCTCCGAGGTTTTATAACACTATTGTACTCTACTCTGAGCAATAATAATTTATGATTACTCTCCAAGTTTAAACGTGACGATCATAAATGCACATGACATATTCATTATTAATTAATCATAGCTAACGATCAGAAGTTCACTGAAGGATTGATATAAATTCTCAATAATATATATATATATATATATATATATATATATATATATATATAATTCTAGGATCATTTTCAAACAGATTTAAGATGATCTTAGCCTCCTCTAACCTTCTATGTTCCTGTCCGGGAGTAACAATGTACCCAGTTGTTTGACGTACGATTTCATTATCAAGTATTTTTTCACTGCTGTTTGGACTGTCATAGTAGAAACTCCCCCCTTTATCGCTCTCGGATTATGGATTGATTTGGATCTTTTCTAATTGACCTCTTTAACTCTTTATGATCACTCTTCCTGTTGTGACCTCCTGGTCCAGTTATCTTCTCTACTGTTCCCACTTTTTTAAAACACATTCACCGTTCTCCTGATGGTTCTTGAATGGAATTTTGATACCATTACTGAAGGCCTGAATGATCTTTTTCCTCCCACCATTGCTCAGTTCGGAAGACAGTGAAGCTGACACAAAACGATTTTAAGCTGTTCTCTTTCTAGCTGAACAGCTCCAAGTGTTTTTCAGTGATTCTTACGACAAATGGTGCCAAGATGGCTTTCTCTTAGTCAGACTTCTTGGACAGTTTTTAATAATTTGACTTTTTGAGAAAAATAAGACCAGGGATAGCAACTCAAACAAATGCAACCAGTACAAATAACACTTATAGTAATAAGAAACAATATGTTATTAAAAGATCCTTTTCAAAATATGCATACATACATAGATACATGTATATGAGTTAAAGATCAAATATACATCGGAATGCGACAAAACGAACAATTTGTAAATGCTTATCAGTCTAACATCTTTTAGTTTTATTAAATATTCGACAGAGACTGAAAGAAAACAGAAAAAAATACAGAACTTTGGTATTTTTCAATTTTGTTTGGGTCGATTCACATGTATCACGTGCATTAAAACCGTAGATATCTCTTTCTCTCTCTCTTTAACTCTCTCTCTCTCTCTCTCTATATATATATATATATATATATATATATATATGTGTGTGTGTGTGTGTAAGTAAGTAATTATATATTATATTTATGTGTGTCTGTATATATGTATTATCATTTTATTGTTTTATTTCCTTTGATTTCTGGAGTGTACGCATTTCTTTCCGGGTCCCAACCAGAGACCTAAGGTCAGAAATGGCATCATGACATTTTCCACTGAGCAGTTTTGAAAAAAAAATCGCATATATTTTACATAGAAAAAGTTCTTCGTAAGGTGTGGGCTGCACTTGTGAGTACAACTTTTTTTATTTCTTTAAGGCATGGGCTACAATGAGTCTATTGGGCTCCAACTATAACTGGAATTGTTAATGTCCTCATGCGCCACACTTTATCGATTTCAAAGTTATCATTATTATTATTATTATTATTATTATTATTACTAACGATTTATCATTGATTATTATATGAAAATACTCTAATGGAAAATTTAAGTCTATGATTTTGATCACTTTATATATCTTAAATTGATTTATATATGACATGACAGCATGATATCTATTTTAGCCCAATAAAAAAAATTGGCCAAAAGATTGTAGAATTCAGTGTTTTGAATTCTTTATTTTCAGGCATTTTCTTTTAATCAATTCTCTCCAAGCAAAGCGATAAAGCCTTTGAGTTGCAAGGGATTACTAGGAGCGAAAGAAAAAAAGACTTTAGAAGGAAGTGGAAACCCAATCCTAAACATTGAACAAGGGATAAACCTCTACTCCTGTTCAAAAGATCGGATATTTATGTGAACCTAACGATTAATTCCTTGAAGCATTAAAATAGAAATTTATAATTAATTGCACATTAACTGAAATTAAAGAAGTTTTTTTTACGATAGAACGTTTATATTTATTTAAAGCAATGGAATATTTTTCGTTTTTTGTTGCTAAAATACTGATGATTTAATTCTAATTAAGAGCTACAAAGAACAGAAACTTGTGGAAAGCTATGATCACCTAATGTCCTTAGGGGACACAATACATGAAGAAGAAGTCCCATCTGACGGGGGGAAATTTCAGTTTTCGAAAGAAAACTGCGTGCATTAATGTGTCAGTGTATATTTGAATGTATGCTCGACTGTTTTCTTTACAGCTTTTGATATGCTTGTGTAAATAACTACTTTTACAACTACAAACAAGCATATCTATATATCTATATATATATATATATATATATATATATATATATATATATATATATATAGATAGATAGATAGATAGATAGATATGCACATAAGCATTTATCCACTAAAAAAATAACGTTTAAAGTAATAAGAAACGCATACACATACACACACACATACATATTAGTGGATAAACGTTTGTTGACTGAGATGCATATATCACCCTATGCATTCGAATATATTATCTTAATAAAGAAAAGAAATTGTGAATTTTCACAGGGTCAAATTTGTGTTATGAAACATACACACACACAAACACACACACACATAAATTTATACACAGATATTTATGCACATATACCTATTTACGTATGTACATATACATATTTATGTATGTACATGTATATATATATATATATATATAAAAAACATATATATATATATATATATATATATATATATATATATATATATAAACGTATATATAAATGTATGTATGTTTGTGTGCGTAAAAAAAAAAAGAGCAAGAGTGAAGTTGGATGACGTAAAATGGGAATATATAAAAAAGAAGAATTCTTTAACTTAATAGTTTTTATGTAGACTATAGATTTTATTCATGTAAAATAATATTATTTTTCACATGAGCCAGATTATCGATGAGCCATGTCTTACATCACTCTCTTTCCGTCTCTTTCTTTATACCATATATATATATATATATATATATATATATATATATATATATATATATATATATATGAAATGATGACAAAGGTAATTTTGTATATTTTTATGCCTTTTATTCAGGTGGTATGTGAGAGCACAACAAAAACTTTGGGATATTATAACATTTTCTGTTGCTCTTGCAGCTTTAGTCAGTGTTTTGAGATTGAATACTGACGAAGGATATAGGAGTGGTCGAAAATTGTTGCAATCTACCAAAAATCTTTATTGCACTCCCAGATATCACCTAAATAAAATAAACATAAAATTATACAAATATCTTCGTAATCATTTATTTATGTAATCCATGGATATTTACAACCAACACACACACACACACACACACACACACACATATATATATATATATATATATATATGGAGGAAATGATATATAAATTTTTATATGCCAGAACAATGTTAGTAAATTTAATGACAAAGTGGATTTTTTTTAGTGCGAGGCCTTTCGTCATTTTGGACTTTATCGGACTAAAGTGGTGTTTCTGTTGATGTAATTACGCATGCGCACAAAGTTGAAAGAGAAATAGAGAAACGCGAGTGTTCTTTAATATTATATAGAAAACTCTGAAAATGTTGGGACGCTAAAATTTTAAACATTTAAATGTAATTTTTAATTTTGTTTCATAGATGTATCTGGGTATATAACCTGGCCATTTTCTTTTAGTTTCTTTTGTTTATGTTTTTATAACTTTTGCTATTAATTTCCAACATTGTGATAATAGAAAATCTTGCAAGAAAGAGGAAATGTTGTAGGAACATGGACGCACATTTACTGTGGATGATCTAGTGAATTTAATTTAAATGCTTTGTTATTAAATCTTCATATACATACATACATACATACATAGATACACACTCACACACACATATATATATATATATGTATATATGAAAGGATATATATATGCATACATATTTACATATATAGATGTATAAGAATTTGTGTATTTAGGCAGTAATTCTTCTTTCATGCACATTTCATTGAATACGACAGACAAGGTGCTTCGATTTAGTTTTTTACATAATTTCTCATGTGATCTAATAATTCCTTTCGGATGATACATTTTATAAAAATTGTCCAATTGTTCTTTTTACCTGAGCGCTTTTAAATTTGAAATATATTAACTGTTAACAAGAAATAGATAGTTGTATGTATGTATTTATATAATGTTTTTATTTTCAAAACACGATGAAGATGTATAAGAATATATATATATATATATATATATATATATATATATGTGAAAGGTGTGTATACATATAAATACATATATATATATAATTATAAATACATACATATATATATAATTATAATACATATATATATATATATATATATATATATATATATAATTATTTATATATTATATGCGTGGTACTTATTAGAAAGCGCTAAATATCAGAGATAGAGCTAACATATTTGGTTGGATTGATGTGAGTTTGTGACCCTGAGTTTCACGCTTTTGCGATCGTCAGACAAATATGTTTATGTCTGTATGAGCCCCGGCGGACGAACAAGTGTGTATGTGTGTCTGCGTACCTCATCGGGTGTACGGACATGCATCTACGTTTGCGTTAGCATGAGAGACATCACGACGACGATCCCCAACCCACTCCTATAATAACACCAATACACGCAATCTACATAAATCCAAAATTTTAAAAAATTTTAGTTTGTCTGACGATCGCAAAACGTGAAACCCAGGGTCACAAACTCACATCAATCCAACCAAATATATATATATATATATATATATATAAAATAAAAAGGCTTGTTTAAGCCTTTTTATTATATCCTTACTCTGTCCTGGACATTGAGTTCTACCTGGATTTTTCCTCTTGGAATTTTTATTCTAAAAATATACATGTGTGGGTATTTATATATTTCGCATACGTATGTATATTTACCACTAATATTATCTATCTATCTATCTATCTATCTATCTATCTATCTATATATATATATATATATATATATATATATATATATATATATATATAGTATTCAGAGAAAAACATACACTCTCGAAAATAAATAAATATACTATTTAATAAATAAACGGAATGTCTAATCTAATGCGAGTATCCATGAAAAATAACGTTTTCAGTAATAAAACATATAAAGATAAATAAAACCATGGATAGTACTGATGACAGCATGCTAATACTAAAAAAGGCAAATATTTAAAGAATGCTTTGGTCCATCATTCTTCAAAGACCAAGCATTGAAAAAATGTCTTTTTATTAATCCTAACAAGAACAACAAAAATAGGTAGGAGAAAAAATTGCTGCATTATTAAAAGATTAAAATCGTCTTCCAAATGATTTTTATCTTTTCCCATTTTAGCATTCGAGTGCTTTTATTGGTAATATTTAATGCTTTAATACAATTTTGTATTATCAAGTCACTGTTCGAATACACACACACACATATTTATATTTTGAAAGAAAATTTTAAGGATTAAAACAAAAATAAACAGACATAGTACGTCTAAATTATTTAACCAAACCTGTTTGAATGAAAATATGCTGCCTAAATACACATACACACACAGACACACATACATACATATATACATTCATATATATATATATATATATATATATATATATATATATATATATATATATATCGTCTTCTGAGGACTTTATCATGGTGAATTGATTTAATAATGGAAGATTATGTTCTTAGAGGACGAAACGTGTCGTCTAATATAAGTTTTCCTTTTTGTCTAATATATATATATATATATATATATATATATATATATATATATATATATATATATATTATAAATTAATTGATTTAAAATATGTTTTTTTCCGCTACAGTTCTAACCATGTTTCAAAAATAGAAACATGGTTAGAACTGGAAAAAACATATTTTAAATCAATTAATTTACAAATCTGTAAATTTACATTGGCACTATTTTGTAAAAATAAAAATATCTATAAGAACACCGGATTTTATATCTTACTGTTCTTTCTTTTATATATATATATATATATATATATATATATATATATATATATATATATGATATTTACTAATAAAATATTTAAGATATATTTTTAGATGTATGAAGCGTTTAGATTTTTTTAGGTATCAAATCCACGCTACGATTTCTAAATGTGAAAAGATCGATTATTTGCCTCCAAAATTGTAATATTAGATTCCTGTCTTTCTTTGAATGCCTACAGCACAAAAGGCCCATTCCGTCTTCTTTTCGGTTAACATGTCGAATATAATGAATATTCTGTAATTTTGTTATGCGAATGCACGAACTAAACGATTATTCACTCCTGTTTGCAAAGATATTTTAATAATGCAAGATTATCGGAAAATTAATTCAACAGATTATAGATCTCTGATATCTTCTATTTCAAAGTAAGAGTTAATTTTCCGCGAAAATATACTCTAGTCATATACGGAATAATAACACTTGCAGAATTTATTAAGCAAACATTTGAAAACGTTCATTCACTTAAATAATTACATATTTAGTAACACTATAAACAGTAAAAGCATGTTTCGGTAGGGAGCAGATGACAACATTTCCATTGAACACGTCATATCGCGTTCACTGATGAAAAGAATATTAATAAGTTTAAAATTGGTTTATGCTCTACTAGAAAACATTAACTTCAGAGTTATGCAACCACCTAAAAAATAATTTTACCTTCGCCTAATGTTGGTGTAGTTTAATTTTGGTGCTAAAAGGTCATACCAAAAGAAATCAATAAAGAAATATGAGATTTAAATTTGGAAATTTTATTTTTAACCACTAAATATTGACTTAAGAGTTTATTTGTCAAGTTTTTATATTCTGTTTATCAAAGAAAAGAATATTGAACTGTTACCTAATATCACTCCTTCTATATGGCAGCAAATACTGGACAATCTTCTCACAGAAAAAGAGATTTGAATCAACAGAAATGTGGTTCTACAGAACGATGTTGAGAATATCATGAACCGAACGTGAGCAACGGCGAAATCCTAGAGACAGTGGAAACTAAAAGGACTCTTATACTTAACATCAGGAAGAGGGAGTTAAAATTTCTAGGGAACATAATGAGGAAAGAGGGCTTGGAAAATTTGATACTCATAGGACAGAGGAAAACGATGCATAACTTACCTAGTGAGCTTGAGTAGATGGAAGAGTCGGATTGGAAGAGATGGTAAAAGGGCAAAAAATATTAAGAGCTAAAAAAGGACATGAAATTGTGGAGAGATATTATCGCCAGTGTCATGAAGGAACAAGCTACAGTCATCTACATAGAAAATAAGCAGGTAACGAACTGTAGATCTATAAATGCCTACCGCAAAATTCGGTAATAATTGTAAAAATAAATTTAAAATCTACTATTAATTAAAAGTTTCCAAAAAATCCAGTATTATAAGTTCTAAAAAATCAGTTATTAATTATAGGTTTAAAATATCAATTATTAAATATCGTTATATACACATCCTTTATACTTTATTCGGTCAAGTGAAAATGCTAATGATGAATGAGGAATGTAATATGGAAATCATGAACGTAAGACGGATAAAACTGCGGCAATAAACATAGATTAATAATAAAAAAATATGACATTAATAATAGGTTCTTAAAATTTCCGGTAAATGATAAGTTTATAAAATCCTGCATTAATTATAGGTTTATAAAAATCTAGTATTGTATTAGGTTTGGTGCAAAAATAATGACGTAATAATGTCGTTTTTTATGTAATTTTTAACGTCAAAAAACGATATTATTACGTCATTATTTTTGCTCAACCTAATATATATATATATATATATGGGAGAGTGGCTAGTGGTTACTTAATAAAATAAATATAATATATATATATATATATATATATATATATATATATATATATATATATATATATATGTGTGTGTGTGTGTGTGTGTGTGTGTGTGTGTGTGTATGCTTAATCCTAGAATTTAGGTATACTCAAAAGAATAAAGTTTGAACAGAAAGCCTCCCTATGAACCCACTGTCGTGGCAAAAACTTATCGGATCTCTTCAGTATGTGGAAAAAAAATCCCTGGAAAGAAAGTCACATTTAAAAAGACACAGCCGTGTGCGAAATAAATTCTTTTTCATCATGTTTCCGTTTGGTCAAAAGACTAATTAATATATAAAAAATATTAGTAGTCTTATTATCAATCTTTCGAACTTATTTCACGAGCTTATTATATCTACATATTTTAAAACATACCATATATATATATATATATATATATATATATATATATATATATATATATATATATATAAATATATATATAATTTTATCTTATAAGATTGTAAATTGCTATCAATTTAAACAACGGTACTGTAGTATTTTGAAGGCCGCATTATGGAAAACTTTTTTTTTTATCCACGAATTTCTTTCAGTGGCCTATTTTATCTACATATTAGGAGAAGAATACGTGGAAAATCTCTCTTTATTATATATATATATATATATATATATATATATATATATATATATATATAGAATAGACTAAATATTTTTCTAGACTGTATATAATTCTATATTTTTCTAATAATTACACCTACAAGCGGAATCTACCAACCTAAAATAACTAATATTAGATAGTTTCCACGGTACCACTATTTATTTCACGCATCCGCTGATGAAGAACACAGGCGTGTTCGAAAATTCCGAATTTGGAAACTCAATCTCCGTGCTTCATTTTTGTCACCTGGTTAATATTAATAAATATTTTTTGTACAGATTTCATCAATACCCTTTCGTTTGACGTTGTTTTATTGACCAACTTATATACTCTACTATATATATATATATATATATATAATTTTATCTTATAAGTTTATAAACTATCATAAATTTAAACAGCAATATCTTGAAAGTTTTGAAGACACCATTATGGAAAATGTAAACTTTGCCAGCAGGTACCCCTATTTAAATTATTTAGATAAATATATTAATGCGGGAAACATTAAGAGAGAATTGCAAAGTTATGATCGTGGTAATCGCTGTAAGACGCAAGACGATTGGCAACGATATTTAGCTGGTCTGAATATCATTGAAACCATTAAAGCAATGATATTGATATTAACACAGCGAGTCGCTTCGTTCCCTAATGGGTCTTCACTGCATCTCGATACTCTTGCTTGAGATCTGTGTTTCTCTAATGGCGCAAAAATATGTTTTACATAGTTTACCATCCGCCCCCCCCCCGACACCAGTGGTAAAAACTTTGAATATCTGAAGAAATGTGTCCACCACTTACAATTTAGAAAACATATGTTCTACGTTTAGCTAGGAGATGGAGAAGAGACTTGAACAGTCAGAAATGTGATTCTACTGACAAATGCTAAGAATGCCACGGAGAAAAAAATGTGAGCAACAAGGAAGTCTTCAGGAAAATGGGAAAAACAAGGAAGCTTAAATAGTTGAAATTTCTTGGATAGATAATGAGAAAAACAAAAGAATTTAACACTTACATGTCATATTGAAGTCAAGAGTAGTAGTGAGTTAAATAGTGAGTAACCTAGTTAAAGTGGGGGTGGGATGTATACATTAAAAATTGCTTAATTTTCTGGGGCCACATTCGAAACGTCGCCAAATAATCTAAAAATAAAAATAAAAATACCATGTTAAAAGCGCCAAGGAGTAGGTCCCCAAATGGGTTATATCCTGAAATTAGGTAAATTCCGGAAAATTTTTGAAATATCGTACTCTCATCATATGACCCCTTGTTTGAAAGTTTATGTCAAGCAGATGAAGAATATAATGTCAAAAGGTTCTTAAATGCGACAATAAGCTTAATAATGATACTTTTATTCAGTTGAATATGTGATAATTAAGTGTTTTGAATTCAAGAAATTCCATACATAATAAACAAACTCTGGTAATATTATGCAGTAGTTGAACTAATCCTGGCAAAACAAAAATATCACTTAGTGTTGTAACCTAAGGAAGGTCACTGCATAGAATAATCTTACGAAGGTTGGTGATGAACGATAATACTTTGGACAAGAACAAAACATATAAGATTCGCCAGCGGCGCGTAGATGAAATAGTCAACAACTACAAGTGAGTCAAGTGAATTCCACAATGAATCTCCAACTGCAGGATATCTACCAACTGCCCCATGCGGTCAGATATGGCACAAGGCCGAATTATTGTTGAGTATCCGAGCCCATAAGCTGGGCTAAAAATTTCCCGTATACCCTGCATAAAACGGGGTCGAGTAGCTGTTTTCCGAGACGAGACTCTGCCCTTTGACATAGCCTCTTCTCTGAGTTTGACCAGCACAACTGGATACGAATCTCCAACTGCAGACCAACATACAGCATTTACTACTGTATTTATGTGAATGGGGACATACCCATTATCGTCCGTAGGTATGCTACAACACTTAGTGATATGAAAATCTGATAATTTGGAATTCCTTAATTCCCAAACAGATCCTGGAACATTCACCTAGAAAGAGGAAGTTCTGGACTCTGTTGTATTGAGTGTACCTAAATTGGCGAACTGGGATCATTTTTTTTAAAACATTTCACCCCAAGCAAGACGGAAGTGCCACTAGCACGCAAGGGGTTACAGAAAGTGAGAACAAGAGTAAAGAGGCGTGAAAGAGGAAAGGATGAAGAGAAGGACGGCGACTAGATCAAGGCATCTGGAAATGTCAATTGACATTGCATTTGAATAGTTTTGAGATGATATCTATCAGGGAAGCAAGTAAGAGGAAGGGAGTTCCACAGATGGGAAGTGCGAGACATTAAGCTATTGGAGTAGAAGAAACGGCTACATTAAACTTTTTTTAACAATGAAGGGGTGGGACTACGATACCGACCTAGTGGCACGTTTAAACTCATGCAGTTTGGGAACTAGCGAAAATAGCTCGTCGGAGAAGTTACCATGAAAGTATTTGTAGAAAAGTCAGAGGGAGGCGATGGCACGTCTGTGAGAGAGCGACTGCAGACGAGATGCCAGATCAGGGCCAATCACATTGCATATCTGACTAGACTGTATTTTGTCGATTACCCTAAGAAGAACAGTGGTGGCTCCAGACCATATACAACAGCAATATTCCATGCAAAGACAAATGGTTTATAGATTTGAAGGATGGATTCGGGCAAGAAAAACTTTCTGGCGCGACACAGAGAACCAACTTTCCTTGCGGTAGATGAAGCTATTGATTCAATGTATTTGTTCCATCTCAGGTTAGCAGATATTGTGAGATGAAGCAGTCATAAAGAAGTGCTCTAGTGGAGTTGAACATCAGGCATTCTAATGGGAGGCAGGGAGGGTTCTCTGTGGGGAGTAATAGAGAGTAGTTTTGTTTTTGAGGCATTAAAGTTAACCAGTCATTTCCTGCTCCAGTCAACAACCGATTGGAGGCCCTTTTCCAGACTAACGGCCAGGTTAGTTTTGTCAGCGATACAAGATTTGCAGGAGTAAATAGTGGTGTCGTCTGCATAGATGCCTACTTGGGAACTGATGACATTAGTAAGATCGTTAATGAAGGTAAGAGTGTAGGACCCAGGATAGAGCATTGGGGAACACCTGCGTTCGTGAGAAAGAAACTGGAGGATAATCCGTTTGACAGGAAAAATTGTATTAAGTCAAATAATCATCCCGAGATACCGTATCCCTGAAGCTTATGGAGGATGCCGCCATGCGAAAACTTATCAAACACTTTAGAGATATCTAGAGCAACGGCACGAGCTTCTCTGTTATTGTGAAGTGCTTGGTAAACAAATTCAGTTATAGCCATGAGCACATCAGCTGTAGATCGGGCAAAGCGGAAACCATATTGCTTGTCAGATAGCAGGTCATGGGGTGTAAGATGCTTAACCACTTTGGTGTTGATTAAAGCTTCAAAGACTTTGTCGAAGAGTGGTAGGTGACTGATAGGACGGTAGTTAGATGGGTCTGAAGGGTCGCCAGAGTTCTTGAAGACAGGTACAACAGATGAAAATTACCAGCAAGTGGAAAGCAGGAGTTATTGAGGCAGTAGTTGGATAGTTTGGAGAGGACAGGAGCCAGTTCAGGAGCACATTTCTTCAGAACCATGGCTGGTATCCCTTCTCCACCGCTAGCCTGATGGGAACCTAATTTAGAGATGATGCCTAATACCAACGATGGGGTTATGTGCAAATCACTTAACAGAGCCTCAGTTTTTTTGTCTTTCAATACGACATTCAAACGAGCCAACTGCTCACTTAAATGTCCTGCAGTAAAATAATTCCTGTTGAATCCCGCAATACATAGAATGTTTCCTTTAATAGATTCTGTTTTAACTAAGACGTCTAAATACTACTTTCTTCGTTTTGGATTCCCATAATAAATCCATTTTTCATTGTCTGTGTAGAAGCACCAATTAACCACATCCTAGAATATAGCCGGGTATAGTTTAGCCTTGTCCAGAATAACATCCAATGCATGACTGGGTCTAATCTACATTCTACCTCGGGGTATAAACTAGCGTAGTCTAAATTATACTCACCTAAGCCAGTTTATACACCTTTTACTCATTACTGTTTTACTTGACTGAAATGTCATTTGATGACGCCATTCTACAAATTGATATTAATGGCTGATATGAACTCATTCAACAGTAATCAGGTAGCCATGTTTCTAAAACGGAACTAATTCTTGTTCAATTAATACAGTTGTTGTATACCGAGTGCTCTCTAGAGTATAGGAACTTGTTCATAATAAAATATGTTTTATCTTTGAATTGCTAGCTTTTCATATTAATGTCAGGTATGGCGCCACAAAATAAAAAAAAATTAGCGGGGGATAAATCTAATATAAAGTTCCCATATAGATCACTTGTAGGGTGTATACAAGAAAACTCTGCGGATGTGTGATACTGCATGATTCATAGTTTTTCGACTATCATTTGTCTATGCAATAATATACATCTTATTATAGAAGAAAAAAAAAGGTGGAATATTTTGGTGTCGTTGTCGTCTAAAACAGTGTTTCCCAACCAATATTCACATGGCCAGAATGGGCGACTGCAAATTTCAGGTGTGCCACAGAAATTTTATAACTGGATATATTTATATAACTGGATATATATGTAAAATAGAAGTAATCTTTTACACTATAATAATTTCATGGGTCACAGAAGAATTCTGAATTCAAAGTTGGCCATGAGCTAAAAAGGTTTGGAATCACTGTTCTAAAGTACAGTCTGTAATATACCAAACGGCAAATGGTCCGAAATCAGAGAGGCCTACGGCACCGTGCCTTGTCCCAGTATTGCGTTTTGTTCTAACCTTTGTACTACGCCCGAAGAGTCCATTATTTTCTGTTATGGCTCAAAATAGTGGGCGAAGGGTGCTTCGAGACGGCATGATTTGTTTTTGAAGTTACCTTCTTACCTTTACCTAAAGAAGCAGAACCTTCTTCTAGGCTGATTGCCAACCAAGGTTATACGGCCCAGTCTCTCCTTGGCTAGATGCGGGAAAGAGATTGATTCTTACATTTTCCAATGTTATTATCACGTAAGTGAACGCAATGAACTCGACTGGAATTCGAACTCTCCGAGCCTCATCCATTATTCCACCGTGTCTCCATTCTAGTCTCATGGGGTATATCCTAGCCGATCCAATTTTATAAAGTGGACGAGCCTACCTTGTAACAGCCTATCGTAGAATAACCACGGGCATATTCTAGGCTGGGGATATACTCTGGGCGTGGGGGGTGGGAATGCACTGGTCTGGGGCGTGTATAGGATATTACACCGGTATTATTTTGTTAAAAAATAAACTTTGCTCTCTGCCAAGCAAAAGCAGTTTAAACGTAGATTAACGTACGTTTTAGCTTAATGATTTTACAAGCATGAATGTGATGAATAAACTTTGAAGACCTTTCAGTCGTCTGAACTGCATGAGGAGCACATGCTTATTTTCAAGTCAGAAAGGCAGGAAATTCGTAACCAATAGAAACATTAATGCAAAACAATATCTGTAATGCCGAATTTTGCCCTATTCTCCTCCCAGACAAAGTCAATCTTAGTAAATACAAACTTCCCCTATTGCCTGTACATGAAAATTTTTAGTAGACGAGCGACACTGTATGAACTGACTGTGGATACAATAATATACATTGTTTTAGAGGAGAAATGGAAGCGGTATATTGTGGCCTAATGGAGTATATTCTAGGCTAGCCAATTTTATACACGGGGGTATAAAGTGGTGTCGCCTATCTTATAAACTGGGTTTAACACAGCCTAGCGTAGAATAAACATGGCCGTGTTTAGGGCTGGGAATATATCTTGAGTTGAGGGTATAAATTGGACTGTAAGTATAATTAAAGTGGAGATGTCCTCTGGGCTTGAGGAATATACATTAGGCTGTTACATCGATGATTATCTTGTTAAAAAATATAAACTTAGTTCTCTGCCATTTTGCTATCTAATTTTGCCTTAAGCCAGACAAAGCCAAGCTTAGTAAATAGCCCCATTATTTGCTTATAACTATTAAAGATTTTTCTCTTTCTTACTCTCTCTCCTTCTCTCTTTTAATTTGGCAAGCCTTTTGCAGTAAAACTAATAACTAAACCCACACCATAGATTAACTAAATTAATTTAGATTTCTATTTTGGGATTTTTTTCTTAATTAACTTGTCAGAATGTTTTACGTTCTGAACAATATTAATTGTGACACGGATACCTGGCTTGGTTTTATATATATATATATATATATATATATATATGTGTGTGTGTGTGTGTGTGTGTGTGTGTGTAAAGGAGAAAAAGAGAATGAGTTGAGACAAGCTTTTCTTGAGTCATGAATTTAGCTGTACAATTAATGACTCAAGTTCAGAAAATTTCAAACTCACATACAGACGTTATGACAAGGTCGAAAATTGGTGTCACAGCATTTTTCTGTTATCGCCGTGGAAAGTGTTTAGGATGATTTGCCACGGAATACATTCTTTCTTTTCTTTTTATGTGCCATGTCCATTCAGGACGTTGGCGATCATGGCTCTCCACCTCCCTCTATCCCTTGCAACTCCCAACAAGTTCCTTCCCCCTGCCATCTCCCCCAGACCACATTGTGTCATTCGCTAGGTAATGTCATGTGTTGAATTTCCTTGTGTCTCTTGCCATTTATTCGACCAGTGAGTATCAGATTCTCCAGGCCCTCATTATGTGTCCCAGGAATTTCAGCTGCCTTTTCCTGATGTTTAAGCTTCCTCCTTGTTTGCATCCTCTCTAAGACCTCATCGTTGCTCCCACGCTTGGGCCATGATATCCTCAGTATTCTTCTGTAGAACTACAATCGCCTCGAGTCTCTTCTTCATCTTTGAGGAAATCGTCCAACATTCGCAGTCGTAAAGAAGGACAGATGTCACGTAACAGTTCAGTATTCTTTTCTTTGTTACCAAAGATATCCTCCTGTATAGCAGTACTCTGCCCAGCTTTTGGAATGTGTCCTTGGCCATCCCAATACGCCTACGGATCTGAGTGTCGCACTTACCGTCCTATGTCAAGACGCTTCCCAGGTATTTAAACTTCCGTGTCTGCTTGATTCCAGTGTTTCTGACCTTCAGATTGCATTTCGATCTCATCCTCTTACTGACGACCATGCACTTCGTTTTTCTTGTAGTTTATGCTTACTACCTTCTTCTCACTCTCTAAATCATGGTTGCCATAATACATTAATATTGCATTTAGTTCAATCCTCACAATTTGAATAGTTAAATGAAAATTAGTCAAACGATGAATGTCACTTTGTAGCATTTCTGGGGAGCAGTGAGTGTAAAAGGTTAGCAGTTGAGTGTCATCAAGAATCAATCGAAAAAATACGTCTATAAGATACAAGTGGTGTCAAATCCACGTCGTAAATATTACATTAAAACTTGTTCAAAATCTGAATGAGATCGGCCACGTTAAATATCTAGAGAAACTGGACCTGAAAATTTGAATTTAAGCATTTCTGAGCATTTCTGTACATTTAACTTTATATATGTAAAACTGTAACTGGTGTTAGTTGTATCTTTCCTGCACACTCCTTATTATATAAGCAACATTTATAAAATCCACACAGAATCTCGGATATGTCTACCTACTACTATAAACGGTGTAATGTAAATTCTTTGACGCACCCCAAAAAATCCCCAAATAAACACGTTAGATTTATAAACATTTCCCTACCCATATTTAACCTGTGTTTGATCCCAGTCCAAACATAAATACGTGCATACATACATACATACACACACACACACACACACACACATATATATATATATATATATATATATATATATATATATATATATATATATATATATATATATATATATATATATATATATATATATATATATATATATACACATACACATATATATATATATATATATATATATATATATATATATATATATATATAAGCTATTATTGGAACAAATTCCTTCTCGGAATGAAACGCGCCACTTCAGTGTTTTTCCATTTTATCTCTGCGCTTACTCAATATTTGTCTGATATATATATATATATATATATATATATATATATATATATATATATATATATATATATAGAGAGAGAGAGAGAGAGAGAGAGAAAAGAGAGAGTGCTATGGGTAAATTGCTGCCATTTTATATCTTTAATTTCGCGTATGAACGTTGTTTGTTTATGATTTTGTCGATTGCACATTATAGTAGGGTTCGTTGGGTACCGACTGTGAGAAAAAGAGAATTATGACGCAATTCATTTCGCCAGATATTTGGAAACAGCTTGCTGTACTGCTTGGTATTTCAGAGTATCTGGGTGTCAATCTGAGGACAATGCAGAGCATTCAGAATGAGCTGCATGAGTTTAATGATGATTACGAAGGTACGGAAGCTTGGAAAATGCATTTTGATTGTTCTGATAAGAAAAGAACTCCCAAATTTGTTGGTGACTGCTTCAATACGGTGTCTAGATGAGGTACTACTGCCCTTGGCCAGGATGGTGGCTGCTGGAAGACCCTATGTCTGACAACAGAAGTCCGCAATATGCCACACAAGCAGAAGAACCCAGTCATGGATCTCAGAAAATTTCTTCGACCACATCACCCTTTACCTCTGGCCAACTAACTCCCTGGATTTAATCCCCCTTGTAAATTAGTAAATACAGTTTTTACTTAATAACAATATCAGCTAACCAGTAGAAATTAATACAGAATTTTAAAATTAAAAAAGAACATGAAAACAATTCTTGTAAAAATTCATTATTCATCAATTATTATTATTCAATTATTTTTCTTATGACAACAGTGTCCATAACATACTATATTCATAAAAACAATTGAAATCTTTTATAATTAAATAATGTCTTTGTTTTCTATTTTACGATTCAGAGCATATTTTCAGTAAGTGGGAGTCCTGTTTTACAAAAAAAAAAAAAAAGAAAAAAATATATATTTAAATTCTCCAATGACTTCTGCTTATAACTAATAGAAATATTAAGTCATACAAAAATGAATTCCTCGAAATTTCATAAAATTAAATAAGTAGAAGCTAGACATAAGAAAGCTATTTTTACCAAGATTTTCTAAAAAGGAATCTTTTCTAAAATAATTTTAATTCAACTGTGAATAAGTCATGAAAGTTTAATTAAAATTCGATAATTATTTCATTTTTGCAAGAATTTCGGTGTTTCTCACCGCAAAAATATCTTATACTAATTTATGGTCACCTGATGTCGCAAGAAAAAGTTTTAGCAAAATTTTGATGGTTTTAAATAGGATTAAAATATTATTTAATAATCAAAAAATTCTTTGGTCTTTCCTCTTTAAAATAACAAAGATATTGACGATAAAACTTTATTTTTATTAAGTATGTTTGGACTATAAACCTATAAAGTAAAGTTTTGTTACATATATAAAAGCAGGTTTTGTTAAAATCAATTGACAATATCTGTCTGTTTAATTTGATTTTTTTAAATTTTCAAAAAGATGTTGCGCCTCTGGATCTAAATTTTCATAAACTTTCCAATTTTCATGTCTTATTCTGTTTTTGTTCAAATCCTTTCACCCGTCCCAGTTATT
>CAHIKZ030001260.1:245000-260000 GCA_903632075.3 Acanthosepion pharaonis
TTAGCAGTAAAAATCACCAGGGTGGCTGCGTTTGTGTAGAATTTTGCGGTAGAGTCGTTAGTGTAATTATTTCTTTGCCGTCTCACGCTGTCACAAGGTCAGTTTAATGTGAGGAACCCGAGTGCGTACACCCGGGCCAGGTTAAAAACAGCCCAATCCCCCTCCCCACAACAGTCCGTTGCGGTGGCATCAGTATTACTACCGACACCTCTTTAGTACAATGAGTGAGGTAGTATACCTCTTCAACTGTTCCCCGAGGACCGGGCACCTCTCAATATTTACAGTTGCGCTCTGTCTGCAGACAGGGACACAACTGAGAGATGATTAATGGAGCTTCACGAGTTATAGACCCGCCAGGATTTTCAACTTCCCCGGTATCAGAAGCCAGGGAAGTATTAATACTGTTGCTAAGTAACCCCTAAACCGTTCTGTTTATCTCACACGTCCTCTGATGACCATAGTTAATTTATAGTTTCGCGCTTTAGGCTAGTGCGTGTTATACGCTTGCCTCTACAATAAATGGGGATATCGTAATTTCTCGATAATAATACGCACCCATAAATAATACGCACCCCAGCAAATGATCCAAAAATTAAGAAATATATCTATCTCTATGTATAATACACATCTAAAATTTTGTCAAAAAAAAAAAAAAATAATAATTAAGAAGACATATTGTCGACCCTGAAATTATTGTAAAATGGATCCAGGAATCTTGGGATTCCTTCAGTGAGGATATTATAAAGAGAGGTATCAAAAAGTGTTGTCTCATGACAGCCATGGATGGCTCTAAAGATGATATCCTTTGGCAAGAGAATGAAGAGGCCGTAGATAATTTTGAACAGGACGAAGATAATATGATGATGAAAATTAAAATTTCAATAAATTGTTAACTCGATATCCTCTTTTCTTCGAAATTGGCCTTTCTTCTTTTGCTGTCCTGGGTATGACGATAAATTACACCCGACAGCAATCGTAATTGCTGTTGTTCCCAGATCTGACTCGGGGGGGGGGGGGGTAGCACCTGTTAGGGTACAAGTTATGTGCAAATAGTTAACCCCCAATACCTTAAAAGCAGATATTTTCCGCCAAATAAAAAAATGCGGTTACTGATAAACATAAATTTATTGACAAAAAAAAATGTTACAATTATTATTGCTGGATTTAAAATGAAAATTGGGATAATATCTTTCTTATTTTTGAACAACAAGTACGTATCTATTATCATAAATCAATAACGAAAAAAATATTTGAGTTTAAAACTATTTATAATACGCACCATAAAACTGTCACCTGTAATTTACGGTAAAATAATTAATATTATTTTCGATAGATTACGGTACTTTTACTTTTAGAAAATAAGTAATAACGAAAATGGAATAGAATAGAAATTACCACTAATAAACAATTACAAAGAATAAACACTCATTTTTTTATGTTACGTATTAATTAGGTTCATGGAATTTTAATAAACACGAGATTCAAATAAAGTGCGTATGAGACATCTTAACTTATAAATTTTTAATAGACTTACCCCTTCTCAAATTTCTTGGAGCGTTAACAGTGTAGTAGAAAATAACGTACATAAGAGAATTGATTGATTTGTTTTTTTACGGCTTATCAACCGATTGAAGGTTATTTAAAGCCAGAAAATATTTTTAGCTTCTAAGAATTTTTTGGCGGTAATAATTATTTACTGATGCAAGTCCTAATAATGATTTACTGATACAAGTCCATAGCTGCAGGGGTAGAAGAGTTGGATTCATGCCTTGCCCAATGGTATTTGCGAGTAATTGAATATGACGAACCCTACTGGAATTGGAACGCGGCTCTCCGATTAACAATTTCGAGCTCTTATCCATTACACCGCTCGCACTTTCAAGCATACAGCATCTGGTATTTTCCAGCCGTCTAGCTGCTGACCAGGCTCGACTTTGTTTAACTTCGATGAACGTACGGGAACCGTTGTTTCAACGTGATATGGCCTTAAGCACTGCACGAGAAAAAATAACGTGCATGGCAGAAAGATAGCGAACGGAATGGTTTTGCAGGTCATTGGAAGAGACTTGACCGTTATCAACTGATAAAGAATAAAACATTGTATGGAGACTGGATTTTATCCAACAAAGATACTCATAAATCTCTTCTTGATTTTCAGTTAATTTCTATAATAAAATCATTAGCAATATCTTTTTTTAATATATATATATATATATATATATATATATATATATATATATATATATATATATATATATATATATATATATAGTATGATATCAGGATTAGCATTGCAAGCTATTACTATAAGACATCAATGAAGTTTGTATTACCAAACGTTTGCTGCCCTGGGTAAGACGATAAATTACACCCGACAGCAATCATAAATGTTAGGGTACAAGTTATGTGCAAATAGTTAACCCCGAAACTGCTGTCAAAATATAAAAATGCATTTGAAAAGATTACCGGCAACACAACTTTCATAGTAAAATTTTTATTTTAAATTGCCAGCAATATATTATTGGAAAAAAATATACAAAACAAACATTTACCAGCAATACATTTTTGTAAAAGAAAAATTGTTAAATTTCCCAAGATAATAAAACTTCGGCATTAAATGACCCATAAGGAGTTGATATGCCGTTAAATCAAAGGAAACAAATCAAACGTTTGACATTTAATCAGTCCCAGCCATCGAATACAGAAGTACGTGACCTCACGTTTGCATTTGATATTTTGAGCTTTAGAACGTGAAATGTTGGATAAGTGGACATAAAAGCAGCAAATTCAGGGCTAATATAGCCAGCCTCTGATACATAAGAGAGCAAGAATGTAGACACTGCGTGTTGGAGTTGAAGGGTGGAGATTGCAGGGTTCACGTCAAAGACTGGCAGAGAGTCACTGACAAGATATTGGGGCGAATAAAAGATTCATGTTTCGTTTTATTTAATCTACACATACTTCATTATATATACATACATACATACATACATACACACACACACACACACACATATATATATATATATATATATATATATTTTTTAAAAAGACAGTATTTCTTATTGCACTCAACGTTATTTTTCTGGATACACGTCTGAAGAAGTTTTGATTACAAAGGAGAACGCAGATTCAAACCCTACTTGAGGACGCATTTTATTTAAGCTTTTTGAATGCATGGGCCGGTAGGCGTAATTTACACTGTTTAAAATAAAAAAAAATACCGTCTGTGTATCCATAAAAATAACATTTGAGTAATAAGATATATATATATATATATATATATATATATATATATATATATATATATATATATATATATAGGGTGTTTGAAAAGTAACTCCCCATTTTAAAATAACTATAATTTATTAACTATAATATTTACAAGAAATAGATATGAGAAATAAAGCGTTTAGCATGAGGTTTTATTTAACATTCGATATGGTCACCATATTTTGATCGCAGATTCTCGAGCCGCCCAGGATTCGCATCAACATATTTTCTCATGAACTCTTCTGGTATGGAAGACATAACTTTTTGTATTTTTCCTTCAAGTTCTTTCAAAATCTTCGTTTGGTTTAGTAGACTTGCTCCTTTAACCAACCCCAAAGGAAGAAGTCGCAGGGTGTTAAGTCAGTAAACTTGACTGGCCACACATACATAATATAGAGTTAGTTTTTAATCATCCTGTACATATCGTGTATATAAAATAAGGAATGTTTTTCTATAATTAAATTATTTGAATTACTTTTCTCACGTACTGAATTTACATGATAAAGTGAAATGCATCACAATTGGAATGAGTTGCCCAATGAAGTCTTTCGTGTTCCTCTGCTTGAATAACGGCAATTTGCACGACATGACATAGATTCTACAAGGTGCTGGAGTTATTGAGTGTATATATATCTATCCAGGTACATACGAGGGTAGCCAATAAGTAAATTGTGTTTTTTTTGTTTTTGGGTGTGGCTGACAAGAATTTCGTTCAGTCTGCAACATTTCATCTACATAGTCATAATGGTTTTAATCCGTTAATGTCCACCTTTCAAAAAACAAAAAAAACAAAAACAAAAACAAACAAAAAACATAGGACCATGGGCCTTAATTAGTTATAGGCAGAAACTTATAATTAATACTGGATTTGTTTACAAACATAATTTTTCTTTATCAATCCACCTCAAGCAAGGCGATAATGTCACTCAAACGCAAGGAGCCACTGGGGGTGAAAGAGAATGAAATTAATACCAATTTTTTTGTTTTAATTTTATAGTTAATAACTAATTTTACAGTGGGTAATAATGGGTTAAATCTGGTGAGTGTGAGGGCAAATCGTGTAAAGCAAAGTTAGTCAAATGCTTCTGGATCCAGTTTCGCATCATTCACGCACGATAAGTGCGTTGGGTTATCTTGCTGGAAGAAATCATCGCCACCGGGTAATATGGCGAATGTAAAATGTGCGAAAGATCTGAAATCGGATCTACCATATCTTTCAAGAGAGACTCTAGTTTCATTATTGGGTTTTATAAACCCCACAACAGAACGTACCCTATACCACTACAGAGTTCACATCAGATCGCCCAACATTATACTGACAATCTGATATATTCTCAGGTTATCTTCTCGACACACGAACTCGGCTGTCTGTCTGAAAAAGAGAGAAACGCGTCTCCCTAGGCGATATGGCACCAGATGCTCTCTGGTTTATGCGAGGTACAGTGACCATGTTGTTGATTTATATTATGACATAAAGTATAATATAAATCAAAAATATGGTTTAAAACAGGATATTGTAATTGTTTTGTATAGTGATTGTTCTCGGTTATTCAGAGCTGAGCCAAGCCAAACGACCAGCAGTTGTGTAGTAGGTTTTTGTCATTGTCAACAGCAGTTTTCCAATGTCCATTTCATGAAGCTATTGTTCTTTAGTATCAATTAGTTGATTAGTTGATTTTGCTATGTTTTGCTTATCTCTCTGCGTAGTAGTAGTCGCAGTACAGTTCTCCGTGTCCTGAATAACAACCGGTTTGTTAGGCATAGACACTATGTTCGCCAGTTGTTCTCTACTATTTTTTGTCTATCTAATTTGCATACGATACTACATGTTTAGCAGTATATCAGCCTTTATGGGTTATTAAATGTCGTAATTTAAAAAATTTGAATATAATTTTATGGCTTCACCTAAATATATATTGAAGCACAATTGTAAGCCTTCAACTAAAGATAAAATATATTACTGTTCATTTTGCTTTAAAAAATGTGTATCGTTGGTCCTTTTTTTATATAAAAATGTTTCGTTGGTATTTTTACTATAAAAGGTATTCATAGTCTTTTTCTTTTGTTTTTTCAATATTTGCCCATAGTTGGGAATCTAACAGTGGCTATCTGAATCTGGGAACAACAGCAATTAAGAGGTTTTTCCACGCTACTCTTTACTTTCCCGGCCATACTTCTAGGTGTAGTTTATTGTCATACTCAAGACTATTAAACACTTGTCGCCTACAGACTAGCGTAAAGTGTCACACACTCAAAAATTGTTGACCTTGTCGAAAGACAAAATAGACCTAAACATAAACGATAAACTCATGACTAGTTTAAATAATGCCTGTCGGTTATTATAAAAAAAATACACCGTTTCCTCGTGCAGAGGAGTAATTACATCTTCCATTACATTAAGGCAATTTTTTTGTTGTATCTGCGTCTATTTTTTGACACTCTGGACCTGTGCCTACCTTCTTGATTCTCCCTACAAACGGCTAGTTCTAACAGCTCAGTGAGTGTGGAGACTGGCTGGTAACATTCAATGCCACGAAAACCAAACTAATGACACTCCATCATCGCCGGTCGGACACAGAAATATCACCAATCACGATGAACGAGAATTCGTGACTTGAGTGCCTATTGGGATTTAAACTCAACCCAGACCTCAAGTGAAACACGTACATACGATTCATCGCTGAAGATGTTCAAAACTTCGAATCTCCCGAGCAGAGGTCTTACTGCCGGATATACTATCAATTAATCTTAGAAAACTTTACGATACTTATCATTCTTGTGGCAAGTTATGCTTTTGACTATGGCAACTACCCCAACTCTGCAAATAAAACTATTCTAAATAACTTATTTCACGCTGTCGTAGAAAAAAGGATAGCAATTAATTTTGTAAAAATTAACTGCTACCCAAATTAACTGCTGGTAAAAGTGGTTACTGTGACATTATGTTTATAAGTCCCCAAAATTCATATACTAGCCTAGTGGATAAAAGCGTTGGTTGGATCCAGTGACTTGATCTAAAGAGTTGTGAGTTAAATACTTGAAGAGTTGAGTTAAAGGGAAATAACAGTCGGATGAGTCCTGACACGTGGAACTAGAGGATCAGTTCAAAATTCCAGTCGCATAACCCCCGAAACGTCGTGAATCTAACAAAAAAAAAAAAAAAAAAATGATGATAACTGTGTAAATACATTTCTTTTTAGACTGTGAAGAAATTTGTCCAGCCATAACTGCCATAGAGAGGAACCAATATGACATAGCAATTATTTTTTATATTACCTAATACTTTGCTTAGCTTTTGGAAGGCATTTTTTCTATTCGCATTTCAGTGTTGTATTTTCTGTCGTTTGTTAACAAACACTTCGTAGTTTCTGTACCTCTCTGACTTTGACAATTTTCAACTTGTAGTTCGTATCTTTGATTGTCCTTCTTACTGATGACCATAGATCCTGTTTTCTCATAATTGTTGGTTAATTCTTTATTTCTTCTTTTCTTTAATATTTTGTCTAGAAGTACCTTCAGTTGATACCTCCCATAAACGTCATGTCATATTTGTAGCCTATGTTTTTTTTAAGATTGTGTCCACTATTAATAAATCCTGGTAGAAATTATAGGTCTCTTAAAATTCCCTCACTGTATATGTTAAATAAATGTAATGAGAAGACAGTCTTGACTTTAGCCCTTTTCTATTTTTTTTCCATTTTCTATTCGTATGCATTCAGTTTGTTCCCAGTAAATGTTCTGGATCATTCTAATATCCTTCTCGAAAAAAAAAAAAACTTTTCCTAATAGTCCTAATAGATCATTGTGTGCAATTATGAATTTCTATATGACATATTCTATCATTTGTTATAACTCTTTCCAGACGATTAAATTTGTAGTTCACACCTTGAACTGTCCCTCTTAGTAAGGCTCATATATTCTGTTTTCGCAGAATCGATGGTTAATTCTTTATTCCTTCTTTCCTTTACTACTTTGTCTGGAAGGGCACCTCGAGGCGGTGTAATGGTTAACAAGCTTGTCTCGCTAGAACAGTTACGACTGAGTAGTGAGTTCGATCCTCACTTTCGGTCTTGTGCCACATCTGATACGTTTGGAAAATCATTTGGCACCTCGAGGCGTTGTAATGGTTAACAAGCTTGTCTCGCTAGAACAGTTACGACTGTGTAGTGAGTTCGATCCTCACTGGGTGCCCCATACTTTCGGCCTTGTGCCACATCTGATACGCTTGGAAAATCATTTGGCATCTCGAGGCGGCGTAATGGTTAGCAAGCTTGTCTCGCTAGAACAATTATGACTGAGTAGTGAGTTCGATCCTCACTGGGTGCCCCATACTTTCGGCCTTGTGCCACATCTGATACCTTGGGGAAATCATTTGGCATCTTGAGGCGGCGTAATGGTTAGCAAGCTTGTCTCGCTAGAACAATTATGACTGAGTAGTGAGTTCGATCCTCACTGGGTGCCCCATACTTTCGACCTTGTGCTACATCTAAGATACGCTTGGAAGATCATTTGGCACCTCGAGGCGTTGTAATGGTTAGTAAGCTTGTCTCGCTAGAACGGTTACGACTGAGTAGTGAGTTCGATCCTCACTTTCGGTCTTGTGCCACATCTAAGCTACGCTTGGAAAATCACTTTGTCTAGAAGTACCTTAAGTTATCATTATGTCTGCCATAAACACGGTGTCATCTGTGTATCTTCCGTTGCTAAAATTGTGTGCAACAATTATAACTCCTGTTTGGTCTTTTGGTTCTATTATGCTCGCCTCGTTGTCTCGTTTAAACGTTGTATAGTTTAAACAAATCTGGGGATAAAACGTATCCTTGTTTTACGCCCCCCTCTTAAAGATAATGATTTTTTAAAAACTTTCTTTCATGCGCGTTATGCTTACAACTTAATTTAGTACACAGATAGTTGAACAGCAAACGTTTTTGCAGCCACTCCGATGCACTGCCGCTGAGTTAATATATTAAGACAAGATCTAAAGTGAAGTTATCTACAAGATGTAATCGTGATGTGCAGAAGCGGTCATGGTGAGAGAAATTTTCGTTATGGAAACTACTTAATGAGATTCTAATGAAAATCTCGGGAATATTGCTGAGATGACAAGATAACCGGATGATGGATGGAACAAAAATGGTACAGCACGAGTAATGTATAGTTCAGGTTGTTCTCTTTGTTTGTTTTGCGCGAAAAACTTTCTTTATTCCGATTTCATATCGTTTAACTCAGTGGCCGTGGAAATAGCTCGACTGGAAATGATACGATTTTCAACTGAAAGATAACGGCGCTAATTAAAAAGTATATCAGAAAATGTTCAATTATGAAAATACTTGACATCAGAATTTTAAAAATAAATAAATAATATTCCTACTATTAATGGGAATGAAGAAGAGACTCGAGGCGATAGAGATATGGTTCTATAGAAAGATGCTAAGGATATCATGGACTAAGTATGTGAGCAATGATGAGGTCTTAGAGAGGTTGCAAACAAGGAGGAGGCTTATGCTTAACATCAGGATGAGACAGCTGAACTTTCTGGGACACATAATGAGGAAGGAGGGCGTGGAGAATCTGATACTCACGGGTCGAATAGAGGGAAAGAGAGACAAGTGAAAACGATGCGTGACATACCTGGCGGACTTAAGCAAGTGGATGACAGAACGTGGTCTGGGGGAGGAAGCAAAGGGAAGGAACTTGTTGAGAGCTGCAAGGGATAGAGGGCAGTGGAGAGCCATGATCGCCTACGTCCTGAAAGGAAATGGCAGATAAAATGAAAAACAGAAGATTAGATGTTTCCTTGTACGGAAACATTTGACATCCAAGCCGGCCCCAAATAGATACTGAGTTCAAAACCGAGCGGCGACGGTCGGTTTTATGAATGAATGCAATCTTCAGGTCATGTGTGATTGCGTTTAAGCATCAAACAGGCCCTTGCCACTCCGTGTTGATCTCAGTCTCCACTTTTATATTTACATACATTCTATCCCTAAAATTTGGGCACTATCAACCATAAGTGTAGCATAATTTAAAACTGTATATATATAATTTTTTAAAACCAACATTATTTCTTATTGCACTCAACGTTATTTTTCTGGATACACGTCTGAAAAAGTTTTGATTACAAAGGAAAACGTAGATTCAAATCCTACTTGAGGACACATTTTATTTAAGCTTTTTGAATGCATGGGCCGGTAGGCGTAATTTACACTGTTTAAAATATTAAAAAAATACCGTCTTCTCAAATATGTGTATCCATAGAAATAACATTTGAGTAATAATATATATATATATATATATATATATAGGGTGTTTGAAAAGTAACTCCCCGTTTTAAAATAATTATAATTTATCAAATATAATATTGTCGGAGTTACCTCCTCCTTCTATCCTTGAACCGGCAGAGGAACAGGTCATTTCGACCTTGACCTCTCATTCATGCTCCTTACACACTGTTAGCACATCGGAGGGACTAGCAAATCCCCTTTTTAGTTAGGTTATATTACAAACCTAGTTGTAATATACTACTAGTCATTTTTAGACCTTAGTTCTCTTTAGCTAACCTCGTAGTATTTTATTATAGAGACTTTTCGGTTAGCTTAGCCAATTTCTCTTGCTGGTCTCCCTTGTCACAAGACAATGATTTCTCGCTAGATTCTCATTGGCCAAGGACGCCGATCAACGGGCTGTGTATTAAGTTACGCTTCCATTTTGACCAATATCTACTTGACGATAGTTGGGAAACTTTCTTTCTCTCTCTCTCTCTCCTTCCCAACACGTCAAGTTGGCATCCCGGCAATGACCAGCAACAAGTTGGCACTCCGGCAACGACTCAGCTTCAACAACCAACAACGATCATCCTGGCATCAACCAACATCAACTTCAACAACCACCAAGCGATCATCCTGGCAACAACCCACATCAGCTTCAACCCCCAACAACGATGATCCTAGCAACTACCAACACCAACCTCGACCATCAATGCCTGCACTAAAACTTCTGCACCTCCACCGTTCCGACCATCTTTATTTCCTTTTTCTTTCCCTGAATAAATTAGCATTTATCATACATATCCTCGTTCTGTCGTCTATATTGTTTCACCGTCAGATTTAACGTCTTCAAAAATGTCAGCGGGCCTCTTGTGACCTCGTTCACCCCTTTCTGTGATACGGGGCCGCACGGAGTGTCCGCTACAATATTTACAAGCAATAGATATGAGAAATAAAGCGTTTAGCATGAGGTTTTATTTATCTAGTGGGCACAGAGGTCAACACCTAGCGGCAATAATGATTTTTATGCTTGAATCCAATCTTCGAATCATATTTATATTTACATAAGCTCTGTCCCTGATATTGAGATATTTAGCCCATCATATAACGTCTTAAAACTATATTTTTATCACACACGCACCCCTATATATATAACGTGAAATTGGCAGCTGATCTCAAAAACAACCTACAATCAGTTGTTAACTGGAGCAAGAAGTGGCTTCTTATTTTTAAACGACTTTAGAAAAACAATTATTACCTTCCGTCAGCATTGCTAATGATAATCTCCAGGAGAGTGACTCATTTCGCCCCCTCGTGCCAAAGTTTTTAACTGGCTGAAAATCGAAAGATTATATTGAATCAATTTCTAGGTCTGTTGTTAGGGACGTTATTTCACTATGTCGTGCAAGATAATTTTTTTCTCTTCCGAATCTATCTTATAATTTTATGAGTCTACCATTCATCTATACATTGAAAATGGCTGTTACATCTGGTCTGATGATTCTGCGATGTATTGAGAGATTATTGATAAAATACAAATAAATATATGCAATATTATTGGTCCTGACCTGGTATTTCATCTTCAGTCACTTTCTCACTGCTGTAACTTTGTTTCACTGTGCATTTTCTATAAATATTCTCATGATAAATATTCTCATGATAATTGTTCTTATAAGCTTTTCTCTTTGGTACCTCGATTTTACGAATTTAAGCGCAGTTAGATTTCATCATTTTACAGTTGAAATTGCTAGATGTAACCGTAAGTTCTATACTTATAGGGTCTTCTCCTCTTGCTTTCTAGTCAAGACTGATATTCAAAACTTTAAATGCAATATCAATTGTTATTTTCTGTTGTCTTAATTCATGTTCTGTTATTGTTCTCTTTCCTTAATAATATTTTTTTCTCACATTCTTTGACACTCAATAACACGTTGCGTCTTTATTTTCTTGCTTGTCGTAATATGTTTTAATATATATATATATATATATATATATATATATATATATATATATATATAATAAATAAATAGATAAATATATATATATAAATAGATAAATAATGCCAATGTACTATGCAGTCTCCAAATAACACTCACTCCTTTGGTTTGAATTCATAGATTTCCTTCTCCTAAACTGGCACCAAAGCAAAGTAAGGAAGCTCAGTCTGGCCTGCTATTTAACCCATTGCTGGAGAAAGGGCATCAGCGCAAAGTGAATGAAGCAGAATCGACCGGAATTTGAAATCATCTCGTCGATATCACTTTCCGCGCGGATAACTGTTATATGTAAGAGAAAAACTAATAGATTAATATGTTTTTTTTTTTACATCTTATCAACCTTTTACAGGTTATTTAAAGCCAGAAAATGGGGAGGATAGTAATGACTTACTGATATGAGACGTACTAATTAACCCATAGATGGGTGGAGAAGAGGTGAATTCATAGAATTCCGAAGCGGGTATATGCGCGTAAGGGAATATAAAGAACCCAACTGGAACTGAAACTTGAAGTCGACTCACCAATTTCCAACACCGAGCCGTTATCCATTACTCCACTCGGACATTCACGCTTACAGCACCTGTTATTCCCAAGCGTTCACCCATCTGACCAATCTTGACGTTGTTTAACTTCGGTGATCGTACAAGAATCGGTGTTTCAACGTGATATAGCCGTAAGGTACTTCTTTCTTTTATATGCCGTATCGCTTCAGGACGCTGGCGATTATAGCCCTCCACTCCCTCCTGTCTTTCGCTGTTCGTAATAAGTTTTGTCTTTTTGTTAATTCTCTCAAAACCTGTTCTGCCATGCATTTACTCAACCCTATCAAGTATGTTAAGCACTGTTTTCCTTTGTCCCTCTTTCCCTCAATCTGTCCTGTGAGTATCAGATTTTCCAAACCCTCCTTCCTCATTACGTGTCCCAGAAATTTCAACTGCCACTTCCTGATGTTATGTATGTTTCCTCTTCGTATCCATTCTCTCCAAAACCTCGTCGTTGCTCACATGTTCGGTCCATGGTATCCTCAGCATACAAGATTAATAGAAGTAACACTGAGATGAATAAGAGAAGAAAAATGTTTCCACTACGTAATCTGTATATGATACATAATGATCCCGACGGCTTGATTTGTGATTAATAATCATGAACTGTTCTTACTGTACAAGATTACCGTCTTGTTTCATGAAGTTAGTCAAAAGCAAAGGAACTTAAGTTTTATTAGAAACGCTTTTCCGCGCACGGTTGGCTCAGAAATTCTTGTAGCAATATTGTCCGCCTGGTAACATCATCAAATTCTAAATGAAAAGAAATTCACCTGTTTCGTGTATTCAGTAAAAGAAGGCGTGGCTCATACTTTAGGGAAGTTAAATAAGCCATGGTTGGTTCGAGCGTAAAAAGGTATATTTTTTATCTTGGGTGGTTTTGTTTTCTCGTCCCTATGGCCAGTGGTGTCTTCTATATCCTGCGATGTCTCATAGTGGAAATGTCGAAAGGTCTTATCAGTGAAAGACATCACGATATTTGTTAGTGTTTTTTCTTAGTAAGGCTTTTAACTTTAAACGATCCAAGTTTGAAATCATCAGTGGATATTTATAAGAACAACAAATTTCTTCAGAAATTTATTCGCTATCAAAATGTTAATTTTGTCTGGCACAAGGTGAAATATGTGGGCACCCAGTGGGAATCGTACCTTCTTTTAAAGTAACAAGCTTTTTGCTCATTCCTCTACAGAAAAGGGTCAATGTATTTACGCCACCTTAATCCAGTGTCTTCTTTTACGTGCAGTGTCCTTTCAGGATATGGAAAATCATGACTTCTCACAACGTCTTTCCTACTTTCTAAGTAACTTTTGATTCTTTATCATTCCTTTTTGTTCTTGTACTGCCATCCATCTACACAAACATTCTGATCCACATAAACATTCTGAATTCTATTATTTATTAAAATTTCTCATTTAATAATAAAATCTACCGTCTAGTTAGTAAGTGCAAAAGATAGAACGAGAGTGCAATAGAGAGAGAGAGAGGGGGGGAATGAAATGAGAGAGAAAGACTGGGGAAGAGAGAGAGATGGAGAAGAGAATGAGGAGGTGGAGTAGGGACGAGAATAAGGGAATGTAAGCAAGAGGCAAAGAGAGAGGGAAGATAATGAGTGAGATTGGGGAAGAGAGAGAAAGAGAGAGATGTAAGCGATAATGAGAAAGAGGAGTAGGAAAGAGAATGATTGAGATGTAAGCAAGAGACAAAGAGAGAGGGAAGATAATGAGAGAGATTGGAGAAGAGAGAGAAAGAGAGAGATGGAAAAGAGAATGAGAAAGAAGGGTAGAGAAAAGAATGAGATGCAAGCAAGACAGAGAGAGAGAGAGAGAGAGAGGGGGGATGAGACGAAACTGAGAGAAGCGGGGGAAGAGAATGAGTGGCACGGAGGGGAGAGAGATGACAAGAATGAGGTTGGGAAAAGAATAGGAGAGAAAGAGAAGAAGAACGAGAAAGTAGACAAGAACATTACAAAGAGATGTGGGAAGCGAATAAGAGAGAGATGGACGTAAAGAAAGGGGGAGGTGAGAGTAGTTAGAGATAAGGTAAAATAATGTGAAAGAGGCGGGGAAAGACAATGAATGGGAGAGAAAGAGAAAATAAGAAGGTTTCTACATTTAGTTTACATCTCAGTCTTTCCTCAGAGAATGGCTGAACCCATATATTTCTTAGTAAATAATGAACAGATTTCTTCTCTCTCTAGCTATGGTATAATAGCAGTGTAGACTGTGCTTTATAGCCTAGTGAGGCAATGAGTCTTGGAGAAAGACAACTCTGTAAGAGTAAGTCATCTGTTATTTGTTAATTCTTTAAGTGAACTAATTGGAAACACCAGGATTCATGAAGTTTCCTAATTTCCTGCAAATAAAAGAAGATCATACCAAACAGAATGCATGAATAATCCCCGAAGAGAAACGAAACAAAAATGCTGATAACTTTGTGCAAAGAACGCACAACGCCATTCTGTGCGAAATACTTCAACGAATATCATACTGTCAAAAAATATTAAATTTTAACAGTCGTTTCATTTATTTGTTTTTATAATCTAAAAAGAGTTAAAATATTCCTTTTTTTTAAAATAAATTTTGCATATAATTAAAGTGAAAGCAAACATAAAGTACCATTTAAAAATTAATTTTTTCTTTTTTTTTTTATCCGTTTGGGCTTATGCGTTCGTGCAGTACTTCCGGTATTTAAAGTTAAATTACGAATTATCCGCGAGGCACCTTAAAATTTGTTCACGCACACACACACACACACACACACACACACACACACACACACACACACACACACACACACATACAGATATTTTTTCTACGAAATTTCTCGAACATTCAGGCCGTTAAAAGTAAGACTGTTTAATTAAAACAGACCATTTACTCAAATAAGTTGTATCCAGAAAAATAACGTATGAACAGAAAATAT
>CAHIKZ030001260.1:265000-272500 GCA_903632075.3 Acanthosepion pharaonis
AAAATTGCTGAGTCCCCTAAAACACGTTGATCTCCATTCTACCCGTTCCAAGGCTAAGCGCTCAAGGGTGTTATGTGGTATATTGACTGCTGACAAGTTGCTTTGCAGCGTGTCTTTGTATCTTAGCCATGGGTGTCCTACATTCTTGTAGCCCTGATCTAACTGGCTTGTACATTAGGATCTTGGGTATCCTGTCATCAGACCTTCTCAAGACATGACCAGTCCACCGTAACTGAGACTGTATGATAAAAGTCTCGATTCCTCCAATATTACACTTGTTAAACAGGTCTACGTTAGATGTCCTATCTTGAAGCTTAACTCCACAGATTGCACGCAGACAGCTTTTTATGGAAAACATCTAGCTGGCGTATATGGTACCTATATATATATATATATATATATATATATATATATATATATATATATATATATATATATATATATATATCTGTAGTGGACTCTCCCGTCGATTTCACACCGTATGAGATAAGTTTAGAGCTGAACCACAAAGTTCCCGCAAATATGATTTCATTATAGTGGTGAAGGTTTGTAATAAATGAAAGAAAGGATAAAAGGTGCGCAACGTTTGACGGGGTCTCCAGACAACACACCCCAGGTTTGAATTCTGAAATTTTCTTCTCGTAAACTGGCTTAATTTTATGATATCCCTTCGGTAATTCGTCTATGGCTCAGATGCGTCCAACGAAAATAGATATGGCCACGGCACGGAATCAATTTAGATATCTATTCGACATGATCAGACTACTGGAGTCGACAGACAGAAACGGAAACATAGTCTTTAAAAGAAAAAGAAAAAGCAAATAATAATTCTAGCATACGCTCTATACCTTCTTCTTCTGTGCTGTTCTCCTTCAGGGCGTGGATGAGCCCAGTTTGAGAATAAAAATGAAAAGTGTAAACCCTTCGTGTTCAATCTTTAATCATATTCTTAAGAGAATATCGCCCGGTTCATGTTTAGAAGTATATCCCTTACTGTCTGTTTTAGGATTGGGTTTTTGATTCATTCTAAAGTCTTTTATGGATGGCAGAACAGGGTTTGGGAAACATAACAAAAAGACAAAACTTATTAAGAACTGCAAGGGTCAGGAAGATTAGGAGAACCATTATCGCTTAAGTCTTGAATTGAGACGGCACATAAAAGAAGAATACACTACAAACTGCAACGGATTTTGAACTGTTTCTTTTACTCAATTTCACTTACAAGGTTTTGATCAACCTGTGGTATACACGGATCATCTTTTTGGGAGCCAACGCACTATGGCATATAATGAGGAAAAAGAGATTGGAAAATCTTATAGTCAATGCACGAGGGACAGAGATAAACAACGCATAACCTACAGAGAGAGCTTGGATAAGTGGATAGCAGAACAAGGTTAGGAGAAATGACAAAAAGATAAAATTTATTAAGAGCTACGAAGGAGAGGACATTTTGGAGAGCCATGATTGCCTACGTTCTGAAAGGACACGGCCTATACAAGAAGAAGCCTCTTGCGTCTTAGTGACAGTATCGCTTTGCTTGGGGTGAATTGATTTAAAAAAAACATTGTAAAATAAGTAATGGGAGTAGCAACGTTCGATCATGATTTTATTGTTACTACCAGTGCAATCGCAGAATTTGCAATCACGAACGCTTATAGTATTGCTATGGGCGACTGATAGGAAAAAAAAAAGATTTTTTTTATATCCTCTGCGTAGAATTCGTTTCTCCAATATCCTCATCGCCATTGTTATGGTCCAAGGTTAGGACCATGGAAGAACAACACGTAACACAACAGTAGAAATAACAAAGAATATATTACACGAGAAATAATACAAGAAGTGAAAAGGTTAGGAAGACTGTCTAACTGGTTTGGTGAGACTGCTATCAGCTCGACTCGATTCAATATCGTTCCAATACCTAATCTGTTCGTCTCTCTTGAGAGGCGTAGTATGTATAACGTTCGACAGAGTTCATTCTATCGGTCTAGGTAGGCACCATGATAAGTATTGACTGGTGGAAGTCATTTTGGAGGTATCGTGACATGTGTTAAGTGTTGAGAAATCTATGTTTACGTTAGTCTCTCAAACAGCAGACATATTTTAACTTATTTATCTTTCTAGTTCGTTATTATTGTATATGCGCTGCAGTGATTCTTGCTGGAAGAAGTAAAAAACAAATCTGATTTTCTGTTTTTGAGATCACTCAGTCCGTTTCTTTCTCATTTCCTTTTTTTGCAATTACCTGTTTATGCTTGTCCACTTGCGTGTTAAGATTACGTAAAATATTCACTTCAAAAAGACGTACATATTTCATTTGCTTACAGACCACAGAATTTTCCATCCATTTAAAAAAATATATTTATATTTCACCAAGTTCATCCATGTTATGTAATGGTTTGCAAACTGGTTTCGTAAATCATCAGCATTGACTTTAATCGTTGTTCACACGTGTCTACGCGTAAAATTTTTGTGCCATGCCATGAGGAAAGAGGGCTTGAATAATTTGACACTCACGTGGTATTTTGAAGGCAATGGGTTATAATCTACCTAACTGGCTTGTGTAAACTCTTGGTAGAACATGGACTGAGATTGATAGCAAAATGACAGATCTTACTGAGAGCTACAACAATCAGGAAGTTGTGAAGAGCTAGGATTGCCCACATCCTCAAAGGACACTGCACATACAAGAAGAAGAAGAAGAAGAAGAAGAAGAAGAAGAAGGAGGAGGAGGAGGAGGAGGAGGAGGGGGAAGGAGGGGGAAGGAGGAGAAGGATAATAATAATAATGATAATGGTCGTGAAAATTAGTTATGGACCTATCTGTAACAACGTTAAATTTGTTTTTTCAGTCTAAAGTTAAAAAAACAAACAAACAAGAATGCTGTGTCAGATACTGCTCAGTAAATTTAACAAAAAGACCTGTTGTTAATAGAAATATTTTTGCAAAATTAATGTAAATATTCAGTTTTTGAAAGATTCTTGTAAGAAAATTTACTAACTAGTTATGTCGCCTGTCGCAATTTTGTTGAGTTTGATTTTTTAAGGTTTTCCACGTTTTTGTCATTGGAAGAAGATCAGTAAACATCATACTTCTTTATGTGTCGTGTCCCATCAGTACGTAGGCAATGATGGTTCTCCACAACTTCCTGCCACTTGTAGTTCTTCATATACTTTGTTTTCTGTTATTTCTCCTAAGCTGTGTTCCACAATCCATTTACTCAAGCTCACTACTAATCCAACATATTTATTATTCTTTTATATTTCGAGTCACTTCAGGATGCGAACGATCAAGACTCTGCCCAATTTTCTAGCTTTTACGGATCTATATAAATTAATATATTTATTACTATATAAACAAAACATTTTTCATATATTACCAGCAATACTAGACTGTTTCCCACGTCCTCGCAATTGGTGCACCAGAGCATAAATACCTTTACGAGGTACGGGGTGTCAAACGACAGGAGCCACTTCGGGAACAACAGCACCATATAGGTTGAACCAACCCCTTTTCCTTATTGAATGTCGCCTTGCAGGCTCTGACAGGTGATCTGAATTGCAGGGCAATAGCGAGATAAGCCGTTTCCTTATAAGGAAACGTTCGACATAAATTGACAGAACAGTTAACGTTAAAATCGGTTAAAATTTATAAAAATCTTTCTTTTAAAGTTGTTTTTCCCGGAAAATTGGTTTTTCAAGTCCACTGTTGTCACTCTTTCCAATGTTGATAGGAGTTTCTTTCCTAACCTTTTGTTTGAGGTGGTGTGGTAAAATCAATATCTCGAGTATCTCATTATTTTCTCTTTCATTGTAATTGTTCTGATGAACTTTTCTCTATATTATGAATTTAAGCGTAGTAAATAGATTGGCCGCAATGTTTCATCATTTTACAGTTGAAATGGCTAGATGTAACCGTAAGTTCTATGCTAACAATATCTTCTCTCGAATTTCTCGCCTGTGGAACTCTCTTAAGGCTTTTTTTCCAGTTAATTTTGATATTCAAAATTTAAATGCAATGTCAATCGTTATCTTCTGTCTACTTAGTTCCTGTTCTTTTATTATACTGTCTCCTTAATACTGTCTCCTTAATAGTGCTTGTTTTTTTACTCATATTCTATAATTCAATAATCCCTTGCGTCTTAGTGACTTTATTGACTTACTTGAAATGATAAAATTTTTTATCTCTAATACGCAGCTCGAACTTCACTATCATTACCAAAACGTTGAGGTAATTTGCAGATAATAAAGTAAAGGAAACTGTGGAGAGCCATGATCTCGTACGTCCTGATGGGACACAACATTTAAAAAAAAAAATTACTAATCATTCATAATCATTGAGGAGTTTATATCGGAATCTACCAAACTAGCGTTAGTCGTTCTCTTTTTTAAATTTTAGTTCACACAATACAAAGCCCAAGGAGTGCTGAAGGTAGAGTGTTAGTAAATGAAATTGTTGTTGATTGTGAAGGAGGAAGCAAGAAGTGTATATTATGAGGATTTGTAGGAGAGATAACGGTTAATGCTGGACTTGAAGATGTTAAGATTGTAGTAACCAGGGAAGCATCCTCTCTGGAGTCTGTTCCACAACGTAACAGTTCTGCTGTTTGAATAGAACTTACTCTTAACCAAAGGAACGCGAATAGCATGCGAATGATTTGCCACCGTGAAAATAGTATTATGTGCCCTAGCTGTGAAGGTCAATGGGAGTAAAGAATGTAACTGTAATTTTTCCATAACATTAGCGATAGATTAGTAAGAGGCTAAAGTCTCGTCTAAGACATAAGCGTTGCAAAATCATATCCCACTCCTGACAATGCGACGACGTTATTTAGCACACCTCGAGGCGGTGTAATGGTTAGCAAGCTTGTCTCACTAGAACAATTACGACAGAGTAGTGAGTTCGATCCTCACTGGTTACCCCCTACTTTCGGCCTTGTGCAACATCTCAGCTACGCTTGGAAAATCACTATATCTGGGCACCTCGACGCGGTGTAATGGTTAGTAAGCTTGTCTCGCTAGATCAGTTACGACTGAGTAGTGAGTTCGATCCTCACTAGGTGCTCCATACTTTCGGCCTTGTGCCACATCTAAGCTACGCTTAGAAAATTACCATAAGCGTTGCAAGGTGGAAAATCAACGCTTTTGAACTTTATCAAGTCTAGACTGTAAGGACTGGACGGCACCAACCCAGATATGGCATTCTTGGTTTAATTTGACTCTTGTAAAGAAAGATAATGGCGCCAGGAGTTAGATAGCTTCTGGAGCAATGCAATGAACCGACCTTTCTTCCAGCATCTTTAGCAATGACACGAATGCACGAGTTTTCGCTCTGAGGTCTGTAGTAAGCTTTGAGGCAAATAGATGCATGAGGCACGGAGTGTAATTGAGAATATGTCCACTCATCAGGCTTGGATCAAATTCAGGGTGGCGATGGAACGTTACTAGCTTTGTTTTGGGAGTACTGAATTCAGTCAGTCCCATTGAGCTAACAAGAGGCCAGAACTGTTAACTAGCCATTGAGGATCAACTCTGTGTGTCAAATTTGCTAACAGTCGCTTTACAGAGTATAAAAAAAATGTTAAAGGGAATATCAGGCGCTGTAAGTTTAGTTGTACGACCAGTGTACTGGATAAGGGCGCGCAATTAGAAATCGGAAAGCCGAGTCCCAATTCTAGCCGGGTTCGTTACATTCGTTTGCACGCAAATATCCTTGGGAAAAGTATGAATCCACATTTTCTCCCTCCAGCTATGGGTTAAATTGCATGAAGTGTATCAGTAAATCATTATTATCTATAAAAGTTTATTACAATCCAAAATATTTTCTTGTTTTAAATAACCTGTAAAAGGTTGATAAGCCGTAAAAAACAAATAAAATAAAATGTTAAATTTGAAAACCTTAAATCAGCGTTCCAACATCTTCAGTGTTTCATGTCGGAGTATAATTATAATCAATGCTTGAGTTTTTATATCACCTCTATCCCTCATGCGCATATATAATTCCATCTAGAAAAAAAAAACATTTTAATCTGATGAAGTCCTTCTTAAGGACGAAAATAGTTACACGGAATTTTTCCACTTTGTCATTCATTTGCATTGTTTTAATAAACCAGCTCTAATCCAAAAGTATCTGTTGCTATCGTAACGGAGCGACAACTACCATATTCCCTAGATCTCGCCTATTGTGATTTTTTACTCTTTCCAAAATTCAAAATCCCATTTGAAAGGAACAAGGTTTCAAGTGGTCGAAGAGAATGCGAGAGGAAGCTGCTCGCTAACTCCAAAAAAGGAGTTCCATGAATGCTTCTATCAATTGAAACGACACAGAGTGCGACTTCAGAAGGGAGCTACTTCGAAGGAGATTAAATGCCGAACTGATGTGTGTTGTAGTTTTATTTTTGTAACACGAGTCCCGATACTTTTTCAACAGACCTCGGTATAGAAATGTATATATGATATTCTCCGGTATCTGTATGAACTAAGATTAATTTTAGTGCAAAGAAACTAGTGTTGAAAAGTCAGTGAGGATGGAACGCATGACAATGATAAGCAAGGTTAACTTACGTGGTGTTGATAGCCAACGAGGCGCCGTAAATAATCATTTTACGAAGTTTAACAAAAATCTACACATATTCGAGGATTCAGAGATAGCTTGCAATATGAGCTTACTAACTGTTGCTCCAGAGAGGGAATCTACATACAGATAAGAAATGATATTTTAATGACAGAATTATTGATATATATTTGAAATCAATGAACGATAACAACTACAAGTTTAACGATAATATTTCCTAAATTGTTTCTTCTAGTTCTGGGTATAACAGTTGTTCCTAGGTCCACCCTGACCTGGAATGGTAGCAACTGTTAGGTTCCCAGCTATGGGTAAATAGTTAAACCCCAAACAAAAATAAAACGCCATGAAAGCATAAAATTACATTTTAGTAGTAAAATTACCAACAATGCATTTTGGCATTGTAAAATACCAAAAATACATATTTGCAGTAAAAAGACCAGCAATGCAATTTTATAGAATTACCAATAATACATTTTATAGCAAAATGACCAACAACACATTTTATTTGTAATTGAAGTCATACAATTATGATTAAAATATATTTAGTTGAAGCCATAGATTGTATTAAAAATATCTAGATTTCGGCATTAAATAACCCCTAGAAGTTAATATGCCACTAAACAAAATCAACCACACCAAACCAAACCAAACTAATCCAAGCCAAACCAAACCTTCTTCTAAATCCTTTATTGTACGTAGTCCTTCCCCAGATTCTTACCAGGCTGATTCAATCCGTTGTTGGTAGGGGCGGATGTGAAACGCTTGGGCGATCATGTCTCTTTTCGATTCATTTCGCCCAAGTGTATTTGCACGTAATTGAATGTTACAGACCCGAAATCGGCTCTCCGGTTTCTTATTCCGAAACGGTAACCATTATACTCCCCACCCACGTCCAATCTTAGAGGACCGGGTATTCCCAAGCGGTGTCCC
>CAHIKZ030001260.1:277500-292500 GCA_903632075.3 Acanthosepion pharaonis
AGTGACCATCACTTTATGTAAAAACTCCATTTGAACTTTGGCATTGATTAAAAATGTGATAACATTCAGTTAAAAGTAAAAATAAAATCATCCTTGATAGTGACTAAAAGTATAGCCGAAAATACTCGTACAATTTCTAGATAATTATTTCCAGAAAAGAAGAAAATAAAGTTAACCGCAGTACTTTGTCAGTATTTTTAAATGAAACTTGTATAAAAGAGGGATTGCTGCTTAACTATACAATTATACATATATATATACACGCACACAAATATATCTATGTATATTTGTGTCTCTGTATGTATGCGTGTCTGTGTGTATATGTATGTATGTGTACCGCCTAGTTCCAAATTGTTGTTTTGTTCAAAGTTACGTCTTATATTCATTACAATGTTTAGCAATAAATCATGATTTATTTCGGTTATATTTGAATGAGGAGTGAAAGCTGTCGTCTGGTTTTGGACAGATACCTGGACATGAATCAGTTGTCTGGTACTGGACAGTCAACTTTCTTGAACCCATTTCCTCATGTCTGCTCACAGAAAATATCATGTTAGATCTCATTGTCTGTAGGGAAACTAAGATAGATGTGAACCCCAACATTTGATGCAAAACAAGATAGCGTGCAGAGTAGACTGATATTTCTTGCTTCATCTATTTTTATGGTTTAGCCTCCGTCAATACTACTATCGTAATTTCTTCAAGTGAAGGGTCAGTCGCTATCTATTCCCACTCCATATAATCATCACTTGATATCAACTTCTTTTTATTCATATGACACACTTCATTCATTATAAGCACTTTAAAAATATCCGTCTACCTTGAATTAATCCCGAGATTTATATTGGGCGAACTTTAGCATAAAAAGTCATAGGAGTACACGGTACAAATGCATTGGAAATGTTTCTGCAATATCAATTTCCATTGGCAAAACTCAAAACAAGCGATTTTGACAAAAAAGAAACAAACAAAAAAACAACAATGAAGAAAAATATCATCAAAGCAAAAAAGTGTAATTGTCGATACAGATATACGAAAAAAATGACGAAAAGTGTTGGCGATAAATAATGAAAATTAGAAAAAAAATACACTCTGCCAAAAAAAAAAAAAAAAAGGAAAAAAGAAAAGGGGGTGAAAAAAAGAAGAAAAAGAATTCGAATAAAATGAATAACGGATATGACATCACGCTGAGAATAAGTCATTAAATATTTATTTTGGGAAGCCATTTTATTGCAGTTTTACGCTAAAGCATTTAAAATTCGAGCTGCAACCGAGACGCCTTTGTTTCAAATGTAATATTTTGATGATTCCATTATTTTTGTTTTTGTTTAATCTGAAGTAAAATACCGGCCAAGTAAAAACAACTTCTGACACAAGATGCAAGTTATTTCCTATGGAATATATTCATATATTGACTCACTTCCGCAAAGCAAGATGCCCAGTTTTAATAAAAATACAGTTGAACACTAGAATAGTTATGTTTTTCTTAATTCTGTCAGGTTTCATTTTTTTCTCTCTCTCTCTATATATATATATATATATATATATATATATATATATATATATATATATATATATATATATCGTCTGGAGAAGATTAGGCTTTGTCAGGCTATCTTGCCCCCAAAAACATCACTTCTTCTGCAGCTACAGCACATGTAGTGCTCCTACGACCCTTGTGGGTTTCGAGACTCGCAATCGTGCGATATATATATATATATATATATATATATATATATATATATATATATATATATATATATATATAATTTAATTTAAAAGAAAACCAGACAACTTTAAAGTTCCATGATTTAACATTGAGCTCTCGGATCTCAACCTTCTAGGGATTATCCATACGGATTACCAAGATTTTCATATATATATATATATATATATATATATATATGATACAGATACAGAAGAAGCTCTTGAATTACCCTTGATGTGGTACAATCAAAGGTACGACATGCTAAGGCCATTTGACGTGTGCTGATCGTCTCCCACATTGCTATATACCCTATATATATATATATATATATATATATACCAAAAATAATTTAGGGCGGGTTCGACAAATCAAAACATGGGCAATTTCCATATAATCATGTCAGCAAATCCATCATTTTTGTGTTATGTAGTTAAAAGAAAGTTTTTGGTAGATGTTGCTGTGTTGCCATATAGATTAGATTACATTCGTCATTCGTGTACATTTGTGGCTAGTCTGCCTTATGCGTTTAACGTGAGTAGTATTAAGATGATTAAAATTCTGTTTGACAATGGCAGGATATTAATATCATTTACATACAGCCGCGCGAATGGACGCGAGGCTGCACGGCTGTATCCGATTGCGTTTCCAGTCCGAAGGCAGCCGAGCCATCCAACCTTTGCTGCTGTTTATCGTCGCGTTGCTGAGACAAGATCAATGGTACCACAAACGAAGGATCAATGGTACCACAAACGATGGTACCACAGACCGAGATCTGCTTGTATGCTTGACTTCAAAGAGCACATTCTACATGTTGTCGGAGACAATTAGCACACTTCAAATGGCCTTAGCATGTCGTGCATCTCATCGTACTGCATGGAGGGTAATTCAAGTGCAGCTCCTGTATCCGTATCATTTGCAACGTGTGCAGGGTCATTTGCCTGGGAGAACTTTTGCCGATGGGTTATTACACAAATTGCCGATTCGTTCTTTGTCTCTTCACTCTTGTTTACGGTTCAGGCAACATTTGGAAGAGAAGAGATGGAATAACAAATTTACACACCCAACATTTGTGGGTGGTTTAGCATGCCCATCGTATATTACAGGCTAGACACCAGCTACAGTTTAATCAAGATTAATGTATGGGTTGGAATTGTAGGTGACTGCCTAGTAATTCCATATTTTCAGATAAGCTGAAAAAATGTTTTTTTACTAAGCTTCACAAAGCTCGAGAGCCACTCATTGTACAGGTTTACTGATTGAGTTGTTTTAAATGAATTTAAAAATACGTAGCAAGAACTGAAGTTTATGAGGATAAAGAGGAATAGATAACGGCTAACCCTCGACATGAAGAGCTTAATATTGTAATAATCAGGGAAACATCTGCATCTCAGACCATATATATATATATATATATATATATATATATATATATATATATATATATATATATATATATATATATATATGTATGTATAAATATATGAGAGCAAGAAAATGAAACCTGACAGCGTCAAGAAAAAATAACTATTCCAGTGTTCAACTGTATTTTTTGTTCATTTTTTATTAAAACTGGGCATCTTGCTTTGCGGAAGTGACTCAATATATGAATATATTCCGTAGGAAATAACTTGCATCTTGTGTCAGAAGTTGTTTTTACTTGGCCTGTTCCACGAAGTAGCGTCTCTTGGGGCAAAAATGTCTCTGTGTGAAAGTTTTTTCTTACAATTGAAAGAGATTTTTACATTGTAAATACCGAGAGATTTAGTCAGGATCGAACTCATTGTAGTACACCTAGTCTGACAGATTAGTTTGACGTATTTTGTTTCCGACCCTCTAACAAAAAAAAAAAAAAAAAAAAGAAAAAAAAGAAAAAAAGAAAAAGCTATAATACATGAAGATTAGTATCTGGTATGAAATATAGATTTATTCGTAAAGTAAATATTTTTAGGTAACCCGACCTATATTTGAACAAGCAGACACAGGTAAGTGAAAAAAAAAAGTAATTGGGGAGATGGGCGATGATGTCAAGGATAGAAAACCAGATGGCTTTCTTTTTTCTTTTCTTTTTCGGCCTCCAGCGAGAGAGACGCCGCTGTGTATACATAATAATGGCGGCGGTGACACACGCCAACTACATTTATAATTATGGAAAAATATTGATGAAGTAGCAAATCGAGCGTCTGAGCAGAAAGCTGTTATCTGAGATCGTAATTATCCATTTTATCCAAACACAACTTTTTTTTATTTTATTTTGGCTGTTTCCCTTTGTGCAAATAGCGACAATCAATCCGTATGATGCTATCTACATACGCAAATGAAAATGCCACAGTATATAAGCATGCACACACGTACTCAGACGCAATGACACACACACATATATATATATATATATATATATATATATATGTTTTATATAATGTCACTTTTGTGTTCATATGTTTGTGTTCATTTATTTAGATTCCTTGTGTTTCCTCCTATGTATTTTTGTGACAATTGTTACAGGTGATTGAATAAATTTCGTTACCTTATATATATATATATATATATATATATATATATATATATATATATATATATATATGTATGCGCGGTATTTAGTGGAAAGAGTTCAATATCCGTGATTGAGCTAACATATGGGGTTGCATGGATAGTAATTTGTAACCCTGGGTTTCAGGCTTTCGTGATCTTCAGAGAAACTGGTTTATTTTTTCAAAAGTGGCTCTATTTATGCTTTATTTGTGTTTGATTATTTGTGTGTGGTGGGAGGAGGAAAATTTTCTTCTGTGTTTGTTTGGGATGACACTCCCACATACATAGACACACATACATGCAGTTCGTACATATACAGTCAGTTTGTCTGAAGATCTCGAAAGCGTGAAGCCCGGGGGTTACAAACTACTATACATGCAATATATCCCATATATATATATATATATATATATATATATATATATATATATATATATATATATATCATTGTGTATTTGGGCAGCTTAATTCCTCTTTTATGCAAGTTCCACTAACAAGGTACAACGGTTAAGTATTTTATTTAATTTTTCTTGTCTAATTTTCTCCTTCTTTTCTGGACATAAATTATGTAGAAACTGTCCGAGGGTTCTCTCTGTCTGAGCACTTTCGGCTATACTTTTAGCCACTACCAAGGATGATTTTATTTTTTACTTTTAACTGAATGTATGGATTGTTTTGTGTATGCATCTAGGCTTATAGTCATGTTTTGATTTACAAACACGGTCAGCGCATTGTGGCTGTGTTCATAGTTGATATTACTGAATGTTGTATTTTTTTAATTTTTATTAATAATGCTTCCATTATTTTTAACATTTTTTACATGTAGATGATGCTATTATATTTGTATTAACAACGAGTATGTTGCAAACAGATTTTGGTAGGTATCCATGTGTATTTAAATGAGAGCTAATTGAGCTATGGTTACAGAGATGCAACGTGAGTCTTCTTTATAGACATGTTGTAGTATCATACTTATTATAAAACCCAGGTTGTGTGTGTGTGTGTGTGTTCGTTTATATATTGGATCGGATTTCCTAACATTTTTCAACCGATTTCAAAAAAAATTCAGAGGACTACGTAAAATTACCTTGCGGTCGTTCTGACGGCGCCAAAAATTGGAAAAACACAATTGTTTTTGCACGAAATCAATTTGAAAACACGATTAAGAGACATCACTGTCACCAGAATGAAAGGGGGACAACTCATATCGAGTTATACTTATTATAAAACCCAGGTTGTTTGTGTGTGTGTGTGTGTGTGTGTGTTCGTTTATATATGGGGTCAAATTTCCACATTTTTCAACCGATTTCAACAAAACTTCACTTTTTTTTTTGACAGGTAGTGTTTTCTTATTGTCTTTTACACTTTTTTTCTTTTTTTTACATTTAGAATGATTTAAAATTCCATTTACAAGACAATTGTTTATAATAAAATTCTATTAAATCGGTATACTCATAACGATTGAAAACAATGTTTTTGTTTTGAGTTTGGTTTGACCAATTAAAAAAAAAAACCCAAAAACTAATTAAGACATGCGTGTCCGTCAACCTTAAACAATAATCTTTGTCAATTTTATTTTTCAGTTTTTATGATGGTCGATACTTGATCTATCTCTTACTGTTACATCCCCGGGCAACGCCGGGCTCTACTGCTAGTATCCAATATAATTATTTATGAATTTGAATTGACCAGGAACAGTTTTGTAAGGGACTATTAATTCATAAAATAATATTGGTTCTCTGTAATTTGAATCTTGCAAGTGATTTATTATTGTTGATTATGAGGTTAGACATTTTAGATTTTTATAGTAGATAATTTAATTTTTTTGTTTTTGTCGATTGGATATTATATTTCTATTTGATATAATACAGCATATATATTATTTTGTTTTAATGTACTCAATACTAAAACTTTTCGAAATTATTTTGTTTTAATTTAGTCGATATTAAAACTTTTAGATATTATTTTTATTGTAATCAATACTAGGATTATGCTTAGAAATTATTTTCATTTGATGTTATCTATACTTTCAAGACCCTTAGAATTTATCTTTAATTGTAATCAATACTTGCAAGGAATAATTCTGGTTTTATGTAATGGAGACTTGCAAGACATAATTTATTTTCCCTTTACCTAACTTACAAGCCTTTAGAAATCTATCTATCTATCTATCTATCTATCTATCTATCTATCACGGTCTTTTCATATCTATCCATCTATCGCAGTCTTTTCATTTCTATCTATCTATCTATCTATCTATCTATCTATCTATCTATCTATCTATCACGGTCTTTTCATATCTATCCTTCTATCGCAATCTTTTCATATCATCTATCTATCTATCTATCTATCTATCTATCTATCTATCTATCTATCTATCTCAGTTTTTTCATATCTATCTATCGCAGTTTTTTCATATCTATCTGTATATCTATCTATCCATCTATCAGTCTTTTCATATCTATCCATCTAACGCATTCTTTTCATATCTATCTATCTATCTATCTATCTATCTATCTATCTATCTATCTATCTATGAAAAGTTTGGAGTAGTTATGTGATGCCTAGGTGGATTAGAAAACTTATTATTTTTTTTTTTTATCCTAAGCTCAATCGCTGGCCAATGGCACTTATACGGAAATCAAAACTGTCTTATCTGTTAAGTATGACGAAAAATGAATTTGTACGGAAAAGGTAAGGGCATTTAATCGTAAATTCCTTTAATCTAACATTTAGTTTCCACTGTCTTTTCAGCAGTAAATCTCTTAGTTTGTGTACAGAAACGTTAAAAAGAGCACTGCTCACAAAGCGCAGTGGCAGAAATCTGTACTGCATTCAGTTCATACATATAGCTTAACTATATATACGAGGGTCCACTTAAAGTTTCTCTGCTTGACCAATTTCCTTATAGTTCAATGACTAAACATCAGAATCCTGACTGTGGGAAGTGGGTGGGGATATTATTTCCATTATATATATATATATATATATATATATATATATATATATATATATATATATAGAGAGAGAGAGAGAGAGAGAGAGAGAGAGAGAGTAGGCACGGTTGATTAATGGATAGCGGCTTGGATTGCGGAATCGCAGAGCCGAGTTCGAATTCAGTCGAATCCATTACATTCACTTACGTGCTAATACCCTTAGGAAAGGTATGAATCCCTCCCTCCAGCTATGGGTAAAATAGCAGGACAGACTGGGTTCTATAGCCTTGGATGGCAACTGGTCTAGGAGAAGGACAACTCTGAATTCAAAACCTGCGGAGGGTCGTTTGGGAACCTTGCATGGCATTCAGTGCACCAGGTCTCTGTATTCGTCCCTTCAAAAGTGTGTGGATGGTCCTGCACGAGGCCTTCACCACTATAATCAAATCTCATGTGCCGGTGTCGGGCTGTCGGTTTCCTGAAACTGATCTGCTTTGACCCTCATACGTCGAATCTCGACGGGAGAGTCGATTATATATGTATGTATATATGTGTGTGCGTATGTGTTTAAAAATTCCAGATGGAATATCTCTGTAAAAAGACAATATGAATAAAAACAAAAGGAAAACTTATCTTAGCCGACGCGTTTCGTCCTCTGAGAGACTTGTGCAAGAATTTTATTTTCTAATAAGTATGCATATACAAGCGCAAAAATTTTATTGGTTTTTCAAAAGGTGAAAAGACAGGAAAGCTAAGGAAGATGGCAAGTGACACAATTCAATGTCTAATAACTGATAGTGAGTAAATGATGTTTTTAAATTGTTTTTGGAGTGCAAATTAGTAATTAAATCATTTTAATTTGGGATTAATTTATGTGTTATATTTTTTTAAATAACATGAGCTTACGGATTTAAATGTTTTCTTTTTATTTTTCTAACATTTTTATAATCATGTATGTTGGCTTGGGAAAGTGGTAATTCCTTCAGGAATGCTTTTGTCTTTATATATATATATATATATATATATATATATATATATATATATATATATATATATATATCTGTGTGTGTATGTGTGTATGTGTAGGCTAAATGTCTGGGGTTAAACTGGATTTAATAATTGTAAATTTCATATTGCCTTTAGTTTAAATAGATTCTACTATGATAGGATATTGAGACTATTTAATCCATTAGTGCATAGCATCTATCTTATTTTTGTGAGGGGGGTTACCTAAAATTTTAAATCTGCCAGCCCTAAGATTACCATTAGCCAGCAAAGTAGGTTAGACAAAAAGAGCTAACATTTTAATGAAAAATCATGCAATAATAATTAATTTCATTATTATTATTATTATTATTATTATTATTATTATTATTATTATTTTATTATTATTAATAATAATATTATTAATAATATTATTATTGAATATATGATAAAAAGCTTTCAGAAAGAGAACTTCCTTCTGGACTGCAGTGAGCTGGTAAATTAGTTTTGGAAAAGGTACGAAACCTTAAATTTTTAGGTGATTCTTCGAAAAGCAGAGGATGACCCACACTTTTGGCCTATATATTATATATATTTGGCATATAAGCATTTTCGGTTATAATCAATATCTGATGAAAGTCAACGAATATACTGAAACGTTATGATAAAAACAGCAAAAATGAAGATGCTTAAAGTGAATAATTCATACAATAATAATTTTTGTTAGTTTTTGTTTTGTTTTCTGCTGATTCAGTTGTGACTACGTGAACAGTTCAAAGCCAATTCTAACCTTTTTTGTCTTGAACTTATAAAATCACGACAGTTGATTCAATGATATGTCCGTAAATTTGTCAATAACTGGCAGATATATGACATTTGACCGGGATTAAATTTCTACGTGTTTATTGTAATTATCAGTCCAACATTCAGAGTACCATAAATAATTGCTTTAATAAAACATCTGTCTAGCATTCACTGAATTAAAACGCCCCCCCCCACGATGAAGAATGTTTAGCAAGCCAATTTCTGTTACAATAAAGTGCCATCCCTACTGAATACGCTCACCACTGAGTGCAATATATGTGTGGCCTTCTGCCGGAAACTTTAATATTGAACATGTTGCCGAATATCAGGATGTATATAATTCATGATGCCCACATGTTTGTTCTACAGCTGCAGCCTTGTGCCAGACTGATCTCGGTTTAGCTGTTATGTGTTTTATTATTCAGAAATGGTTGGTAAGTTAATTTCACTGTGCACTTCGGCGTGGTGTAATGGTTAGTAAGCATGTCCCTCTAGATCAGTTACGACTGAATAGTGAGTTCGATCCTCACTAGGTGCTCCATATTTTCGGTCTTGTGCCACATCTAAGCTGCGCTTAGAAAATCAACATTACTACTTTGCGATGAGTGCCATAAACCAGTCTTAGGGATTAAAGGTTGAAATACCAAATCTCGTAGGATCACCGAAGGTAAGCAACGTCGAGCTTGGTCAGTACCTAGATGGGTAATCATTTGGGAATACCCGGTGTTGTAAGCGTGGATGTGCGGGTACTGTAATGGATAATCTCTCGGAATTGGAAATCAGAGGGTTGAGTTCCAAATCTAGTCGGGTTTGTTATATTCAAATACGCACAAATTCCTTTTGGAAAGGTATACATCCGCCTCTTTTTCTCTCATCTATGGGGTAATTAGTAGTAAATCATTATTATCTCCCCCGCCAAATTCTTACAATCTAAAAAAATATTTTATAGCTTTATACTAAAGGTTGGTAAACCGTAAAAAACAAATCAATCAGTTTCGTCAAGTAAACCAGTCGAAGCTGGCAAGTTTAGAGCAGGCTTAAATTTGGAACATGTTCATGGGGAAGTGTTAGGCGAGCTAGTCTTACAAAGCACTACCATTGTAGGGTGTTCAAAAAAACTAGATACTCCATACCGGTCTTAGAGGCACCTCTAGGCGGTGTAATGGTTAGCAAGCTTGTCTCGCTAGAACAATTACGACTGAGTAGTGAGTTCGATCCTCACTACTTTGGGCCTTGTGCCACATCTAAGCTACGCTTGGAAAATCACTACTCTATACCTGTCTTCGGTGTTAAATAAACCAAATGTTTGATAAGCTGTAAAAAAAAAAAAAATCAATGAATCCACGCCTGTCCAAAAAGCACCACGCCCGAAGGAAAGGAGGAATAACAAGCTAGTATTGTAATCCATTGCAACTACAGTGAGTTCGATCCTCACTGGCTGATCCATACTTATAGAATTAAGTTATATTCAGCTTGGCATTTGAATGTTATAGTTGTGGAAAATTGAATCAACTTGCCGAGTTCACATTCAAACCGAGTCTCGTGCAATGTTTTTTTTGATCCACGCCATCTTATCAACATTTGCCCTTTTCTATCTATAGTTATATTCGTTACAAATTAAATTAAGTGCAACTAGCTATTAAAGGATGACAAATTTTAGACATGATTCTGGTGTCTTTTTTTTCCGTCCAAATCCGTGAATCTGTTTTTCCTCATGCTAAGTCTCAAAATAACACTATATAAAATACACAATTATTTTTTTTTATCTATACTGTTGAATGTGTTAAATTATACAACTGTTTAACAAGAAAAATTTACAGTTGATGTTACAAACCGCTGAAAATCATTTTTGATTTATTTTAGACGGAATAATCTATTATGACATGTCTCTAATTTGTATTTAGATCCATTGTATTTATTTTCAATTCATCTACTTGAATTGTTCACCTAGATATTTAGCTGCCCCCCACACACACACACACACGTGGGGTCGCATGTGGCACAAGGCCGAGTTTTACGTGGTCACCCGAACCCGTAGGCCCGGCTAAAAATATAGCCTTCGACTCGCCTAGGCGAGTTCGAGAGCTGTCATAACCTCCCCGAACGAAACCTTGCCCTTCGGCAAAGCGTCGTCCGGGTTCCTCTCTGCTAACGCAGAGAGTTCGACAGACGGCGGTGGCTGTAACTTTAATTGAATTGTTCACCTATATTGCATATAACCAATTATTTCACATAATTAGGTTTTAACAATGTACATTTTATATGAATACAATCTTATGAAAATTGGATTGTAGTAGAGTGGGGTCCCATATCATAGATTCAGAAGGGGCTGTATCATATATTGGGGGTCTGTATCCTAGATTAGAAGGGTCCAGAAAACCCTTGCACCGGTCCTGTGTGCATGCGGGCATGTGAAATATTTTCAGTTTATTGAGATTTTTGTGTCGATGTTTACGATAAAATCTATTAATATTATTGTTATTGTTATAGCGAACTATGCTATTATTGCTTAGTTTTGAAAGGAACAATTTCATTTGGCTATATATTATGTAGTATGGAAAGTCGTTGCTAACTAACGATTGTAACTAGTTATAATTATATACATATAGAGAGAGAATCCAAAGAAGAATCTGAAATATTAGTTCTGACCTGGCATCTCGACTTCAATCACTTTCCCACCGCCGCCCTAATAAATCTTCTCTATTCTTTTTCTATAAATGATAATTGTTCTGATGAACTCTCATCTATCGTACCTAGATTTTATGAATTTAAGCCCAGTACTAGATTGGTGGCAAGATCTCAACATTTTACAGTTGAAATGATTATATGTAACCGCAAGTTATTTTCTTGCGCTTCTCTCTTGTGGAACTCTCTCCCGGCTTCTTAGTCAAATTTGATGTTTAGAAAATTAAATGCAATGCCAATCGTTGTCATCTGTCCTCTTAAATTCTGTACCTTTATGGTTCTGTAATAAAGTCTCTTTTGATATTCTTTCACACTCAGTAACCACTTGTGTTTCCCTGACTTTATTAGGAGTAAATTATATGTAACACACACACAGATATATATATATATATATTTAAAGATATTTTTGTAGGTACAAAATTTAATGATCGAAATAAAAGTATAAAATTTAATATTACAAGACATATTAAAACAATATTAAATAATAAAAGAAAAACTCAACAACAAAGGATAACAACCGGTTTTAATTTTGAATCTCCCGTGGAAGCCTGACGAGAGGGAGCGAAACCGGTTGCTTCCCGCCTTTGTTGTTGAGTTTTTCTTTTATTATTTAATATTGTTTTAAATATGTAATATTAATTTTATTTTTATTATATATATATATATATATATATATATATATATATATATATATATATATATATATATATATATATATATATATATATATATATATATATATACATACATACTGTGTCTGTGTTCGAAAAGACATGTTGGTTTTTTGTATCAATAGGCAAAGACGGATATAAATACTCATGTTTTAATGTGTCATCAGTATATGTATATCTTATACACGAGTGTTTCGAATTGACGAATTGGTTGGAATAAAAAAGGTATTGCGATTTTTAGATGGCTGGATATTTTTAAAAAGATTTATATGATTTTTTAAACAATTTCCATAATGAAACGCTTCCTTATAGACATAGCCACAGTTTTTTTTTTTTAACTCTTTTCTTAGCAAAGCTTAAGGGCAACTAGAAGTTAAAGTGTTAATGTTGCGTCAACGTTCAAAGTATGAAAAGCCAGCTTGTGCAGAAATCGACATTTAAAATACTGTTTTTTTACATGGCCTAGAACTTTGACGTTTTGTACGTTTTATTTTTTTTACCTTGAATGTGATCAGTTATTTGACTTAATACATTTTCCATATTGAAAAATATGCTGCCGTTCTTTCAGCTGTAGTGTGCGTGGGTGTAAAAGAGTGCGTATTCACACTTGAGGTGCTTTTCGATATGAGTCGTGTTTAAAAACATGATTTATATTTTCATAGGTAGACAAATATACTTTTTTTTAATTTTTTACTCATTTCATCCCAGACAAGATGATAATGCCACTAAAGGATTCATACTACATTTACCATTAACAGAAAATTATCTATAAATATTTATTCTCGATTTTTGCGTATCTGTTTCAATTACTATCTATCTATCTATCTATCTATCTATCTATCTATCTATCTATCTATCTATCTATCTATCTATCTATCTATCTATTACTTTTTGAGTCTGATCTATCCATCCATCCATCTATCTATCCATCTGTATCAGTATATCATACATTGTTAATCTATCTATCTATCTATCTATCTATCTATCTATCTATCTATCTATCTATCTATCTATCTATCTATCTAACTTGCCAGCTGCGAACATCTTCTACTTAAGTATATAAATATACATTATCTCATCTTTGAGAATGCAAATATTTTATTTTATTTTACAATACGTATATATACACACATGTATTAATAATATTGATGTATCATAATATATAGATGAATATATATCTATATGCGTATATATAGTATAGATTAATTCTTATATGTGTGTGGGTGTGTGTGTGAACAAGCACTATTAAATCTAAGGTCAACACCGAGTGGCCACAGTCTGTTTTATGCATGTGGACAGTATTTCGTTCAAGCACGGATTAGAAAGACATCACACGGTGTTGACATCAGTGTTGACAATGCTTATATTTACACACGCTCTATCCTGTATATTGAGCACTACCTTATGAATATAGCATGCCTATATATATATATATATATATATATATATATATGTGTGTGTGTGTGTGTGTGTGTGTGTATTTATTTATATGTAAACAACTGATAGTTTTTTGTTTCAATCCGATTATATTTCTGATTGCTATAAACGTTAGTTTATTGGATACACATGTTTGTGTTGATATCGTGTCTATTTATAAACTGTAAACGGTTTAGATCATGGAAAGTTTCATAAATAATATATAACTCTCGGTCGGAATGCTTCTTCTATTCCTGCTTAAATAATGCTGAAAATATTTATCTTTTCCAGCATGAACTTAATTTAGAAGTTATTATTAATAACGTTTATGGAACATTAAAATGACAATTTCACATTAAAAGTCCCCTACGTGACATACTGATACACCGTCGTATATATATATATATATATATATATATATATATATATATGAACTATGAACACAGTTGTCTCTCGGTCTCTGTCTCTCTCCCTCTGTATGTACATATATATATATATATATATATATATATATATATATATATATATATATATATAATATATTATATATATATATATATATATATATATATATATATATATATATACAGGGAGAAAAGAAATTTTAGTACACCGTGAATTTTTTATTTAATATAGATTTTATAAAAAATTTTATAATCCGTATATTATTTTTATATCATGGCATAATGCTGCAATATGCAAAAAAAAAAAAAAATCAGAAAAATTTGTCATATTAATGAAATTATATGAAATTTAGGAAAATGGAGGCGAAAAAAGTATTCGTACAAAATTATGATACCTATTTAATAGTTTGTAGTATATCCCTTACTCAATTCAACAACAGCCTCTTTTTGTAGATTTTAATCAATAATTGGGTTTCTGTTGGTATTTTACTCCATTCTTCTTTGCATATTCTCAGGATGTTCAGGATGTTTTTCGGAGCTCTTTTATTAACTTGAATTTTTAATAAACGCCACAAATTCTCTATTGGATTCAAGTCTGGAGACTACGATGGCCATTCAAATGTATTGACATTATTTTCAATAAGCAATATTTTCGTAGATTTAACAGTATGTTTAGGGTCCTTATCTTGTTACAAAATCCATTCATTTGGGAGTCCAAGTTTTTCTAGTGACCCAAACAAATTAAAGTTCAAAACATCTTGGTATGTTTTTGTCTTCATTTTACCATCTATTATCTCTAAATTACAATTAGCAGAAAAAACATCCCCAAACCATGATATTGCCACCATCAAATTTCACCATTG
>CAHIKZ030001260.1:302500-355000 GCA_903632075.3 Acanthosepion pharaonis
ACAACAAACACACACAAACACCCAAACCACTTACACACACACAAACATAATATATATCGGGGTGTAGGGGTGTATAAAAAATATACAAATAAGTATATATATACATATATATATGTGTGTGTGTGTGTTTGAGTGCGATAATTTGTTACATAGCATATATAAGCATAAGTTTAATTTAGATAAATTTTGTACGAAAATATACCTTAAAAGCAGTTACACATTTGTGTGCATACATATCAATAACTACTTATATATATAATTATGTGCGTTTACACACACTCACAGACACACACACACACACACACATATATATATATATATTCATATACACATGTACTGATTTATATACATAAATTTGCACGTATTTGTATATAAATGAGTTTTACAAAAATGAACGTATATGCATATATATTCATTAAGTCAAATACTATTATAAATATATATATATATATATATATATATATATATATATATATATATATATATATATATATGCGAGCATTATTATATTCATCTTTGCCCAAATATCCTTTCCATAGGTATACAGCCATATACCTCCTCCAGTTATGGGTTAAAGAGCAGGACCGTCTGGATTTTCTAACCTTGCTTGGTAACCAGTCTGTGAGGAGAATGACAAATTTGAATTCAAATCCTTATAGCCGGGAGGTGGGGGGTGCTGCTTGAAGAATTCGTGGCACACTGTGCAGCAGTTTTCTGTTATGAGTTTTTTTTTTCTGGAAATAGAGTCCCTTTTTTATGCAAGTCTCCCTCACTATAATAAAATCATACATCGAAATAAGAGAGAAAACTCCCCCTCTCTCTACCATATATATATATATATATATATATATATATATATATATATATATATATATATATGCTACTCGCAACACTGTCGCGATTTCCCTGAAATTGTTTTGACGGGGTACATTTCTTAGTTCCACCAAGTCTAACACTCTCTGTTAAGACCTGCCATATCATGTAGAGTAGGGTGAAACATACCCGTTTCTTTACACAAACTGCTAGTTTGTGGAACTGACTCCAAAGAGAATGCTTTCAAGATCATTTCAATCTTAATCTCTTCCAGTGTAGGGTTAACCGTTATCATTCTCACATACCCTCATAAACAGCGCTTCTTACCCTCTAACTTGAGTGGCTTTCTGGGTTTGTGTAGGGCGAACATTACTAAATAAAATATATATATATATATAAATATATATATATATATATAATTTTGTATGTGCAGTACTTAGTGGAAAGCGTTCAATATCAGTGATAGAGCTAACATATTCAGTTGTATGGATATGAGTTTGTGACCCTGGGAATTTACTTCTGTGTTAGTGAAATCCTTCCTCCCACCACCAAACATAGCCAAACTAGCATAAATAGATCCAATTAAAAAAAATAAACCAGTTTAACTGATGATCGCAAAAAGCGTGAAACCTAGTGTCACAAACTCATATCCATACAACTGAATATATATATATATATATATATATATATATATATATATATATATATATATATAATTAAATAAAGTTTGTTAATGTATGTGTAATGATATACTATTATTATTTCATTGTATTTTGATTATGCTATCATTATTTGTCCTGTTTTTGGTCTTGGGATATTATTCATGCGAGAGGATTCGGGTTCAAATCCCAAACGAATCAAACAAACTTTCGATTGATGGTTGTATAACGGAATGGTTATCGACATAGCGGTAGAATCGGGGAGACGAATCCAAACTCCAGCCTACTCTGCTACATTTACTTCGCACTATTACCCTCGGGAAAATCATGAATGTATCCATTCTTTACCCATTCTATGGGTTAAATGGCAATGTAGCATCCAGTCTAGAAGAATAACAACTTGGAAGTCAAAACTGTGGAGAAAGGAATCGAAAAGCGCTCCAATATATTTTCCAAGAAGACATTGCAGTTCACAGATAATAAAGAAAAGGACTCTATCGAAATCATTGATAGCATTTACAAAAGCATTATTTCTCCAAGAAACTAACATTCATAAGTCAGTATTGACAGTGAGAAACGTACATTGACCAACGACGTCCAGCATATAGGATCAATTGCAAAATTACTAGAAGCCAATGAACGCTGGATATCCCACTGGGCAAAAGTGGAAATGGTAGGACTATATCAGTCTTGAGACATTATAGAATCTAACACGATGCAAGATAAGCCGTGTTGCAGACACCTGTCCATGTGCGTTTGTGTTTCTCTAATGCCTACTGAGACATCCTGTTGTTTATACTGCCGCTATGCAGAAGGGAGCATTGTTAGAGTTTCGAGAAGAGAGCATAATCTGGCGTGATCAGTAGTTGAACAAAGCCAGTACACCCAAAACCGTCAGTCACGATGACTTCTGCAATCATAAACAGCTTCCGAGTAATTTCATCTGCCAAATTTGAATCAAAAGCTTTGAGTCAAATTTTGCTATCGTTTTTTGATACTTCTCAACTGGGTTCGTCACCACAGATCTTTAGTGGATCTAAGAAGGCTGCGTGAATATTTAAAATTGTGCTGCAAATAAAATATGCAATATGCACAAACATAAATCATAAGAAATGGCCAAATGGTAACTTTATTCAAACACGACAAAAAATACATGTTTGAATCAACAGATTAAATTTTATATACACAATTTACAATTTCTTTGTTTGTAATGATGTGTGCAAAGGTATATTTTATAGAAAAACAGTTCTTTGCTGTTTCGGAAACATTCAATGTCTAAAAGTTGTCTGTCTTTGAGTAAAAAGGTTGAATTTAACTTCGACAAAAGATTTTTCTATGAAAGATATTGAGTGAAAAAGTTTGTTGTGTAAATTTTTCTAATCTCTCATAAAGGAAGTTGGTTTCTTTGGCGGCACATAATTCTCGTGTGTATCTACCGCGTGTGTGAGTCTCAAATGCGACGAAATTTCGTTTACTGTTTCTATTTATAATTTTCTTAACAACGAAAACGGCTCAACGGGGCTTGGTAGCTGTTGCGAATTTTTCTGAGAAATGCGTGGGCGAATGTTGTATTTTTTAAATTTTTTTAGCCAATAGGATTTCTTGAAACATTTAAATTAGGGATGAATTTGAGAAAGATTTTTTTATGTCAGCTGAGCCTAATTTTGCACAAATTTTGACTGCTTTGTTATGGAAATTTCTTGAAGCTTATTTTTTATTTAACAACCAATGAAATTCAAGAAAATGTTTGAAATTGAAATGAAGGTTATTAAAGATCGATATATTCAAAAAGTCACACAATTGACAAATCATTCTTATTGAGATTGGAACCTGAGTCACAATTAGCGGAAAGCTAACATTCTAACCACTGTCTGTGTGTGTGAGTGCGTAGCAATATATGTGTATTCATATAGAAAACACATATATAAATAATAACAATAATAATAATAACACATACTGATATACGCAAAATTAATTTCAGTTTATATCAAGGCGAGCAAAAGTTTCTCAGTGGGATTGCTCTTATTGATAGCAAGATCATTATCTTTGTCAATATAAAACTATTTATTTATGATCGACTGAAAGTTTCGCGATGTTATCGCTCCTCAGGGTCAGACAAGAATATTGTATTATTATCAGGCTATATATTTTAATTTTTAAACGCTATATATATATATATATATATATATATATATATATATATAAATATATATATATATATATATATAGTGATAAAGTGGAAAAGTTTTCTCGTGACATGTTGGACTTCATCAGACTAAAGTGATGTTTACATTTATGTAAGAACACATGCGTATGAAGGAGAGGGGACGTCGAAATTTTGTTTTTGTATTTGAGGTCTGGCTAGATTTGTTTAGTTTATTTTTCTTATTTATATTTTATAACGTTTGTTATTAAGTAGCTCGCATTGTGATGATAGAATATTTTATCCAAGAAAGATGAAATGTCAAGCAAATGTAATGCAAAATCACTGTAGTTTATCTATACACTTATTATGGTCACACTCATTACGGTAAGTAAGTACGTTGCTTTGTAAAAGATTCTTTTAATATCGATATGCTCTTGCAAAAACAAAAGAAAAAAGACTAATATACATGATATTATTAAAGAAGAAAATGAAAATTATTTTTTAGTGAAGAACTATTTGCTTATATAGTATTAAAATAATTTTAATCACACGAGACATTAATAACTTAAGAATATTATTAGTTTTGTGATGACAACGAACACTCGTTGCCACTTTTGTATGGTCAACGAATACTCGTTGTCACTTTCGTAATGCTCGTTGTAGTAGAGACTTTATAATCGCAAATACATCTATAGTACGCCATTAAACAATACTGGTGTCAGACGCCTTCGAATAGCATTTGTACTAATAGTACTTGCTCGATAATACTCGCTCGAAAAGTAACCACCGAATAGTGATCCAAATACAGTGTAACCCGGATAAAAGAGACCCGGATATAAGAGAAACCCGGATATAAGAGAGATTTTCTCTGGTCCCAAATTAGAGCCTGTGTTAATGTAAACAAAATAGACCAAACCCGGATATAAGAGAAAACCGGATATAAGAGAGATTTTCTCTGGTCCCAAATTAGAGCCTGTGTTAATGTAAACAAAATAGACCAAACCCGGATATAAGAGAAAACCGGATATAAGAGAGATTTTCTCTGGTCCCAAATTAGAGCCTGTGTTAATGTAAACAAAATAGACCAAACCCGGATATAAGAGAAAACCGGATATAAGAGAGATTTTCTCTGGTCCCAAATTAGAGCCTGTGTTAATGTAAACGAAATAGACCAAACCCGGATATAAGAGAAAACCGGATATAAGAGAGATTTTCTCTGGTCCCAAATTAGAGCCTGTGTTAATGTAAACGAAATAGACCAAACCCGGATATAAGAGAAAACCGGATATAAGAGAGATTTTCTCTGGTCCCAAATTAGAGCCTGTGTTAATGTAAACAAAATAGACCAAACCCGGATATAAGAGAAACCCGGATATAAGAGACTTCTTCTCCGGTTCCGACAACTCTCTTATATCCGGGTTACACTGTAGTAATCCGTATAGTGAAATAGTAATATAGAGGTAGTGTAGTGAATAGTATAGAGAATAGTAATAGAGGATAGAGTAGAAATGGTGATAATTTAGTCGTCACACTAATTCCCATATATACATTTCCTTTACAATCACGTGATCTACTTATACAAAATGGGATCGTCTGTGTTTTCTCTCTAGCGATCTATGTTCAAACTACAGTGTCGGCAATTACAGATAAATATAGTTTTTCAAATTTTGAAAAGAAATATATGAAAAAAATATGTGAAAAGTCAAAAAAAGTTGAAATCTGGACTATTTTTCTCAAGTAAAGGAAACCTACATTCTTGAGTGAAATGCCAACATAAAATGACTCTTGGTATAATTAATTATTGATATTTACTAAACTTGCCTCAGTACGGCACAAGGACAGAAATTTTGTTGGGGGGGATTAAGAAACGAAGTCGCTACTGTAATTACAGTCTGCGAGATTGGCTTGATAACGATTACTTTAGACGGTACACCCATTTTTTTAAAAAATGATCGGAACGAAATATCTATACGCGATAATCATTCAGTGATTTGTCTTTTAAATATTTACTTCACTTGCAATAGAGAAAATATCTGATTATCAGGAATCCTTTCTTTTGTCCAATATGAAACGTGAAGAGATATGTTTAAGTGTTGCATTCTAATTTTTTATTAACTTTAGGCCCTCGTTTTACCAAGACCACATCTTTACTGGATGAGCCATGCTAGTCACGTGCGCATTAAAATGCATGGGTGGATATCTTTTTGAATATGCGTGTATAAGCAAATAAAAAAGAAAGAAAAGAAAAAGGAAGGAAAAGGTTAAGAAGAAGGAGAATAGTATGAAAGAAATATTAACTGTTAATCCAACCAGAGGCAAGGATTAAACTTTTTTCATTGCTCCGTTTTGTTCACCCTGTATATGACCCAACAGCTACTCGTGGTAGAGAGTTACAGAGTAAAAGGCACAGTTTATGTAGATATATGTGGGAAGATAACGATTGACCTTAGACTTGAACTAGGTTAAAAGAAGAAGAGAAGCATCCTCTTGGGAGTCGGTTCCACAAAGTAGCAATTCGCGGGAAAAAGCTGTTCGAGTGGAACGTGCATCTCACCAATGAAATACAAAGAAAATGAGGGTGGTTCGCTGCAATGTGCGTGGCATAGCGGGCCTTAGGCATGAACACTAAAACTGGTGGAATGTAGTTCGTCTGAGCACTTCCAATGGAAATAGCGTTAGAGCTTACAACGTTTCACCTGTGAGGAAGAGGTTGTAGAGTGGAAAATAATTCGTCACCCACAAGGGCGCGGATGAGGGATAAGTCTAGCAATCGTACCGGCCAGTGAAGTTAAATGGTAGTGGTATCATGTGGGCACGAAATAGTCTGCTAAAAGATGCTAGTAGCAAAATAGGTTAGTGAGCGTCTGTATGATGTCGCCATCAAGAACCTGATCTAATGGTTTAGGAAAATTAATTTTATAACTCTTGCATTAATCGAAGCATACCGACATGTCACGTCGAACATGCGCAGCAAATTTCCTAAATGACCATCTAGTCTCAAAAATAACTCACTCTCTCAAACGGAGCTTACGGAACAAAAGGATCACTTACGTATCTCACTTGCATATCATCTGCTTGCACTAGACTCTTTCATCTATACCTAACACTAAGACAGAATGCCTCACTGTCTAAAGCTCACAAACAGACGCTGTACTTGTATGAGTGTTACTAAGTCACAAGAAGTTTTTAAAAACTAGCAGGAAGTTAGTATATACATGCTATATCCCTGTCAAAATAGGCATCGCACTTCAATGTGTTGTAATTTTACTTCCAATAAGAGCACTTGTTTGATTTTCAAAATATACGATTAAAATGTCAAGATTGCTTACTTATATTTATAGATTGATTACTTCCCCTTACTCTCAAGCTGTAATCTAAAAGTCATGGTCACTAAGAGCAGAAAATGTCTTTATTTGAGTAATTCAGCAGTTTATCTATAAAATATGTCAACGAATCAATCCGTTTTATATAAAAATCAGAAAAGACCTGATGGGATATAAAAAAATAATATTATTTTTTAAAGCTGAATACAGAAATTTGTCACCTCCTTATTCAGGATACATTAAGTTGCAGAAGATATAAAACATAGGCCGTTATATATATATATATATAGATATATAAACTGATCTGTCAGACGAAATCACAGTGCGGAGGTGCAAGATGATTGGTCATGTGTTGCAGATGTAATCAACATGACCAGTAAGGACCTCTTTGGAGTGTAAACCGGATGGAAGACGCAAACAGAGCGGCAGACCATTTAAGATCTGGAGGAAGGCTGCAGAGGAAGCCCTGGCTAAGATGGCGCAAGCCTGGAAGGAAGGTTTAGAACAAACCCAGGTCGTGCTCAATGGAGAGTTCTTGTCGCCCAATGTTACATAGGGAACGAGAGGAACTAACTAACTAACTATATATATATATATATATATATATATATATATATAATAAATAAGAATGTATTTAATGTTATTGTTTTGCCTTTTATTTGCACACACAGTCATTATTATATGTTTAAGTAATTTTCATAGTTTCAAGTGGAAACACGCATAAACATTGAGCTTTATATATTAAATAATTAAATTATTTAGAGTGCCTGTTTTTAGCGACTCGACGCCAATAACCATTACCCTATCCGCACATACTCAGTACAACCTATTTACCAGTGTTAAGTGTATGCTTATATTCGTAATGCTATTATTTCCTGAGAATTAAATATTGGTAATTTGCGGCATTAAACAACGCATTGTTATCGTCTCTGAGCAGTTAACCAAAGCGTGTCCCCATTAGTGGTTGTGTCGTTGTGCGTCTGTAGCGACCTATAGAAATAACAGGGGCATGCAAATATAAACACTACACACTAATGAACACAGCCTTAACGTTTTCAATCAAAATGCAAGTAACGTTATCCTCTATTTGGTTAAGTGCGTCAAAAGTGCTCTAGACTCGCGCTGGGCAGGTTTTCGTTCCCCGTCATGCGTGGCCAGCTTCCAATTTGCTGCCTACGCAGTTTGCGTATCTCGATGCCACTAGCACGTCTTTTCCATTCAAAGTGTGGTTACTATGCAGATGCACTACAGATTCAAGGTTTAGGTGGTCAGTATTACACTCAGTGACGATCGGATTCAAAGTAATATACGGAATATTGAAGTTATTTCAAAATTTCGGATAAAACAATAAAGGGACAGAGAAACAAGATAAACGCTAAGTTAAAAAGAACAATGATGAAGACAATGGTAATGGAAATGATACTGCTACTAATGCAAGACTCTACGATAAAATGAATCGAGTTCTTTCAGACACTGGCGTATTTATCTAAAAATAAATACGTTTAAATTCAACTTCATCCCTGTCGTGCGATAACGGCTTAGGGGTAGAGTATCAGACTGATGCTAATTCAGCCGGGTTTTGATCCTAGCTAGAGGCAACCGGGCGTCTAGCTACACTGATGAGCATTGATACAACGAAACTGTCTGTCCGTGGACTATATATATATATATATATATATATATATATATATATATATGTACGTTTGTAGTGCAACTTAAAGTTTCATGGTTTCCCAAGTTGTCAGGCGCGAATGAGCCACTTAAAACAGTTGTTTTTTTTTTTTAAACTGTGTCTCATGGAAGGAACGCTAAGTTATACGCCGATAGAAAGCTCAAAGTTTATATAACTTAATATATCATTGGGTCGTAAATGAAAAAAAACACTGTATTAAGAGATCCATTTGTCATTCGTACCTGACGACTTGGGAACCATGAAACCGTAAATTAAATTAAATATTTATTTTCTTATCGGTGTATGCAGGCTATCGTACGCATATACAGTAGTTGATATCTCGTTATTTATTTTATATTCACACTTATATATATATATATATATATATATATATATATATATATAGAACCTAGTCTGTCCTTCTATTTAGCTATAGGTGAGGAAACAAGAGATAGATTCATACTTATAAAAGTATACTTATATTGTTTCCTCAGCTATAGGGTATTAGTACGTATGTGAATGTAATGAACTCGATTGGAATTCGAATTTGGCTTTCATATATATATATATATATATATATATATATATATATATATATATATATATATAGAGAGAGAGAGAGAGAGAGATTAATGTCCTATAGCTGAGGAAAACAAAGAGATTTATACTTTTTTAAAAGTATGAATCTATCCGATATGAATTTATCGATATTAGAACTATCCTCAGCTATAGTTAAATAGGACAGACTAGGTTCTATAGATAACACCTGGTCTTGGAGAAGGAAAAACGTGAAGGGTGTCGTTTGGGGACCTTGTCGCACGCTGCACATCATTTCTCCGCATTCGGCATTTAATAAAATTGTGGACGGTTCTGCACAAGCCTTCAGCACTATAATCAAATCATATGTACGGTTAATTTGACTCTTTGGTTTTAAGAATAGAACTCTCATACGTCGAAAAACGAGACAATTCTCCATATATATATATATATATATATATATATATATATATATATATATATAATTTATTCGAAAATTATAACATAAATATGTTATAAAATCACTACAAAAATAGCCATTTTGTTTCCACACTTCTGGTGTCTTATCAAGTGATGGTGTTGAATGTAGAATAAAAGGCTTTTAAAAGGTTCAAATCGACCAAACACTTCTCGCCAGTGGAAACGCTGTTACGTAAGCTGCAATGACCAATCACGATACATGTATATGAGAATTCAAAAAACTTGACAACAGACCGTGATTATAATAATTAATGCCTTAATGTTAGACTAAAATAGAAATCATTCTAATTAATATTATATTATACTATAAAATTGGAAATTAAAAATTACCAATTTTAAATTTTAAATTTAATCTGTATTAAGGTTAAAATATTATAAAATTATTTAAAGAAACTGAGAAATATATATATATATATATATATATATATATATATATATATATATATATTAAATTGAAATGAATTAATGGTAAATTAATCATGAATTCGACCAAAGTGTCGATATATTTCTATTAAACACCTGAGTAGAGACATTTCTCTTAATACTGACACTTATTTCCAACGAGTAACTTAAATACATTATTCTCCTGAAATACTATGGTCGAGCGTTTTAACAATTGTAGGAAAATCTATGACAAAGTGGAAATTCATTTGGTGTGACGCGTTCGGTCCTTTAGGACTTCGTCGGACTAAAGTGATCTTTACGTTTACGTATGCGACTACACATGCGCACGAAGGAGAGGGGGCGCTGAAATTTAAAAAAATATTTTAAAAATCAAATTTAAAATGTCTGCGTACCCTCTCCTTTGTGCTTTTGTTTAGCCGCATCAAGCCCGAAAGGATGAAACGCGTCACATGAAAATTTGAATCCTTCTTGATCAAAATGAAATATACTTATCCAAGTACCCTGAGTAATGTAATTTCAGGATATGGTTATGGATGTCTATCTCCAAAACTCTAGGAGGAGTTCGATAACAAACAGACAAGCAGAGGCTACAACTTTATATATATATAGATGTGACAAATTTATAAATCTTTACTGAAATAAGTACGTATATACAAAACATGGTATATATATATATTATGGGCCAAAAGTTTGGGAGACCCCTCTTCTTTTTAAAGAATCACCTTAAAATTGAAAACTAACATATCACCCCACTTCGAACAAGAGAGACTTTCTCTTCCTGAAGGGTTTTATCATATATTAAAAAAAATAATAACGAAATTAACCTTATACTACCTACATAGTCAGTTATGTGCCATGCGTTATACACGCTTAGGCGATCATGCATCTTTCGATACAGGATTGACGAGGCAGATTTTTTCCTTGTAGTAGTTTGACATTTCTTTCTTCCATCCAAGGCTATAGAACCCGGTCTGTCCTGTTATTTACCTATAGCTGGTGGATTCATACCTTTCCCATGGGTATTAACTCATGGGAAAGGTATGAATCCTCTTCTGCATGCAGATTCAACTGGAATTCGAACTCGGCTCTCCGATTCCTCAATGTGAGGCCGCTATACATAACTTTACCGTGTCTCCTGCTACCTACATAAACTTTGCTTAAAAGCTCTTTTTGCCTAATCTAACTTACTGTCTAATGTTAAATCAAGGGTATCGGGTTTTACATTTTAGGTATCCCCTCGCTTAGAAACTAAAAGCCATCTACTAATAGATTAAATACTTTCAGCGTTCTAGCTTTGTAGGAGTTAATTAAACCAAGCAAGCTACGAAACTTACTCATTATTAAATCCTGAGGATTTTCTCAGACTTTTGGCTTATAGCGTATTTATAGTGTTCAGTATCTTGTGCGATTTCAATCATTCGCTGTGAAGAACGTAATATCTGAAGTTGATAAACGGTGGGATTAACTGAAATTGCAATAATTTCTGAATCATAGATGTAACGATTATAATCCTTAATCCTGGGACTTTGCAAAAAATATTGTAAAAAGATATATGCGTATTTATCGATATTAGAATTATCCTGAGCAATTAAAAAAAAGTGTCATGTGAACAGGGTAAAGTATAGAAGATTAGACAATCAAAATTCCATTAATTCGCTAACAAATTTATTCATTGTCTATCAAGATTACCGACCGGAAAATGATGAGTTTGTTATTTCACATGAAGATTTATGAACATTCAAAAACGTCGATGTAACTAAATCAGCATCCATGTCATTATCTTTTGTTTTTTAATGCCACGAAATATGTTTCGTTACTCATCTATATTTATAAAACATAAGATGCCCATGAGTGTATGTGTGTATGTATGTGTGTGTGTTCCTGTCTCTCTCTCTCTCTCTCTTCTCTCTCTCTCTCTCTGTATGCTATTTATGCATGTCCACATTTCTCGATGGATTTTGGTTGATATTGTGCACATATGTTGTAAATTTGCTTAGGTCAAAACCAACTTTTCAACCTGCAGCTCCCCGTTTGGCAGAAAAATCGATAAAACTAAAGGTGGATACGATTTTTTTTTGCAAAAACCAAGACAAAGTTACACGTGGACAATATTTTTACTGGATCAGCTGATGTTCTTTGAACTTAATGCAACACATAGCTCATGTTACGGGGTTTATATAGAGTGATTGATAGTTTCCCTGAGACATTGGCTTCACACAAAAATATTGCAAAAACTGTGAAAAAATTGGATTTTTTGTACTACTTAAAAAAAAAACTTGAATAACTTCCTCATTTTTTATCTGATTTCTTCAAACATGTCGCAAAAAATTTGCTATCATGCAAGAAATAAGACAGTGTGGTTCTAGTCCTTCTCGCTTTCCTGCGTATAACGAAAAACCACAAATAACTATTCAAAAAGCCAGTTTTTTGGCCATAACTACCTGGTTTTTCATCAGATGCTTTCTAAATTTGCCATATAAATTACACATGATGCACAAATTGCTTGGCGTGAATGTTTGCTTTAGATTATTTCAGGTAAGTGGACGAAATCTGCGACAAACAAAGTCAAAAAACAGCTTTTGACATTTAGCCAAATAATTTCTTCATATGATTCCATCCTAAATTGGCATTCGAACAACCTTTGATGCAAAAATTTTTTGAGAAGGATTATTGAAGCGTTAGAAGGAAAAAAAATTCCCGAAGAACCTATTATTATCTCCAGCTTTACAGTAAATGTGCGAAGAAGGAGAGGGGGGGCGTTCATGCGTTTGCTCTTGCAGTGGAATCAATCTCTGGCGTTTCAACCCTGTTTTTGTTTGATTATTAGATTTGTGAACAATGCCATAGTATTTGAAAGTTATTCCGGCCATAGGAAATTTACTGAATATCTAAAACATTGCAGCAATTTAAACCCCAGCAACGACCACATACAAAAATTTTATCGATGGAATTTTTTTTATTAAGAATAATCAATTACTTGTGTAGGACATAGTGTAAATAAGATGAGGTCGGGGAGTAGCTTAGTATACCAACGGATGATTCATGTAAGCGGGGACACAGGAAGACATTTTTAGAGAGGGGATGCGGGTAAAAAGTGGGTACACCCGGACAACACCGGGCACCTCGGCTAGTATATGATAAAAGCATACTTGTGGGACTCTTATATACGATCCATCACTAAATATGCTGGAAAAATAGTTATTTCCTTGTACCGGCCCAGAAACTATCTGACTCCTAATGGTTGCCATATCATCGCTCAGTCCTTGCTTTCCAATCTTGAGTCATAAAGCGTCTTCGCAGTCTTGGGTGCGATGAATTATTTTCTACTATACAACACATTTCGTTCATAAAGCGTAGAAAATGAGTCAATCAATAATCCTGTATTGTGAATGTAATGAACTCGACTGGAATTCGATCTCGGCTCTGATTATTTTATTTAAAAATTTAAATACCATCTCCTGTAGCGAAAGATTATTTTGTACGATAATTGATTGAGTATTCTCAGCACACACACACACACACACACGCGCGCATATATATATATATATATATATATATATATATATATATATATATATATATATATATATAAAAGAAAGAGTTTGTAGTGTTTCCAACGAGAGAAAAGTATGCATATTAAAAAGAAGAGAAGAGAGGTGCCGCAAACGTTTTTGGTTGTAATGTGTTTTTTTTGTGTTTTTTTTAAGAAAAAAATATTATGCTTTATTTTCCATAATTTTACTACACGAGTTTCTGGTCTCGTGACCGTCTTCAGGTAAAAGCGGAGATTTCCACATATTATTAAAATAATTAATTTTTTCCTTATGTTTTCAATGTGAGATATTCTCTGTTTTTCTGCTAGTAATCCGAATGTCTTTATATATATATATATATATATATATATATATATATATATATATATATATATATATATATATATTATAAGGCGAGAAAAGTTTTCTTGTTTTCTTCCACTTTTGCAATACTTTTTTGCCAATAAAAAAAATTATGTATCCTACGCACAAACACAAACGTACATACACGCGCGCACACACACACACACACACACACACACACACACACACACACACACATATATATATATATATATAGCTTGATGGCATAAAAATAAATAATTAAAAACATACATCTGGATTAGTAAGTACTTACCACCCCTGGATTATCTAAATTAAATTATAGCCATTGGCTCCAGATTATATCAGATTGATTATTGCTATTACATGAAACTCTGAGTAGTCGATTTTGATATAGTAGCCGACTATGTAATAAGCAAGGCGATAATGCCACTAAGGCGCAAGAAGCTACTGTGAGTAAAATGGAATGAGAAGACTTTAGGAGAACAAATCAGAAAATCCACCCTAAACAGGAAAAAGTGATGTAACTCTACTCCTGTTCAAAAGATTGGGAACTTTTAAAATAACCTTTCGCTATAATATTATTTATTTTATATTTTAATATATATATATATATATATATATATATATATATATATATATATATATATATATATATATATATATGGGAAAGCGAGTGCTGTAAATATCTTAGTCTGCCCCTTCCTGAAGTATGACTAAATGGAAAAACATCGGATTTGCGAGAAGATTTTGCTTTAGCCGAGAACTTTTCAGCATAACCTTACGTTCTCGCTCCTTAGTAATGTTTCTTTCTGTCAATGCTGACACAGCAAAAATAATGGAAAATTTTGACTTAAGGCAAACAGTAAGCTAAGTAGTTTAATTCCTTAAAAACCACACACACACACACACAAACACATACACGCAAACACACACACGCAAACACACAGACACACACACACACACACACACACACACACACACACACACACACTCAGACACATGCACTTGGTTTTTCATTCATAATTCGGGATGCAGCCAAACTTATTCTGACCTACTGCTAAGCTTTCCCCCAAATTCGGCATGTTGGCAAAACAAAACCGCGCCTATTTATTCATCATCATTGAAGGAATATTTTGAAAGTCTTCATAAAATAACACGGCAAGACAAAATATAAATAAAGGGCAAAAGCGAAACGAGACATTAGCAAAAAAAAAAAAAATGGCAGGCTAGTACAAAGCGTAGAAGAAAATAAAAATAACAAATATGTTACTGTCATGAACAATCTCGACGACCATCGTTACTACACCATCGTTACTATACCATCACCACAATAAAAATTGTCACTACCAACACTACCAGAGTAATAATAACTTCTCAAATTTGACAACAACAGACGATACAGCGATCCACACTGTTTTACGAGGCTGTTCGCAGCTTCGTCGAACTCTCTGTCTTGCGCAGAGAGGAACCCGGACGAGGCTGTGCCGAAGGACAGAATTTCGTCCTGGGAGGTAGACAGACCCAAACCCGTTTATGCGGGTTTTACGGGGAATTTTTTAGCCGAGCCTACGGGCTCGGATGACCCACGTTAAACTCCGATTTGTGCCACATATATACCTCGTGGGGTGGGGTTGTGAATTATTAACAACAGACGATATTAAAAATAAAAAAAAGAGAGAGAACTCGTCGACGTCGACAGTTGTGTTCAAACAGTCAAAATTAAATTTGATAAATATGCACTAAAGCAATGGGTCTCAAATAGTTGTGCTTAATTTAATTTGTAACATATAAATTTAGGTATAAAAAAAGCAAATGTTGATAAGATAGCGAGGGTTACAGTGCACTACCCTGAGCTCCCACTTAGGCTTGAGTCACCTGGGTCGGGATATTCGGGCTTGTAGTAATAGAATAAGCGCATCCCATCTTCCCTCCCGTTCGTAACTATCCATCACAATAAAATAAACGTTTTTCACTACAGCAGAATGAGTCAGATAAAGCTTCATAAGCTTGGAATTGTTATTATATTACCGAGGGTATTACGCAAGGGCCCTAGTTTTGACTTAATATGGATAGATTCTAAATTGCTTATAATGTGTTTTGCTGAGTATTGTGCTATCCGCATGGGTTTTTTGGAGTTGTAGGGAGGAGCTATTTGGCCTTTCTTTATGTATGAAATGGCTCACGTAGAAAATAAAGCATTCAAAGAAATTACTTTACCGAACACATACAGTACCCCCATAAACAATAGCTCAGATCTTGCGCCCTGTTGTGGTCATTCCTGTCTCACCACCAATGGACTGGATTTTGAGCAAGCAGGGCGCTATCTTTTTCTGCACTGCTAAAAATTTAAATATTAAAAAATATAATATTTTGTGATGTCAACGAACTCTCGTTGCCACTTCTGTGATTTCCAACGAATACTCGTTGTCACTTTTGTAATGCTCGTTGTAGTAGAGACTTTGTAATCGCAGATACAACTATAGTACGCCATTAAACAATACTGGTGTTAGACGCCTTCGAATATCACTCGCACTAATAGTAATTGCTCGATAATACTCGCTCTAAAGTAACCACCGTATAGTGATCTGAATAGAGAAATAATATAGTGAATAGAGTAGAGAATAGTGGTTCGTATAGTAATAAAGGATAGAGTAGAAATGATGATCCGTATAGTAATAGAGGATAGACAAGGAATAACAATCCGTATTGTAAGAGAGGATAGACTAGAAATGGCGATCAGTTAGACGTCGCGTGGCTTCCTACCTATGCGTTTCTTCTATGGTCACGTGGTCTACTTAATTCAATAATGGCATCGCCTGTCATTGCTCACTGGCAATCTATGTGCAAACCCAAGTGTCGGCAGCGACATTTTATTCCTATATAACATAATAATAATAGGCTAATAGCCGCTTTTGTTAGCAACCAGTTTAAGAGAATGAATTTAAAATCGGTTGTGTATGGGGATAGCATCTGTACTCCAAAATATCTTACTTGTAACGAGACCTACAGAAACAACGCCTAATGTCGTGTTACAGATATTCTGTACTCCGTACGGGTGTCTGCAGGTTTAGCATCCATATATTTTTTAATCATTTCACTCCAAGCAAGGCAATAAAGCTACTAAGACGCAAGGGGTTACTGACTATTAGAAAAAGAACAAGACTCAAGAACACGAAAGATAACGACTGACATTGCATTTTTGATGATCAAAATTGACCGGAAAGCAAGAAGCCAGAAGAAAATTCCACAAGAAAAAAGTGTGATAGAATAAACTGTTAGCATAGAACTTACGGTTGCATCTATCCATTTCAACTGTAAAAGGATGAGACCTTGTTGCTAATCTAGTATTAAGCTTAAATTCATAGAGTCTTGGTGCCATAGAGGAAAGTTCATCAGAACAATTACCACGATATATAAAAAAAATATCTTTCTAGCAATAAGCCCTGCCCTGTAAGCTCGAAAAGTGAATCGATATAAAAATAGTCGTTCTAAAACATTTAATTAATAGAGCGAAATTAATCTAAAACAATTTTCTGCAACGAATTAACTCACAATATGCACACATCAATAATGGCTTTCCTCGTTATATTCACGACAAACAAACAAAGCTTGATTTAAGAAAGATTAGCAACACTTATAAAAGGCGTAGCAACACCATCATTTTATTTATTGTTATCAGATGAAACAACAATAAAAAATCTACTCCATAGAGATATAAAACCCACAGATAGTAATAAACATCTACGATTCATCGTCTATTATAAACAATTAGCTTAGTAATCACTAAAGAAAACACATTAAAATCAAATCCTTTATATACGATGAAGACATGAGTATACGGCAACGATGAGCTGGTTTGAGAGTGAAATCGACGAGCCGAGTTCATATTCCGGACTAATCTATTGCATTCATTTTTGAGTGAATGACCAAGATTTACTTGACACCCCCTCCCCACTGAGCCAGGTTGTGACACAAGGTCGGTTTTTAACGTAGGAACACGAGTGTTTCCACTCGGGCCGCTAGTCTAGGCCTGTCAAAGCTTGTTTAAGATGGTCAGAGCTTGTCTAAGCTAGTCATAATCGATCATAAAACCGTTACGTAAGAAATGTCGCGCAACAGTAGGGGGCAAAGGAGAGAAGGCCTCGAGCTTGGAAAGTATACTACATCTGCAGCATTCATCCCGACGGGAAAAACCCCATTCTCCTCCTCTGACAACCCCTCTGACAGAATCTGGAAGGAAAGACCCTTTTTGAGTAAATGCTCTTTGGAAATAAATGTCATTATCTTTTCTGACCAGCTAATTGGTTAAGCAACAGCATCTTCGATTGGGCTCTCTAGTCATGGGTGGCAGCCAGTTTGGCAGAAGGAAAACTATGAATTCACAAAACTGGAGAAGGTAACGGTAAACAATTCCACTATTATTCTCAAGAGGACGTGGTAACTGAACAGATAATTAAAATAAAGGAAACTGCATATGAGGCATAATCGCACAGGTCGTGAAATGACATGACATTAAAAGACTATGAACAAGGCTGTAGATATCCGAGCTCTGTTGGTCGTAGGCGCAGGGAATTTACTTAGTTCTGTAACATCGCATGCATACTCATTGGGGGTGTAAATCTGTTGAAGCGCGAGGGTTGTTGGAATGAAGAAGGGAGTATTCTCCGAATCAAGTTTCGTTCTTTCGCGCACAATGGGGAAGTTGTGTTGACTTTTACTGCAACAAGCAATTTCCATCTTGAAAAATGGCGGGATAAAGACGTCTTAAGCAGTTTGTAACATGCTTTGTGTATGTTACATCTGTCAAGGCAGATTCCAATTTTATTAGTAATCCATGCGATCTGCAACATATCAGGTGCTCTCCTCCACACAAGAACTCAACTGTCTGTCTGAAAGAGCTGTAAACGTGCCTTCTCTGATAAAGTGATATGGTGAGGTTTTTTCTACTGTCCACCGGCAAGGTTCTCTGGCGAAATAATACACAGTGACCACTGCCATGGTGATAATAATTGTTTCTTTGTTGCTCGATGACTATACAATTCCAGGGAATATACTATACGCCGTAGAGCGTGTTGATGGTTGAATATATATATATATATATATATATATATATATATATATATATATATATATATATGAAGAAATATAGTCTTAAGATGTGCTATATTTATGGGATAAAGTGCTCAAAATATCAGAGATAGAGCGTGTGTAAATATAAAAGTGAACATAGAAGTCAACACTTAGAGCCTCTAAGTGTTGACTGCTATGTTCACTTTTATATATATATATATATATATATATATATATATATATGGGGGGGGGCGTGTGTGTGTGTAATATTTAGTATCTGTATATTTCTGAGATGAGGTATTGTAACTATTTACTTTATTTACCTCGTTCGGACTGCTGTTCTAATCTTTATTGTCATATTCATGACGTTTCGGCTGTTGTACGCTCCTGAAGAAGCTCGGAGCGTACAACGATGTAAATAGTGTGAACATGGAATGTTCATATTCCTGATATAGTCCTACTACCTTTGCCCGAAAAAACAATCTAAACCAATTTCCATCTCGGATACAGATACCTCATCTATCTATCCACAATATTTATCTCGAGTTCAAATGGTGTCCGCATAGCCGCCACAGCTGCACTACCTCTTTACCTATTATATCACATATATGTACACGCAAATTGACGTTATTCTCTTGAGTTTATTTCTACAAATGAGAGGAATTGAAGCCATTCATGTTACTACTGCCTTTAATTTTTTGAAAAAAGAATGGAATCAATGATCAAACTTATACTTTGAGAAACTTATGCAATGAATGCCAAAATTTTGTACTGCAATAATCAAAGGGAGGATATGTTGACGAGAGCAGAATTTAATCATAAATGCTTTTTTTCTTTTTGTCATAATAAAATTTCTAATAATAAAATCGTTTCACTTTTTTAATCATGTATAATAATTTTCTTTTATTTAAAGTACAAAACAAATACTGTTGGGGCCAATTTAAAAAAAAATACCAGCCCCCCCCTCAAACTTTTGAACTGTAGTCTATATGGGTTAAATCTAACACAATGATTAAATAAGGAAAATATTTAGAAATTTAACATGTTTCGCTGTTTTAGTTTCAGCCAAAGATTTTGAAAATGAAATAAAGCTGAATTATGTTTCAGTTTTAAATTCTATGTTGGATTGTTTTCGTTGCTTGTGTAGACGTCATGTGTGTATTTTATGATGTTAGTGTTTATGTATGCATCAGTTTAGAGAAGGAGCAAAAGCAGATCACTAGCGTAACATAACCAGCTGCTTCGGGTAAGACAGAGCTCATTAGCCCGTGGGGCGGTTCAACTAAGGGAGGTGAAAAACTTAATTTAACACCGGCTGCCTTGCGGCCCTATCCAAATATGAAAATTTATATGGAGGTAATTCTAGATAGAAAATCCGGAGTGGAGCCTTCTGATAACTCCTGCAGCCAAACCGGTCCCAAATTTAATTCCCTGTATATCCTTTGGATCTTGTCGGTATGGCCGAGATCGGGGCGATGTGATCTTGGCATTGTGGGACCTCCATAATATATCGCCCAAGCCTTGCACCCTGTTGGGGCCATTCCAGTCTCATCACCAAAGAACTGGATTTCGAGCAAGCAGGGCGCTACCTTTATCTCACGAGATAAACAGATGCCTTGGATGGATTATTATTTTTTAAACTCTACGTATGTTTGTTTTACAAATTACATATCACTACTCCTATTTCCTCTTGTAGAGTCAACTTTAGTAAAATATTTTTAAAAAAAAATGTCTCATTAATTAACGAAAAGAATTTAAGAGGACGTACTCGTCGAAATGTTCAACAATTCAGAGAGTTCTAGAAAGCCAAAAGTCGAAACGTAGCTCACCAAACGAAAAAGATGATGTTACTAGTCTAACTGAAATCATGATTTATCTTAGATCTTCTGACAATAAACCTTTGGCTCATCATATCAGCTCAAACGATAAATATTTACCCACCTGTTGTCTGGGAATCAACAATTTGTATTTATCAAATAGCACCTTTATTTATAGACAACCAGTAGCGGTCGCTATTTTCTCCTTTTCTTTGCTGTCTGCTCTTATTTTTAGTAAAACATGGTCGCAATTTTCTAAAATATATAATTTTCTTAATTTAATCTCCAGGTTATAAATTCTTGGCAAAAAGAGCAGTGGGTAGAGAGGGTATTCATCTCAAAATCCCTTGGATTAAAGTATTATTGTAGAATAAAGATCGACTAGCATTTGTATGTTGGAAGATACGGACTCAATGAGATCGAAAACGTACGCCCGGATTACGATTGAAATATTCAGATATCAAAGTAACCCATTTGATCTACAGTTTAAACCTATGAAAAAATTGATTTAAACCGGATAATAAGATCAATATATTTAATTTATTTATAACTGATTTATTTAAACTGTATACTGAGATCAATTTATTCGATAATTTTCATCAAGCAGGAAGTTTGTATTGCCACATATAAGTTTCAGTTTTGTGGAATCTTGTATTTAAGTGAATGTATATCCAGCACTAAAATATCACTTCTGATCAAATAAAAAGAATATTCCAGACTTATTTTGATTTATTGGGTTGCGCAAAATAGTTTGTTGTCTTATTGCGAAGAAAATTTACTTAAAAATCTGAACGAAATTTTACGTTAACCTAATAGTTTTAGATTTGTGCTGATAATGTCGCCTATTTTTATTATCTTACGACGACGATGCAAATAAAAGTCGAAATATTTAAATAATTTTCACTTAACTCCGGTCTGTTAAATTAAGTACTGATTAGGTACAAGATGGTTATTTACGAATACTCATCGACCAATGATTTATTCCCTCCCGATGTCAGGGGCCAAATAACCTGCTGACAGATTAATCAAATAACATCTTTATTTATGGACAACAAGTAACTGCCACCATTTTATCCTTTTTCCTTCTGTTCTTATCATTGGTAAAATGTAGTCAGGAACATATTGTTAAAGTATTAAAGTGTCAGTGTACTAAGATAACCGTAGTTTTTGAATAATGACTTTGATGAAAAAAAGAAATGGTTATCGTTCTACCAAATTTTGTTATTCGATTTGTGATGACGTGTCTTAAATAGAAAATTTCCAGGGACGCAAATGTATCTGAACTCAGTAAATTTGCCACTCCAATCTACCTAAGCTATTCTCATGTTGGAAATAATGTCTCTCAGAAAATTAAATTTATCGGAAAGTTTTTTTTAATAATACTTTCAGTAATGTTACGTTGTAGCCCAAGTGAAAAAATTACTCTAGAGTTCACCGGTTGGTATCCCGTCAGAGATGTTAGCATCGTTAGGCACTAATTTATAATGGGTAGCACAACAGCTACCGGCACAAACATTCAAATTTCCGATTTGTCTGTTGACTTCACTTTCGTAAAAATGCACGTGAAGAAGACAAATCTATCTGTTATTTCCCAGCAATGGGTTAAATAGCAGAGTAAACTAGGTTCTTGTTGTAATGGAATGTCCCACACTTCCTATCACCTATATGAACTGGCTATGTCAGTAGCTATATATAGTGAGCACAGGATATACCTGGGGACGTGCTTCGGATTTTACTAGCCTGCCACCCGATTCACTGTTTTTCAGTAGTGTATTCTCTTTACGATAAACCTTTCAGCTGCGCGACTGTTGCTGTTCCTTCATTCGAGTACCACCTTTGTCTGATTTTAACCTCTTTAAGGATGCAACAGTTATCTAGCCTTGGCTGGCAACCAGTGTAAGAGAAGGAAAACTCTGAAATCCAAACTGTAGAAAAGGCAACGCTCTACTATTTTCCCAGCAAGTCATGACAAATCACAGATAAAAAAGAAAAGGAATCTGTGGAGCGAATCTGGAGGGAAAAATCATTAAAAATCTCTTTAGGAAACTGCCTGATAATATTGTAGAGATATTATAATTTTCAAAATTTCTAAATTGTTATGGTCCAGGTTAGGACCAAGGAAGAACAACACGAACACAAGAATAGAAATAACGAAGGTATATTACACGAAATAATAATACAAGATGTGGAAGGTGTTAGTATGACTGTCAGTCTGGTTTAGAGTGAACTACTATCGACTCGATTCGACCCTCTCTCTTGAGTGTTAGGAAGAGTTCATTCTGACGTTATAGGTAAGGACCCATGACATAAATAAAGACTAGGAATAAATGTAAATAAAGTTATATATATATATATATATATATATATATATATATATATATATATATTTTTATTTTTTTTATTATCGAACTCCTTATTTTTTTTATTTTTTTGTTATAGACCTCCCAGGGTTATATATATATATATATATATATATATATATATATATATATATATATATATATATATTAGAAATAAATTATCCAGTGTACTTAGATAAGTATATTTCATTCTGATCAGGTGGGGGGGGGGTGGCACTGATCTTTCCCCACCTTGTTTTAAATTTGAAAAAAGGAATAGTACCTATCCGAAATATAGGAGAAAGCCAGAAGATGGAGGTCACATCGGCAAGATTAAAATGAGACAATATGGACGTCAAGTTGAGCAAGAAATCACCAATCAGTGGGTAGTACCTTATAATATATATTTGTTGCGGCAATTCAACTATCATTTCAATGTTGAAATCTGCTCATCAATTCATTCAATCAAGTATTGCATCAAATACATAACAAAGGGGTCAGAAATTTTTTCCCCTTTGATTGAAACCAAATTTAAGTTTGAACAAGGGAATGAATCGGATACAAAATACAGAAAGAGAAAGTCAGAAGATGGAGGTCACATCCACAAGTTCCTTGAGTAATATTGAAATGCGTCATTTTTCTCCACAAATTATAACATTAATTTAGAATCAATCATTATGTGGCACGCAGCAAGGCGAGGGTAATTCGACTAGTTTGTATAGAAAGATGGTAAAAGAAGGTTTATTCTTCCAGTGGGTTCCATAGTACATTGAAAATTTGTAGTATTAGCTTAAAACAGGTTTAGTTTTTTTCCAAATAATATGTATATTTTTGTGAATTAATTATTAGTTAATAATAAGATTTTTCTCACCCGGAAACGAATGAAAAGCACCAAAAAACGCCTTAACGTAAATATATCCCGATTTAAAAAAATTATTTTACGATATCAATAGATATATGTTTTACTTTTTGAAATTAAAGAGAAATTTCTTCTATAAAATCTACTTTGAATATAAAATTAATAATTAATAATAAAGATGATAAAGATTTATTGTTCCACTGGACTGCATATAGTTAAAACATTGCGTGGAAATTTGGTGTAATAACTTAAAACAGGTGTAGTCTATTTTATAATAGTAACTACATTTTTATTATAGATACTTGTTTCTTCCTCACATTTATTTCAAAATACGTTACGGTAGCAAACCAGCGTGCATCTATTTATTTATTTACCATCAAGTTATGCGAGACATAGCCTCTTCACATTTCAAATCGTTGTTTACAAAAAGTTTTAATGTAGTGCAGTGAATCGTATAAATATATGTTGCGTTATGCATATTTAAGTTTATTTAATAGTGTTGTTATAATGTATTATGCATGCTAATTATTATTCACACATATAATAGTTGGAATATAATATGCAAGTGTTTTTGTTTATATATGCGGATTGATATAAGTCTATAGGAGTAGATAGTGTTTCCTACAGTTCCGATCTTTTGAACAGGAGTAGAAATTTATCCTTTTTTTTTTCCTATTTAGGATTGACTTCCCGGTTCCTTCTAAATACCTTTTTCCTTCTCCTTCACTTCCGAGGGTCCCTTACCGCTTGGTGATATTATCATCTCACTTGGAAAAATGATAATAACACTTACTCAGTAACACTCTACCTCGAGTGGCTTTTGAGACTTGTACAGGGTGAAAATCATTGCAAAAGAATAAAAGAAGGATTGGTTGGGATATCATGCATCGTTTAAGCTGTATCTTGGGAACACACATGTACGAGATTCAATTTTTATTATATATATATATATATATATATATATGTAAGTGATTATTGTGGGATTTAGGCTAATCATATAGTAATACGCCGAGCCTAGAATAATACTCAACAGAATGCAGAAAGCACTGGACGGCAGTTTCGTCCTATCTTGGACTCATCAGCAGTGTGCATCCACTCCCCAGAATCGAACCCGGACCAAAATTACTATATGATTAGCCTAAATCCTCAAAATAATCACTTGTATATCCTTGCTAGGCCCAAATAATGTTCTGCAATGGAGCGACTAAGTGTCAAAAGGCAGTTATGACTCTTGGGGCACTGTTCCGAGGTTATCTGAATACTCGGAACTGAGTGAGTAACGGCGCTATATTAAGTCTAGTATGTGTCTTCTTCGTCAGCGGGGTCCGTGGTACAGTTGGTATCACGTTTACGTTGTATCGAAATGGTCCTGGTTCGATTCTCGGTAGTGGATGCGCACTGCTGATGAGTCCCAGATAGGACGAAATTTAAATATAATTAATAAATGCGAGTATCAGTGTGCCACTCTGTCACACTTTTTCAACTTTACTCTTAGAGGCCGTAGCTCTACATATCATATTTTGGAATCAAGCCGAATCCGTGAACAAATTAAAAACATTCCGGGACGAATCTGGACCCACAATCCTGAAATATTTGATTTCCAAATTTTCATTACTGCGATTGTTTTCGGATTCTGCCATATTGGCTTCTGCTGATAAAAACAATTAAAGGGACACAACTATCTAACTTTCGGTAGCTCATGTTCAAATTACTGTTAACGAATTACAGTATTTCAAAATAAAATTGTCCGTGTTTTCAATTTTACTCCTAGATGCCATAGCCGGACATATCATTCCATTTTGTAATCAGGCCGACTCACTGAGCAAATTAAAAACATTCCGAGTCGGAGCCATAATTCTGAAATTTTAGATTCCCAAGTTTTCATTACTGCAATTGTTTTCGGGGAATTCTGACGTGATTTTTTTGTGACGAATTTTTTGTACGATAACAATTTATATAACTTGGAAATAAAATTGGGAATAATCGAAATTAACTGCGAAATCCAGCGGAATTCATCCATGAAATAAAAAAAATAAATGTTTGTACGGAAAGTAAGGACCTACATACATCAAATTGTCTTTAAGTGGCAGCAGTGTAATTATTGTTGAACTTTTTAAAGGTAAGATTAAATATTAATGCAATACCTAAATGCGGCTATCAAGTTTTAAGTTCTTCTGTAGTTTATTGTTGCCTATTGCATCTACCCCTCCCTACAATCGGCCCAAATAAGACCCCACTGCAAGAGCTACCTTAAATGTCACTCGATAAGGCGGCCTTTAACCTATATATATATATATATATATATATATATATATATATATATATATATATATATATATATCATGAAATATCAAACAGGGACTCTGATCCAAATCATAACTCTACGATGCTATGCCGATTGCCATAGCGTGAAGCTCACAGATAAGATTTGGATTGGAATCCCAGGGTGCTGTTTGGTATTTTTAAAGTTATAAAGACAATGAGCACATTAGCAATTTTATGTAGGGAGATATGTCTGGTTTTTTTTTTCACTTCTTTTGAATTTTTACTTAGCATTTTCTTTTGTCTTTTCATATTTTGGCTCAGGTAGGATTGTTCACCCTCTCTTTATATATATATATATATATATATATATATATATATATATGAGAGTTTTTGGAACATGAGCCTCCGGTGATTTCGTAAAATAAGTTTTAATTGAATGTATTTCTCTATTAAATAACAACTTCCTTCTTTTAAACAGATACCATTTAAGTCTGTACATTATTCACAAATATTTATTCACTTTTTCTTTCTGTCCACGAAGAATGTTTTTCTTTTACTGTTGATCCAACTGCACACTACACTTTCAACTTCGGCATCAGGTGAAAAATTCTTAACTTTCAGGAATATTTCTGTTTGTTCAACACCCACAGGTGAGCTCACCTGTGGTTTATTTTGGGCGCAACAAAGAATCTCGTGATGCCAAAATCGGACCTGTTCGAGGAGCGTAAAACAATTGTTTCTTTCAGCTTTCTAGCCCGCTTGCGCTTTTGTTCCCTGAAATGCGGCATTTTGTTGTCATGATGCAAAAATGTTTTCCTTTCAGGCTTCATTCTACATAACGTTTGTTTGTATGCTTGCAAATTTCATTTTAATGCTTTTATAAACCGCGTGTACCAGCAAAATTGTCCAAATCGTGTAACAGCATAATTATCCATCATACAAAATGCTTACTATCGAAAAAAAAACGAAAAAAAAACAAAAAAAAAAACACACAAAAAACGATTAAACTAATTGACTTTCCTTTTTCCGGGGTTTCAGATAAGCCGTTTAGACATCTTGACACCGATTATCGTAAGAATCACTAAAACCCCTTCGAGTTATTCAGTTAGAAAGAGAACAAGATAAAATCATTTTATATCAGATCCACTGTCTCCTAAAATGAGCAATGGTCAGAGGAAAAAGATTCATTCAGGCCTGCAGTAATGGTACCAACATTCATACTTTGTATTCTATCTTCAAAGTCCATTCAAGAACCATCAAGAGAACGGTGATTAAGTTTTAAAAAGTGGGGACAGTAGAAAGGAAAACTGGATCAAGAGGTCAAAACAAGAAAAGGCATCGTCATTTCAACTTAGATCTAAAGAGATCAGCTATAGCAATCCAAAGAGCAGTGAAAAAAGAATTGAAAATGAAATCGAACGAGAAACAATGAGGCACCATGTTACTCCAGGACAGAATGATAGAAGGTTAGAGAAGGCGAAGATCATCATGAATAAGGTGGAAAATTAACCTGGAATAATATATATATATATATATATATATATATATATATATATATATATATATATATGAACTTTATTTCAATCCTTCATGAGTTTCCTTAGCTATGATTAATTAATGATGAACATTTTCATTTATGGTCGATTTCATTACGATTCTTCTGTTAAAATTGGAAAGTAATTATACATTTTTATCGCAGAGCCCAGAGAGTTTCAGTAAGATATTTTGAATCATTTCTAAGATAAAATGGTTCAGAGTTTAATCTAACAATTGGACAATTTTGCTGTTACGCGATTTGGACAATTTTGCTGTTACACCCGGTATATTTGTGAATTATCGAATGGCACGCAACCTTCTCACGCCGAAAATTCTATCTCAAATAACTGCTTTATCTGTAACGTAGCACTCATGACTTACGGCCTCCCTATGATGAGACACCATGGCAGTATAAATAGAACTTTACATAACCGAATAAACGACGATGCCATTTCTTTTCCGATAGCATTAAATTGCTGAGCAGTTCGTCAGCTTTAACCTTAGCACGAAGGCGAAAGATCGGTCCTCTGATTCGGAAATGAAACGTCAAAGTTGTCTAACTTTTCTGGGTGGTTTGTCAAACATAGAAGAATAGTCAGGCGTTTGAGGCAACCTTCTTAAATCATAAATATATATATATATATATATATATATATATATATATATATATATATATTATAGAACTTACGGTTATATCGAGCCATTTCAATTGCAAAATGACGAGACCTCTGACAATCTCCTCAATCAGTTATGCGTCATACGTGATACACGCTTAGGCGATCATGGTTCTTTCGATACTTGATTTTTCCCCGAAGTCGAGGCAGATTTTTCCCCGCAGTAGGTTGACATTTATTTCTGCTGTTGCCATCAAAGGCTAAATAACCCCGTCTGTCCTGTTATGGGAGGGAGAAGAAGAGGATTAAGGGTATTAGCACGTAAGTGAATGTAATAGTTTCGACTGGAATTCGAACTCGGCTCTCCGATTCCTCAATCTGGGCGTATATCCATTATTCCACCGTACTGGGCTTAAATTCAATGAGCCTAGGTATCAAAGAAGAAAGTTCAGCAGAATAATTAACATGAAAATATTTTTAGACATAGCTCAAAGGAAGCTACATTATGGTGGTGGGGAAAATGACCGAGATGCCAGTTCAGAATCAACAACACTATATATATATATATATATATATATATATATATATATATATATATATATGTGTATGTGTGTGTGTGTGTGTGTGTGTGTGTGTGTATATACTGAGTATATCTAGGTAGCAAGTTTTCACTCATACTAATTTAGTTAAAGATCAGTGTTCGCCTTTAAGGATTTTTACTTTATTCTACTTTATTTTTTCTTTTAGTTCGAACTATTTTTATGCTTTCTGGTGAATGTTTAAATATAAATTGTTCAGTAACTGAGTACATTCGGCTTCAATGTGCCATTATATAAAAAGTAGTTATTTTTGTGCCATATCAATTTTATCATTTTTTAAATATCGCGTCATTTTTTTAATTATCGTGTCTTCGCGCGTCAGTCTTTATTGTCATGTTTTGTTTTTAATTTTATTTATGAAATCTATTTAACATGCTTTTCCTAAATACAATTATATTAATGTTAAGTTGTTTCTTTTGCTTAATGCTTCAAGTGCTTGTAGGCGTTTATTTTTTAAAATTTTTATAGTATATGCAGTAGTTATTCTTGTGATTTTCTTAAGGATTTGTCGGATTTCTTGTTGAATTCGATTAAATTGAACTACAGAGTCTGTCTATATTTCTGAGATGAGGTATTATGTACAGTATTTACATTAGTCGGACTATTGTCCTCATCTTTGTCGCCATATTTATTACAACGTTTCGGCCGTTGTAAGCTCCGGCCTTCTTCAGGTGGTTGGAATTTCGAACTGAACCCTTTATTTCGCTCACTGGGGTAGACTGTTCTAGTTCCACGTGCCATGTTTGATGGATATCAGTTATCTCCTGCTAATTTTCCCTCTGAAAGTTCTCCACTGCCTTAACCGGGTATTGAACTCACACTCTTTGGGTCTGTCACACTGTGCCATGTGTCCTCAAGTGGATAAAGGCGTTGGTTAGATCCAGTGACAGGAAATAAAGGGTTCAGTTCGAAATTACAACCACCTGAAGAAGGTCGGAGCGTACATCGGCCGAAACGTTGTGACAAATATAGCGACAAAGATGAGGACAATAGTCCGACTAATGTAAATACTGTAATTTGAACTATTATCAGATAACTCGTACGTTAATATACATGCATACAAAAACACACATATACATACACACACATACATACATGTAGACAGACAGACACACACACACTCAAACACACACACATACATACATATATATATATATATATATATATATATATATATATATATATGAACATGGATCCGTTATATGACATATACTTACATGTAATATTGTTGAAATTGAACATGTGAGCAATAACGAAATTTTAGAAGAAAATGCAAAGAAAAAGGGTATTTGTACTTCGAATAAGAAAGAGGCAACTGAAATTTTAGGTAAAATTGAGGAAAGAGGATTGGAAAATTTAATACTCACAGGACATGTTGAAGGTAGAAGGGAGAGAAGAAAGTGGGGAATAGTCTACTTAACGAGCTTGTATAATTGGTTGGCAGAACCAAAAAAAAACAAAAAAAAACAGTGCTACGAACTACAAAGGATAAGAATTTCTGGAAAGCCTTGGTCGCCCACGTTCTGAATGGACACGTCACATAGAAGAAGACTTACGGGTATGCTAAATTAAGAACGTAAGTCTGAGAAAGCTTTCTGACTTCAAAGAATAACTTGAAAGTTCTCCACACGGAGTGAAACGTATTTAATGATTGAGGATACGGCATAGAAAAAATCGGTTGTAGAAAATAGAATGCAAGGAATTTTCAAAGTCGTCTAACCGAATTCTTGAATAATGCTAGTTATTCGCCACCCAAGGGAAAAAGACTGCATCTTTTAATCTGGCGCAAAAAAATGGAAAACCTGCCAACCTTAAAGGCAGCGTAGAAGGTGGCGTGGAACCGGGTATCTCAGACTGGATATCCGCCGAGACGAAAAGCAGTTAAGAAATTTTTAATTTAAATCTTTTTATTTTTTATTTTTTCATCTGGAGCAAAAAAAAAAAAAAAACAACAAAAAAACAAAACATATCTACCAATAAAAACAAGAAAAAAAACAACAATATTCCCAATAAAAAAAAAAAAAAAAAAAACAGCAACATAGCTATGATCTGGCAAGAAAAAAATGGATGTAACAGCATTATGGCTACTGCTGCTCCTTCGACCTTTTATCTTTTTCAAAAACTATTTTGGCATATCAGTGACGAGACCTTTCTGTAATGATATCGTATAGAGTACATAGCATAAATTTTTTCCTGTCTTTCTCGGAGTGGATATACAATGTCTATCTGGATAATGCCCAGTTATACTGAATATTTCGAGAAGCGGTCACACTACCTTGATGCAACTAAAAAAAAAAAAGCAATCAAAAGGGACCTTATTGCATAAGCGACGGTACACATAATTTCCCCGGGTTAATCACTATGCAGTGAGATGCCACTGAGTAAGTTTGCATTCTGTAACCATCAGGTTCATACTGTTCTTTTTTTTTGCAATAAATGTACAAGGCCCAAGAGCCACTCGAGCTAGAATGTTACAAAGTAGGGGACACAGATTATGGGGAGATGTGCGGAAGATAATGGTTAACCGTAGACTTGTACAGGTTAAGATTTTAGTGATCGGGGATGTATCGTCTTGGGAGCTGATGCCATAAAGCAGTGTTTAGTGGGAAGAAGCTGCTCCAGTGTAACTTACTTCTAACAAATGGAGTACAAAGAGAATGAGGGTGGTTCGCTGCAATGGGTGTGGCATAGCGGGTCTTGGTCGTGAAAGTTAGAACTGGTTGAACTAAGGAAATAATTTGTCCGAACACTTACCGTGAAAATAGTAGATAGAGAAGTGGGAGGCTTGCAACGTTTCATGTATGGGAAAGGATTTATAGGGTGGAAATAATTCTTCAGCCACGAGGTCTAACATACAACTGGAAGCTAAAGACTGGGTAGCTCCAGCCCATATATGGCAGCAGGCCGCCATTTTTGGCCTGGTCTGGCCCTTGTAAAAGTATAGGATAGAAGGAGGAGTTAGGTACTTACTGGCGTGTTACAAGGGACCGACCATTTTCCCAGCATCTTTAGCGAAGATTTGTATCTTGAGTCCCAATAGGCGCTCAAGGCATGGTGCCTGCCTGAGAGAACTCACGTTCATCACGATAGGCGGAAATTCAGGGTCTCCTCGGTGATGATGGACCGTCAACAATTTGATTTTCGAGGCAGTGAATGTGACCAAGCAGTTCCCCCAACCACGAGGGAGAGACTCAGCAATTATAATTTTCTTTCTTCGTGCATTTCTTTTTTTTTTTGTAAATTAAAGCATTAGCTTGTTAGACTAGCTCTACAATCTACAACCTATGTTTGGCTTCCTGTGACTTCTGGCTTTTTTGCAATGCTAAAATCCGCACTGAAACGACGTGGACGAGATTAAGGAGATCGTGACGATCCAGAGAGAGAAGTAGGTTGACTGTCTTAAAGTGAAAGGGATGCTGGGATAAGTGCTCAAAGGGAACATTGAAAAGAACTTTACGTCATTGCTATAGGAATGCTATTTTTTTTCTTTAATATATGGCTGGATAATTTCCAGACATATTCATGGCGTAACTTCAGACGTTAATATAATTATACTCAGAGATTATTAAATGATTTTAAAACTTTGCACACAAGGGCACCCCTAACCGTGTCAGACTAAACTAATTAAGTAACATGCGTAAAACTAATGAAATTAATCAATTTCGAACTCATTACCTAAATTTTATGTTACTAAAAAGATCTGTTTTTTCAAACAAATTTTCTCTTCAACTTTAAAATATGGAACGCTGTATGGGATGATTTCTTCTACGTTTCTGTTATCGATTCCCCTTTTAATCCCAGAAATAAAATCGATCACTTATTTTCTCTTTTTTAATCAAATTCGTTTCCATATTTATTTATTTGAACTGGTGTCAAGAAACATTTTACAACGTACAAGACGCATATGGTCTCACCCCAAGTTCGACTACACTACAATCATCTCCATTTCTTCCGTATTCAAAATGTTGGAGCTTGATCACGATACCTTTTTTTTTTAATTGCATCAGAATAGTTTCAAATTGACTTTTGGGTTCCAAATATCTAAACGAACCATTAAGCCATCCCCTGGAGACCAAAATTGTCCTCTTTTCACGGCACCGTAGGCCCAGAGTAGGCTGGAAGAAAGAAATAGTTAATTGGAAAGGTTAAGCCATTTTGATATTCTTCAAAATATCCAGAGGTGGAATCACGCCTAAAATCGTTTCGTCAGATTCTTTAATGTTAGTCCTGGCGGGATGCGATTGAGGAGCCGTACGCAGAAAATTGGCAAGATAAAATATCAAAGACTGACACCAAGTCAAGAGATACTAAAGGGAGAGCACTTTGTTCCCTATAAATCAAGTTTAATTACAGATCTTAGTATCCTGGTTTAGATTCAAATGAGAGCAAATCATCTGGTGATGGATTTTATTTGCCAACAGTAACCCAAAACCTAAAACGAAGAATGTTATTTTTTAAATTAAACTTTTATTGTTTATATCATGGAGGAATGAGAACCTAAACCTTTCACTAAATAACTTTTTCCAATGAAGGCTCGGGCTGATGTTTTTAATAAGTTTTAAATGCATATACTAGTATTTTGCAATGGTAGACGATTGATTAAATATTATTAAAAATCCTAACCGCATTTTTGTCACAAACCTTTGAAAATCAATAACTGCAAACCAACGCGCATACGTATTCTGCATCAGATATATTTTTATAAATGTCTGCTTTATTTTCTAGCGACTAACGCAAGTGGGGATTTCTATTTCTGTTTTTGTATTGTTGGGGTTACATTTTTTATTAAAAAAATTCACTGTAAATCAATAAAAACATTTCTGGAATATTGTAGATATTAATAACGCATGAAAGAATATTAAATATTGTGAACTTTTAGTACATTGTAAAACATTAATTATAAAGATGAACGCTTTCGGTATTAATGAATCATGAAACATTGTTGAATGTAATTTACTCTTGGGACATTTGAAGGAAACGTCGAATATTTGAAAGGATTTAAGAGACCTTGGAAAATTGTAAAATATTATTGAATATTGGGAATTATCTATGAAATCTCCGTAAATTATAGAATTTATTAAATATGAAAAGACTTTAGTGTATTTATGAAATTCTTGAACATCGTAAGACAAATTGAACCTAGACAAATTGAAGCATTTACTAAATATCAAAACACTGGCGTATATAAGAAATCTTCAGCTGTTGTAAGATATTTAAGACAAGAAAATTGTTGAATATTTATTAAATAATATAAGGGTATTTATGAAATTATATTAGGATATTCATAAAATCTTCGGACACTATAAAGAATTAAATATTGGAAAAGGTTATGGCATTTATTAAATCTTAGAATATTGTCAAATATTTATCATATAATAGAAAACATTAAAGTATTTATTAAATTTGAATATTTTATGGTATTTATTTAAACGTATTCTAGAGGAGTGAATCAAGACTATTTATAATAATGTGGTTTGTTTTATAACATTTGATTTTTAAATGATTTTGCTTCTCTGTTTTGCTCAAAGGAAATTTAATATAATCATAATAAAGTTTCGTGAGATTTTGAACTAAAATTGTGAAAAAATGTATGTATGTATCAGGTCAGGTCACTCTATGAGTGCTACTGCTAATTTGTAGCCGAGTACTACCTGCTACATAGTCCGTTAATAAGTGTGGTTACACATTCTTCTTCTTTATGTGTCGTGTTCCCCCGGGGCATAGGCAATAATGGCTCTCCACAATTTCCTGTCCTTTGTTACTGTTAATAATTTTAATTTTACCCATTTATTTATGCTCACTAAGGATGTTATGTATTGTCATTCTCTGACCCTGTCCTGTGAGTATCAGATTTTCCAAGCTCTCCTTTCTCATCATACGCCACAGAGATTTCAAATTTCTCTTCCTGATGTTAAGTATCAGTTTCCTTCTTGTTTCCATTTTCTCTAAAACCTCGTCGTTGCTCACATGTTTGGCCCATCGTATCCTCAGGATACTTCTGTAGAACCAAATGTATGAATACCATGTTTTGAAAATCACGGCTCTGCACAATTTCCTGTCCTTTCTAGCTCTTAATAAATTTTGATCTTTTCGTTGTCCTAAACCCTGTTTCGCCATCCATTTACTCATGCCCACTAAGGATGCTATGCATTGGGTACCTCTGTATCTCTTGCCTTCACTCTGTCCTGTGAGTATCAGATTTTCCAGGCCCTCTTTCCTCATTATTGGTCCCGGAAATTTCAACTGACTCTTCCTGATGTCCAATATGTTTCGTTTTTGTTTCCATTTTCTTTAAACTTTGACGTTGCTCACATGTTCAGTCCATGGTATTCTCAGCATCCTTCTGTTGATTCAAGTTTCTTCTTCATCTTTAAGGAGATTGTCCAGCATTCAATGCCATATAGGAAGACAGCTACCATTTAATAATTCAGTATTCTTTTCTTTGTTTCTAACGAATTTTTTCTCTTTCTTGATACTTTAAAAGCCAAAACCCATCAAAAGGTGGACGAAGCCTTCATGGACTCAAATGCAATGTAACCGTGGCGCGCAACGTAGAAATAATTAGGGTGGTGCCCAGTAAGCTCGCTATGAGAGTTGGACACCTTAACCTTTGTTAAAGTTTTTAACTAAGAGAAGGGAAACCTCATGTATTACCTGCGGTTTGACAGTATCCGATGATGCTGACTAGTAATTCTTTTTGGGTATCTGCTGTCCTTGTTCAGATAGTAAGATTGGCTCAGTGTAACGCGATTCCGCACTTTAAACATTTCATCTACAGGCGTTCTTATACTTGACAACGAAGTGGCAGCCATCATGCATCTATCCCAGTCTGCACATATCTATTTATCTATTGATAGATCTCAGTCTGTTGATATCTATCTATCTATCTATCTATCTATCTATCTATCTATCTATCTATCTATCTATCTATCTCACTCTATTTATATCTATTTATCTATCTGTTTCAGTCTGTTCATATCTGTTTATCGATCGATCGATCTCAGTCTGTTCATATCTATCTATCTATCTATCTATCTATCTATCTATCTATCTATCTATCTATCACGGTCTTCTCGATCATAAAATCCTTCCTAACAGGTAGGTCCCTGAAGGTAGTTATTAATGGCCAGTTCTCCAGAACACTAAAGGTCAACGAAGGCGGCTTCCAGGGGTCACTCCTGGGACCAAACCTTTTTTGATCTATATAAATAATCTGCCTTACAATATTTTCAGATCATTTGTAAACATCTATGCCGATGATACGACTATATACGGGCGCACCTCTGAAACACTTATTGCTCAGAGACTGGCGACTAATCTCTCTTCCGATCTTGTACAAACTACCCAATGGGGTAAAAACTGGCTGGCCATATTCAATACCTCGAAGATCAAGCTAGTTACGTTTCATCATCGCCTATCTGACCCCGAATTATCACCAATCAAGATGAACGGAGGTACTCTCGGGGAAGCACCGTACCATGAAAAACTCAAACCTGTATATAGTGGATCTCGTACATCCGATTTATTCATAAGGATGTAGGTTAAATGATCTGCTATCTGTATCGCTCCAGCTCCAGGCTTTCCTTGCTATCCTCTATCTTTACAAGCACCAGATCAGGCTAAAAAGCAGTACTATTGTCATATTTGGGCAGGAGCTGTCCAGACCTCACTCACCAAACTTGAAAGAGTTCAAAAGTGTCTTCTGGGTGACGAATTATTCTCCACTCTTCAACCTCTCTCCCACAGGCAAGCCTCTTGTTGTTCTACCGCTGTTTCCATGGAAAGTGCTCGAACGAAACACATTCCCTGGTCTCGCCGATGCAAATCTTGTCAGTAAGAACACACCATGCCACCTCCATAGTAGCAACCCACCCCTATTCCCTTCGTTCCACTCGAGCAGCTTCTTCCTGTGAACAACTGCAATGTGGAACCGACTCATAACTGGATGTTTCCCCGATCACTACAATGTTAACCTATTCAAGGCTAGGGTTAACCGTTCTCTTCCACTCCTATACACACAAATGGCCTCCAGACGTAACCCCCTAACTCTAGTGGTCCCCAGGCCTTATAAAGAGTGAACCGTGCTGCAAAAAAAGGACCGATGCCATATAGACGCAATGTTATACGACACTAACATGCTAATATGCTGATAACCACTTCCTTTATCATACTTTCGACACAGCGTCAAAAATACTAATCAGTGATTATCAAAATGCCTTCTGCGAGACATGTTTGCTAATTACTACTGTATATTTCGTAGGTCAATTGTCGGAATTTGTTTGTCATTTGTTGGGCATTTACGCGCTGAAGAATAAATTAAGGCCTTGTGTGCACTTAGGGCACGTTAATCTGATTATGCTGAATTTTGGCACTCAGATGATTTTTGTCCCTATGGGCGGGTTCTTACATTGAAACAATATAAGTATATCATTCGCCCATGCATTGAATATTGTTGTTACATCTGGTCTGATGCTTCTGCTATGTATTTAGAGATTATTGATAAAATACAAAGAAGAATCTGCAATGTTATTGGTTCTGACCCGGCATCTTGGCTCCAGTTAATTTTCCATCACCCTAAATTAGCTTCCCTGTGCTTTTTCTGTAAATATTTTCTCGGCAATTTTTCTGATGCGCTTTCCTCTTTGCTACCAAGACTTTATTTAATTTAATTTATTCTACTATATTGGCACCAAGGTTCGTCATCTTACAGTTGAAGTGGCTAGAGGCAACCGTAGGTTCTATGCTAACAGTTTCTTTCACCAAACTTTTCGCTTGTGAAACTCTCTTCTGGCTTCTTGCTTTCTAGCCAACGTTGATCTTCAAAAATCTAAATGCATTGTCAAACGTTATCTTCTGTCTTCTGACGGGTGGAGTTGCTAGTTACACGCCCAAACCGTTTTGAATTCAGTCTTTCTCTGAGAGGTTGCCTTTCTCCGAGACTTTTTGCTAACCAATGCTATCTAGCCAACTATTCTTTGTTATTAACCCCTAGATGGTGGTTGGTGAGATGGATTTCCAAGATTATCTATGCGAAAAGTGAATGTAAGAGACTCGGCTGGAATTTGAACTCGTCATACCAATTCCCCTTTCGACAATTCCATTTTTTTATTTACATAACCACATTACATAAAGACATATATAAATTGGTTTCCTGTTTTAAAAGTTTACGATAGCCGAAGTTAACCAACGTTGATCCTGGTCAGTGTCTAGATGGGTGACCGCTTAGGAATACCAGGTGCTGTAAGCTTGGATTTGCGTGTTGTGTAATGGATGAAAGCTTGGAATACGTTATATTGACTTACGCTCAAATACCCCTGGGAAAGGTATGAATCCCCCTCTTCTCTGAGCAGCTATGGGTTAATTAGTAAGACTTGTATCACTAAATCATTATTATCTCAAAAAAGAAAATAAATTCTTACAATCCAAAAATATTTTCTGGTTTTAAATAATCTGTAAAATGTTGACAAACCGTAGGAAACGAATCAATCAAATATCGATTAGCTACACAGGCATGTCTTTTAGATTTATTTATGTTCTCTGGACTATAAATGTATAAAAACTACGTGGCCATAAAGTGAGGGATCAGTTTATATAGTAATTGTAACATAGAACTGATCTCCCATTTTATATCCACATTATAATTTCTTGTTTGCTTGTCCAATTCTAATTAGGTACGAATCAACCTCTTCACCCAGCCATGGGTTAATTAATAAGACTTGTATCACTAAATAATTATCATATCCCACTCTTATAATCTAAAAATATTTTCTGGTTTGAAATAGCCTGCGAAACGTTGTTAAAACGTAAGAAACGAATCAACTAATGTTTTAAAAGAGAAATTTTCTATATTGATAAGATAATTATCTAGCTATTTACGTAGATTCTTTTCGTGCCTTTAAAAAGAGAATATAGTGCCAACAGCACAATATCAGTACGACATTAGTTCCTCTTCTATCAATATTCATAGAAAGTATTGTAGCTATTTCCGTGCAGAAACTAATGCATAGCAGTGTACTTTAAATTTATTCTTAACTATCACTTAGTTGTTAGTATGATACATCCGTCATTGTAATTGGTTCCTCAAAATGGAAATTACTAATGACTGAACCAAATAGTTTGTAGCCTTTATGATGGCTGTGGCTGCCAAACAATTACAATTTTCGAGTTAAATTGATTTGTGGCTGCACGTTGCTTGCAATCACATGATAAGGTATGTAATACATACACAAAACTCATTGGGGGTCACTGAAGGTTTTTTTTTTTTTAGATAAGAAGTACTCCTTTTATAAACGAAATGAATGGACGAGAATGAACTTGGCTTTTTTTTTTGTTTGTAAATTTAGGGCAAAGAAACATTCTAAAATTGCCAAAATTAACTTCTTCCATGTGAACTCCATTCAGAGCTTCCTATTCTTTGGGGCTCTTAGTAATATTTGTCTGTTCCTCTCACACTATTTCTGATATTCATTCACAGGAACGTGATCGGTTATTCCCTGTCTATCTTACCTGCAATATATACCGCCAGAATCAAATTTTCCAAGAGTCCCTTCCTTAATATTTGTTCCAGAAATTTCGGACGCCCCCTCTGGATTCTAATTATAGGTCTCTTTTTTGTTTCCATTTTACTTAAAACTTCTTCGTTGCTTACACGATTCGTTCATAGTATTCTCAGCATCCTTCTGTAAAGACATAATTCTGTTGACTCAAGTCTTCTCTTTAGCTGTAAGGAAATTTCCCAGGATTCACAGCCATACAGGAGGATTAATAATACATAGCTTTCAGCATACTTTTCTTTGTTGCTAACGAAATGTTACTGTTTAGTTTTTGGAAAGCAATTTTCTGTTATTCTTCGGATTTCGGTGCCATATTTTCCATCCTTTGTTAAAACATTTTCCAGCTATTTTAACTTCTGTAGTTTTTTTTTTTTTAATTTTGACATCTCCAATTCGTATTTTGCGTCTTGGGATTTTTTTCTCTTGCAATTTGTTTCACTCCTTCTACTCGCTTTTCTTTCCTAGATTTTCTAGAAGGCCTTCTAGTTTTCCTTCTGTGTGCTATCAACAGTGTCTTCTGTGTATCTTATGTCGTTAATATTGTGGCCACTGGTAATAGATATATATAGAATATTCAGCTCTCCTATGATATCCTTGCTCTAGAGACTGAATAAATCCGGTGATATAATCTATCATTTTTATGTGTAAAAAGCGAAAAGCAGTCAGTGGATCTCTGAGCATTTCGTCTTTCGACGAGTGATGCAATCGACGGCATAACCACTAAACTATTGCAACATATTCGTGGATAACTTCACCTATATAAGTCAACTGACACGATTTAAAGACTTCAAAAACTGTTTAGAATTCAGTCGAGGGCCTAAACTTGCATTGTGTTTCTCCCAAGAGTATTTAACTTAAAGTTGGGACGCCCATCATTCTTCTCAAAAAATCTCAGCACCTCAAAGTTGTGAAATTGAACCAGTCTAGCTATCAGACAGCTTCTCCCAACAGATCAAGAAGACAATTATCCTAATTCGGTTAGGCAAATAATGGCTGTATTCAGTCCTAGAATTTCTACGATTTCAATATTTTGCCCAGTTCTCTGATCTTAATATACTTCAACCAACATTTTTATCAACTGGGCTATGTCGATAAAAAGATCAAGTATTCAAGCGACTCAAAAAATTGAAACAAAAACTAGGAGAGTTGCGATACTAAAGCGAAATAAATGAAGTTGAGATATCCAGAAAAGACATTGCACTTGGAACTAGAAGAATCTACCCCGGTGTACGAAATAAAGAGTTTAGTTCGAAATTCCAACGTATAACACTTGAAGAAGGCCAAAGCGTACAACGGCCGAAATGTCGGGACAATAAAGATGAAGATAATGCGAACAATGTAAATAATGTAAAAAGTAAATGTTTATAGACTCAGATGTAAACGGTCAATATTTACCTATCATAGAAATGATTAAATACTTAGAGACTCTAATATGAAAGACAAATATTTACCTATCGCCATATCAAGTAAATGCATAAAATTTGACACATAAACGAACAATATTTTGTCGATCCCCGAACCGAATAAATGAATGTAGACGTAAATTTCTCTTTTATTCTTTATATAAAGAAAAAGGAGCAAAATGTAGAAGCATCAGCTTCCCCCACCCACAAAAAAAAGGAAGAGAAGAAGGCCAAAGCTGTGTCCCACCTTCGTGAAGGTGGGGTGTTGGTCTTGACCGGGAGATAGAATTTTTTTTACTTTAATCGCAGCTGTATAGCGTCTAATTTCATATCCTAGAATTAATTTACTTTTAGTCAACCTTCCCCCATATGAAGAGGTCGGTTTTGACATAGGCAAATTCACTTACTGTTGGGTGTAAGATCTATTTTAACTTAATAATTTTTTCATTTTTTTCTTTCCAATGTCTTCCTACCTTTGCTTGATATATATATATATATATATATATATATATATAAATTACATATAAGTTAAACTAAAAAATACCCCATCTGTATGGCCATTTCACCCCACAAGAAATTAATCTTCTGAGGTTTATCAACACCAGAAACATACAGATGCGGGTATTTTTGAGTTTCATTTATATGTAATTTATTCATATATGCTCTGTAATATATACATTGAGCTCTCTTTGTGGATCAGTTTTAGTATTTTATATTATTAGGATTCACTTGGACTACAACAGATGAAAGGGCTAAATGTTTTTTTTACTTCACATGTCTGTGGGGCATATATATATATATATATATATATATATATATATATATATATATATATATATATATATATATATAACTATTTCACTGTCGGAGAGTCGGCGACTAAATCGGCTACCCCACTACATGATCTTGCGATTGAGGCGAGTTGTTAGCAACACAGTATGATGAAAAATAAAACTTAACAAAGATCGGGAGAACTCTTGATGAGTAAACAGCTAGTTAACTAGAGACGGTGTCTCAATAAATCACCGTGGAGAAGGCAACGGGAAATCACTCTGCTATTAACCTCAAGGTATATCACGGCAATATACAAACATATTATGAAGTGAAGTGGCTTAAGTTTATGGGGATTAGTTCCTCGCCCGGAAAGGAGTGACATGAGCGACAGGTGCAACGGTACCGTCATCCAGCGACTGCTCGCATTAAGCAGAAATAACATGGAATGTTAAAACGTTAAACTACTGTGGTTAACTGGAAAATGTAAAACAGGAGATGAGCAGGTTAAATATCAACATTTTAGGTGTATGAGAAATTAGGTGGTCAAACAACGGAGAGTTTGTCAGTGAAAACCACAAGATTATATATGTAAGCAGAGAGAAAAATGAAAAAGGAGTTGGATTGATAATAGATCAAGACATCAAGAAATGTATTTTGGGTTACTGTCATTTATCTGAAAAAAAAAATCTTGTAGTTAAACTGAAAGGAAAGCATTTCAGCATATCTATTATAATAGTGTATGCACCGACAGCACAAAATACGGAAGGAGAAATCGAATCTTTCCACTCCATGCTAGTCAACGCCGTGGCTCAGTGCAACTCACAAGAAGTTATAACTATCATGGGAGATCTGAATGCCAAAGTAGACAAAGAGAAGGAAGGGTAGAGAGCTGGCAAATTCGGTCTAGGAACCCGTAACAAACGCAGAGAAAAATGGGTCCAATGGTGCACGGTCAATGACCAGGTAATAACCAACAGCTGGTTCCAAGAACATCCAAAATTATTATGGAGGAGAAACTAAAAACGAAATTGACTATATAACTACCAAGAAAAGTTTCAGGAATGCCTAGGCCCCACTCTATTCCTTATCTACATAAATGACCTTCCTGACGACATAAATTCCCAAGTTGACATCTACGCTGATGACACCACAATTTACTCCAGCCTCAAAAACAAATCTAGTGTCGCTGACAAAACTAACCTGACCGTGCGCCTCGAAAAGGACCTCCAATCGGTTGTGAAATGAGGCAGGAATTGGCTGGTTAACTTTAATGCCTCAAAGACAAAACTTCTCTCTATTAATCACCGCAGAGATCCTTCCCTGCCCTCCATTAGAATGTTTGACGTTAAACTTCTCGAAGCACCTCTCTGCGGCTGCTTGGTCTCACGTTCACTGCTGACCTGAGATGGAACAAATACATTGAGTCAATTGCTTCGTCCACTGCAAGGAAAGTTGGCTCCCTGTGCCGCGCCAGGAAATTTTTCTCCCCGGAATCGATCCTTCAGATCTACAAATTAACAATTCGCCCTTGCATCGAGTATTGCTGCCATACAGGGTCTGGAGCCCCTTCTGTTTGCCTCGGGGTTCTTGATAGGCTCCGGAGGCGGATATGCAATATAATTGGCCCTGTTCTGGCATCTCGTCTACAGTCGCTCTCTCCCAGACGCGCCGTCACCTCTCTGTCTTTTTTTACAAATACTTTCTTGGTAATTGCTCCGAGGAGCTGCATTCGCTGGTTCCCAGACTTCATGAATTCAAGCGCCCTACGAAGCTGGCATCCCGCTCTCACCCTTTCACTGTCGAAACTAATAAATGTAGCCGTCTCTTCTACTCTAATAATGTCTCGCACCTTCATGTCCTTTCCCTATTCCAGTTTCCCTGAGAGCTATAATCTCAAACTATTCAAATGTAATGTCAATCGACATCTCCAGTTGCCTTGATCTATCCACTATCCTTCTCCTCATCCTTTCCTCTATCACTCCTATCTGATCTTGCTAGAAATCTTCTGTAACCCCTTGCGTCCTAGTGGCTTCTCGCCTTGCTTGTGGTGAAACGCTTAAAAAAAATGCAGTTGTTCACTGCAAAACCTATCCAAGTGCCGACTGCGGAAGTGACCACCTTCCTGTTATATGTAAACTAAGAATGAAAGAATATTGCAATACAGCAGATTCCTGAACGGCCCGAAGGAAACATATATGGACAGTATGAAAAGAAGATACGAGGAATAAAATGGAAATGGAAACTCGAAATGAGTCACATTAAGAGAAGCTTTAGTGACATCAGCAAACATCATCCGAAAGAAGAATGGACTAAGAAGAAAAAAAAAAATAATCGTCACAGATGAGATTCTCGACATTATGTAAAGGTGACAGAAATCAATGACATAACATGGAAAGGAAATACAGAAAACTACACTATGAAATAAGAAACAAATACAGGCTGGCTAAAGAAGAATGGCTCAACGAAAAATGTGCAGAAATAGGGAGAGTGAGCAGATAAAGGAGATGTGCATAAAAAATAAGGGCACTAACAGAACAACAGACATGATCATCAACAAGCTGCATAAAATCCAAGGACGGAACTCTCATATTAGAGAAGGAAAAGATTCTTCAGCGCTGAAACGAATATATTAGAGATCTTTTCCTTGACAAAAGATTACAACCAACAAAACACAGAAATACCAACGGATCAGAAATATTAAAAACCGAAGTGGAAGCTGCATTGACCAAGCTGAATAGAAACAAAGCAGCAGGGCCCACCGGAATTTTAATATAGAAGCTGGCAGCTTTTCGGTGTAGACGATTTTGGTATAGACAAGATTACAGAAATGATAAATGAAATCTAAACAGTGCTGAAATACAGGAGAACCTAAGCAGATCTGTTTTCATAGAACTACCTAAGAAACTAGGCACCAACGAATCGGAACTCCACCGAACAATCAACCTAATGAGCCACGTAACAAAACTCATCATTCGAATTCTGATGAATACAGCGCGCAGCCGAATCGGACCAGACATAGGACAAGAATTGTATTTCGTCAAATACACTGGAACAGGGAGCGCCATATTTATGCTCAGAATGTTATCAGAGAGAGCAATACAAATACAGAAGAACGTGTACCTGTGTTTTATAGACCTACGCAAAGGCGTTCGACAGATTACGCCACAAAAATCTGTTAGAGCTAGCTTCTCAGTAACCTTGCCATATTCGGGAAAGACATTAGACTAATAAAAAATCTCTACTAGCAGCAAACCTCCTGCATGCGGATAAAGATCCGTTCAGCAGATATACAAAAACAGAAAGGGTTTTAAGACAAGGATGTGCCTTCTCACCGGACTTATTCAACCTGTAAATCAAGGCAAATCTGAGAGAACAAGAAATCTTACCAGAATTCATCATTGGCAGCCACAATGAAGATGATACAGTGTGCTAATACCAGACACGCAAAGAAAACGAAAAAACATCCTACAGAAGGTAGCGAAAGAGAGTGAGAAAAAGAGATACATAAACTACAAGAAGTCAGAATGCATGGTCATCAGCAAAAAGATGAGCCCAAAATGCAAATTACAGGTCGGGATAATAAAATCAAGCACGCACATAAATTTAAATATCTGGCAAATTTTCTAACAGTGGACGAGAAGTGGGACACTGAGATCTAAAGACATATGGGGATGGCGAAAGACATTCCAAAAGATAAGCAGATTATTAAGAGACATGAGGGTTTCGTTGGAAACAAAAAATGGTGCTGAACTGTTAGGTGATATATGTAGCATAGCAGGGGAATGTCGGTCATCTCCTCAAAGATGAAGAAGAGACATGAAGCAACAGAAATGTGATTCTACAGAAGGATGCTAAGGATACGATGGTCCAAACATGGGAGCAACGACGAGGTTTTGGACAGAATGGAAACGAAAAGGAAAATTATAATTAACATCAGGAAGAGGCAGTTGAAATTTCTGGGGCGCATAATGAGGAAGAAGGGCATGGAAAATATACTCACAAGTCGGATAGTAGGGAAAGAGGGACAGAGAAACAAAGGGACACACTTAGGGGTTTGAACAAGTTGATGCCAGAACAGTGTTTGGGAGAAATAACCCCCCCAAAAAAAAAAAAAAAAAAAAAAAACAAAACAAAGCTTATTAAGAGCTACAAGGGACAGGGAGGTAAGGTAGGGACATGATCGTCTACGGCCTGAAGGACACAGTATAAAAAATATATATATATATATATATATATATATATATATATATATATATATATATGCACTCATACACCATGTATATATATATATATATATATATATATATATATGAGAGTATACTGAAAATACTTTAGTCCTACTGACTTCCTAATATTAATGCAACATTTCAGCCCTTCCTTCACATACATACATACATATATATATATATATATATATATATATATATATATATAAAACATAAGACAGTGTGTGTGTGTGTGTGTCTGTGTAACGAATGCACAGCCGCAATTTTCGACGGATTTGCACCAAAATTTACATGCACATGCTCCAAGTTAGAGGAAAGGCCAAGACCAACTTTGCATTTCCCAACTCCCATCGATAGTGGAAATAATCGATTTTTTTCATGCTTCTATGGCAGTTTTCATATAGTTTGCGGCCATTTTCTACTGGCCAGAGTGAGAGTCTATAATTGGCTGCCACGAATAGGCAGGAAGATTCTATTGGCCAGCGTGAGAGCCAACAGCTGACTGACACGAATGTTAACTAGCATACAAAAAATATCGATAGCTGCATTCGTCACAAGTGGGAAAAATTTAAATCTGCATGGCACTTTACTCCAATTGGCTCATTCGCTTGCTTAAACTGAACGTTGATTCTGATTCCGCAGAACTGGGTTGGGTGTGAAAAAGTATTTGTTGTTAACATTTTTTTTCATTCGGTTTTTCCAGTTACGAGTCCTTTTTAAAGCTGATCGTTTTGTGTTCATTTTGTTTAGTTCTTTTTCGTAACAGATTTAATGTTTAGTATAGAGCTTAGAAAAATTCGCAATGTGATATAGTAAGACATGTAGCAACATCAGCACGGCAAAGGGATCTCCTTTAAAAGGCAAGGAAGGACAAAAATATTTTAAGTCAAGTGATAGCGATTGCTGTATGAGTCGGACGATTTTTGAATCAAGCACGGGCAAACACTGGGCCATGCTAGTATATATATATATATATATATATATATATATATATATATATATATATATATATATATATATATATATATATATATATATATATATATATATATATATATATATATATATATATATATATATATATATATATATATATATATATATATATATATATATATATATGGGTTGTATATATATATATATATATATATATATATATATGAGTGTAGGCTGAAAATAGTTTAGTCCTACTGACTTTCTAATATTAATGCAACATTTCAGCCCCTCATTCACACACATACATACCTGCATTATATATATATATATATATATATATATATATATATATATATATATATATATATATATAATGCGTTATTAACACTGAATACAACTAATAACTCAATTATATTTAGCGAGAAAGTAAAATGTTACATTTCAAACGTTGAACATATCTTGCGCCTATAAGAACAGTTTACGCATGCGTACCGATGTACAAGCTACATATATATTTTTTAATACTCAGCTGTTTCCGCCAGTCTTCGGTAATCTTTTTTTTTTTCTAAGAGAACCCCGAATTCTTAGACCAATTAAAAAAAATGAATGCAGTATTGGCAGTAAGCGTAAAAATAGTGATAACATGTGTAATTATTGTCTGCCAAAATAGTCTCCATTTGTTGACTGAATGTTGCAAATTAAAACAACCGTGATATTAAACACATAATAACAACACAGCTTGAGGTTTCAGATGTTGTGACTTGGTCATCTCTTATTCTTGATATTGTTGTTGTTAGTATTGCCTCATACCGGGTTTCCCTGATGACTGCTGCTCTAGAATATATGACACTGTTTCAGCACCTTTCTCAGTATCGTAGCGGCATTTAAAATGTGGCACTGAGAAAATCATCGGCATTACCCTCTTCATAAAAGCAAAGCCAAACATCAGAATTTGGGGATGGAAGTGGTTCTTGGTCAAACGGAACATTTTTCATCACCCTACCGAATTTATTCCTAACTTCATATGATGTCTTTCATCTGTTTGGACTGTTTGTCATCCTCGATGAGGATTGCCACTCTCAGATCGGCTGTTTGTTTTCTAACCTATTTTTCAGTTTTTTTTTGCTGCATCGTTTAGATATTAACATTTTAAAAACTTATCGCTTTCTTTCTTTTTGTGGAGGTGCGATTCAGTTTAGAAAATTGGTCTGTAGCTGAAATTGCTCAAACAAGATTTCATCCTATCTTCTTTCTCTTTCTAGTTTTATTTCGTTTATTTTTTCACTATTATTTCTCTCTCTCTCTTTTTTGTTGTTTTTCCAAAATGCCCCTTCTCCTACCTTCTGTTTCTTCTTTTCTTTCCCCCACCTTTTTTTTTTTTTTTTCTTTAGCCACTTTCTCTCACTCCATCTTATTTTCCTTTACTTCCTTTTTTTCTTTCTCTAATTCTTCCTCTTCTTTCATTTTTCATTCTCTGTATTTTTCTTCACGGAACTTCTTTCATTTTCCGTTTTCTTTCTTTCTTTCTTTCTTTCTTTCTTTCTTTCTTTCTTTCTTTCTTTCTTTCGTCACAGAACTAATTTCACTCCTATCTTCCTCTTACTTTTTCTTATCATTTTCTTCCGCCTCTTTCTTCTTGTTCATTGTGTTCTACTACCCCACCACCACCACTTTTCATCCTCCTCTTCTTAAATCGACTTTTTCAACTGTTTATTGATATTATCTGAGCTTCGTCAACAGCATGTTAAAAGTTTTCAACTGATATGGTTTCTGTTATTTCATAATGTACTTTGCGATTCTGTAGCGCCAGTCAACAAGCTTCAAAGAAACGGTATTTGGAAATCTTGACTGGGATCGAACATTGTCACTGGTACATAAGATGAAACTATCTCAACTACGATATGTGCTTACTTTACATCTAAGATAGATGTATATTGCTAAGGATTGGCATCGAAACACAACCAACAACAACAACTTAGTTTTGTAATATTGATGTTCAAGCCATGCACTCATCACACATAGATGTTCAAAACTTGAATTTCCTAATATATTTGGTTTTAGGTTTTTGTACGCTGTTTTAAAAAAAAGAAAACGATGCGCTTGGTTTTCACAACTAACTTGTTTATATCTATAAACAGACATCAGTCTATCGCGAAAAAAATGTAACACAATTGAATGAGGGTATCAAAAATACAGCAATATCTCATGTGATAGACATGCATTATCACTGGAAGCAAGCTGGTTTTGCAAAGTATTCGATTCCATTCTCTCTTGGTGCCCTGTACATTAGCGAGGCAAAGAAATGAGGTACTTAGATAAAATCTATTTACACTATTTACATTGTTCGGACTATCAAATATCTATTTAATTTTAATTTTTTACATTTTACTAAGAAGTCGCAAGTGTTCGACAATGTACCTTTCAGGTGTAGTAACTGCGACCTTTCAGTACTCTAGATGTCGCATTCAAAGTGACACAGTACGACAGGTAATAAAGATCTTAATGCAAGGTGAGACTGAAAATATGGCATGCAAAAGTTATGTGCCACTGGAGTGCACAAAATGGTAAACATTTTCACAGAATAAGATACACATTTCTAATGTTAAATGGATTAAGTAAAAATTGTATAAACATTCTGACGCTCAACTTGATTTTCTGGTGTAGTTGATTTTAATTTTATAATGAGAGATATTTGAAAAAAAAATAGACTAAGATAACCAAAATTCCTCTGAGTGAGCCAAAGAGAAATCTTCAAAGAGATTGGAATATTAAGGGGTTCTGTGGAAGCTAATCAGAATAATAATGCTATTGTTTGCGGAGGCGTTTGAGGCTATAAAATGGTCAGTGACCTTTAAAATTAGACAAGAGAGAGAGCAATAAAAATGACTTAAGTATACAACAAAAAGGTATTGGATCGTTAAATGTATGAAAGTTGCATTACTAGTAAAGTGAAGTTTCTGCTTCACCAAATAAATAAAACAAAAAAAAAATAAAATGAAAAAGAGGAGAGGAAAAGATAATTAAAAATAATACCAGATAAGACAAAAAAGATGGCCGAAAGAACAAGTGGAATGTTAAAGGAATCCTGATTGATTGATTGATTCGATATATTTTATGGCTTATCAAATCTTTTGTGGGTTATTTAAAGCTGAAACATATTTTTGAATTAATGATTTTTTTTAGAATGACAGCGGTTCTTCCAGATACAAGTCCTACTATTTAGAACATGGGAGGATTCATACGTTTCTAAAGATTATTTGCACGTAAGTGAATGCAACGAACCCGGCTGTAATTCAAACTCGGCTCACCAAACTCTCATTCGGAGAAACTATTCATTACACCAGCCACACATCCACGAACATACCTGATGAAACAATTAAGAATTTGTATTCCTTCATACAATGTTTTAATTGAATCATTAGTTCCGGCCGGTGGGAGGAATACTAAGTAGTGAGTAAGACTTTTTAAAAGTCCTTAAATATATAAATAAAGTTGATGTTTAATTTTCCCTCTAGCCGCTCATAACTTTTGAATGCTTTATTTTCGTCATCATTCATTCAGATCTATATCTTCCCTTGTATTGTGCATAGGACAACATGTACTATAGTCCAATATCATTCCAATCAATTTTTAGCCCTGGTCGGGGTGTACGCGCTCGGGTTCCCCATATTAAACCCGACCTTGTGTCCTATCACGTATCAGGAGACAGAGTAAATAATACTTGTACTAAAGTCTTTAATGACCACATACTCTTAAAAGTATATTGGTGAAAATTGAAATCTTATAATATTAGACTAATTGATGTGCTTGTCTGGATGACACATTTCTTTTGGTCGCCACTATACTAGTGTCCTTGTGCCAAATTAAACTAAGCTTTTTTTAGCAAGATATTCTCGTGGACCATTGCTTCTGTAGCTAGTCCAATACTTACATAGGTAACCAATATTTATAGCCTTGTGCCTGATTGAGTAAATAATGTAAGTCCAGATTTCCGTGTTTAAGAAAGAAGAATAAGTTTTTAGTTTCAAATATTTGCAGTGGAAATTTCAGTTTTAAAAAAATCCAGTAGCGAGTTTAACCGAAGTACTGATCAACGACAATAAAAATATTCAAAGGAAAATTGATTAAAACATTCAATGCCAAGATCAGAAAAAAATTACGTAAATGATGAGTATTCAGGAGAATAAACAGCTCGATAAATATTTTAAATCTGGATTGAATAAAGTGAAATAATGAAAACTTTGGATGCTTTAATTAATAATGTTCAATAGAATAAAACTGAATTGTTTTTTCCTTTTGGACGTCTTCTTCTACTTTATGTGCCGTGTCCCTTCAGGACGTTTGTGATCATGACTCTCCACAATATCAAGTCCTTCGTAGCTCTTAATGAATTTTGTCTTTTTGTTATTTCTCCTAAACCTTGTTCCGCCATTCATTTACTCATACTTACTAAGTAGGTTATGTGTTGTTTTCCTCTTCCCTCTAGCCTTCAATCAGTCCTGTGAGTATCAGATTTTCCAAGCCCACTTTCCTCATTATGCAGCCTAGAAATTTCAATTGTCTCTTCTTGATCATAAGTATAAGTTTTCTTTTTGTTTCCATTTTCTCTAAAACTTCGTCGTTGCTCACATGTTCAGTCCATGGTGTGCTCATCATCCTTCTGTAAAACCACATTCATGTTGCTTCAAGTGTCTTCTTCATCTTTGAGAAGATTGTCCAGCTTTCACTGCCATAGAGGACGACAGATATCACGTAACAGTTCAGTACTTTTTTCTTTGTTTATAACGAATTTTTTTTTGTTTCTTCATACTTTGCTTAACTTTTCGACGGCATCTTTGACAATTCAAATGCGCCTTCGCATTTCAGTGTCGCATTTCTGTCCTGTCTTAGAACACTTCCTAGATATTAAATGTTTTCTACTTGTTTGATTTTAGTATCTCCAATTTGTAATATGCATTTTGAGCTCATCTCTTTGCCAAAACCATGGATTCCCACTTCTTGCAATTGATCTTTAGTCCTTTCTTCTCGCTTTCCTTAACAGCCTTATATGAGATATGCAGATGACAGTGTTGATAGCAGATACAGAAAGAAAACTACAAAAACTCCTACAGAAAGTAGTGAAATTTGAACGTCAATTGAAAGTAAAAAATAGATTTTGCAAAATAACTGGGGAAGACTGGAACTATGGCTGGATGCGGAGAAGGAACCAAAACATCAACAGATGCCGAGCTATTATCCCTAAAATTTCATACTTGGCATTTGGTGAAGCATGACTTTCTTTAAAGTGGCTAAATTAGTTTGAAATTATACATTCAAAATTCATAAAATTTCGTGAATAAAAATGCCTTTTTAATCAACGATAAATCATGATTTTAATTTTGAAAAAATGGCATTACAAAATTAAATACGTTCAAGATGAAAACCTTATTTACCTTGAATATTTACTCGTTTTATCTTCTCGGGATTATTAGATTTTTCAACAGCAAAAACTTTGACTTATAGAATCCAATTAAATAAGTTATTCATTGAATTCGTTATTTTTTAATAATAAATTTCTTTTCGAAGACAATAGACAACATGCAGCGGAATAAATTTA
>CAHIKZ030001260.1:365000-402500 GCA_903632075.3 Acanthosepion pharaonis
CGGAACCCTTGGGGGCTAGCGATAGCTGTGCTAACACGAAGTCACACATCAGCGTGACTGAGGGTTTGAGTGTTCAAATTGTTGATCACGCAAGATAATATGCTCTCTCCCAGAAACTGTAACTAAGGTCTGCTCAGATGGGCTCTGTGGGTGTTGAACAAAAACACAAATGTGCCTGAGCGAGCGTCCGAAATAGGGATTGGCTAGCTGCCTTAGTAGACGGGTATCCTCGAATATGAGTGGCCAGCTATTATGTGTGTGTTATTCGATGTGCACGCACACACACACACGCACATACACGTACACACACACATCTATCTATCTATCTATCTATCTATCTATCTCTCTATCTATCTATCTATCTATCTATCTATCTATATATATATATATATATTCTAAATTTACATACTACAAGCCTTGAGAGTCACTCAACTTAGACAGTTCGCAATTTCATCCTCGGTGAATGTACGTCCAGGTTTTTAAAACAGTTTACCTTTCTTGACAGATCTATTATCATTATGTGAAATATTTAATAACAAAAGTTATAAAAACATAACCCCCCAAAAAAAAAAAAAAGAAAGAAAATGATAATGAAATCGACTACAAAACGAAAACATATATTTAAAAAAAAATTAACCTTAAATTTAAAAGTGACATCATCACCTCTCCTTCCTGCACATGTGTTTTCGCATTCAACGTAAACATCACTTTAATCCGATGAAGTCCTAAAGGGCGAAACGCGTCACATGAAATCTTTTTCCACTTTGTCATATATTTTCCTAAAATTATTCTGGTTATATAAAGGTTCATGATATTGCACCCCTCATATATATAATATCGCATCCCTCCATATATATATATATATATATATATATATATATATATATATATATATAGTAATTGCCTGTATTATTTATTATTACAAAAAGGTTATTTTTTGTAGGTACACATGTTTGAGCAAAAATCGTTATTTTTTTTTTAACGGGGAAATTAACGTCTATCAGACTTGAAATTAAAGGTGTTTTTCTTTATTAAGACTTTCGACCTCTAGGCCGGCAAACATTAATTTAGCTGTTTAAAAAACACAGACGTTTACTCAAACACTTTTTCTAAGTAAATATGAGGTTTATTGCAATAAGCGACACATAGACACACACACGCACACATATATATGTATGTATATATATGATAAAAACATAATCCAATACAACCATATATAATACAACCATATATATATGTATATATATATATATATATATATATATATATATATATATATATATATATATATATATATATATATGTGTGTGTGTGTGTGTGTGTATCTGAATGGTGAAGTTTTTCTCTTTAGAGATGCAATAAACCTTATGTTTGGCAATTTTCTGTTCATGGGTGGGAGGTATTTTTTCTGCGTATGACAACTTATTTTTAATGACGAAATCTCTTATATAAAATGCGTTAGAAGTTCCAAACAAAGAATACTTTATTCTTTTTAAAACGAGGTCAATTAAAAAAATAAATAAATAAAAGTAATCAATATCAGTTTAAACCTAATCGTTATTACTAATCTTCCAATGATCCCCTGTTGTTGGAGTTTCCTGGGGATTATATCAAAAGGAACAAACAAATATATGGATCACATTCCTGATAGCCCTAAAATAGATGCACAAATCATACATGTGGATAATCCTCATATCTTGCGTAGATTTCTCTCTATGCAGTAACCATAAACAGATTTCTTTTGAATTGCATGGCCCCCATCTGTTTGCATATTCTGATACAAAAAATGATTGTCTCTTAAGGTTGAGACTTGGAGGCAACTCATACTGGCCAAAACAAAGACAAAACAAAATAATAATAATAATAATAATAATAATAATAATAATAACACATGCAATTGAACGTGTAACTACATAGATTCATTATATCTCCCTATATATATTTAATATTCAACTAATAATAATGAGTACAATTCAACTTTGTCTTTTAAAAAGTCAGTACTTAGTATCAGAGACAGAGTCCCTAGGAAGCCTGGTATAGATGTTTTTAAAATTACCTTTCAATTATATATATATATATATATATATATATATATATATATATGTATGTATGTATATCAAAGTGGACACTGCAGTCAAAAACAAGCGGCGACAGTTTGTTTCATGCTTCAACGCAATCTTCAGGCCATGTCTGAAAATTGAGTTGAAGCATTAAACATTGCCCATTGGTGTTCACCTCAGTGGCCACTGTCATATTTACATACGCTCCTATCTCTGCTATTGAACACATTTACCCATAAATATAGCATATCTTATAAGTATATTTTATCACACACACACACACACACACACACACACACACACACATATATATATATATATATATATATATATATATATATTCATAATAATTCATCATGTCTACAACCGAAATCCTCAACGTACACACATGCAGAAAAGCATTGGATGGCCGTTTCGTCCTTTGTCGGACTCATCAGCAGTGCGCATCCTCTACCAAATGTGATATCGGTCCGGGTCCGACTGCCAGAGTCATTTGAGGATGTACTCTGCTGATGAGTCCCGAAAAGGACGAAATGGCTGTCCACTGCTTTTCTGCATGCGTGTGCGTGGGGGATTTCGGTTCTAGAGAATATATGAAATTATACAAATACCCTAATTATTTATATATATATATATATATATATATATATATATATATATATATATATATATATATACCTTATCCTTGGCAGAAGTGCAGGATAGATATATAAGTTTACATAATAATAATAATAATAATAATTGTCTGGAAATCAGGATGAAAGAAAGAACTAACTAATAAATGACTACAGCAAATTGACCCAAAAAGAATACAACAATAGACAATGTTGTGTGGGGAATGTGATCCCCTGGGAACTGTGCTAGCGACTGCTGTTTAATCATACAGACTATTGGGATGTGCAAAGACCACTATTTCTTCTAGAGAATATAACACATAAAGTCATTAGCGATTTTGAGGTTTAAGTGGATCGCCCAATCTAGGCCAAAAGGCCGGTTTCAGTAAACAAGTACAATGAACATGCGAGATAATGGAGTTCGCTGTTCTGTCGGACTACGGGGTAGATCTGAATGAAAGTGAAACTATAGATAGATGCCTCGACTTTGCTAGAGAACTTTGGATAAAATGAAAGTGACTGTCATGCCATTCATTATCGTAGCACCGGAAACAGTCTCGAGGAGAATTGGAAAATGACCGGAAGAACTGGAAAATCAGGCATGTCTACTGAAACCTGTGTTCTCAACTAAATATGATGTTTAAAATAATATTCTCATTTTCTCTCTCTCTCTCTCTCTCTCTCTCTCTCTCTATATATATATATATATATATATATATATATATATATATATATATATATATTTATATTTGTTGGATAGATGTGAGTTTGTGACCCTGGGTTTCACGCTTTTGCGATCGTCAGACAAACTCTATGTTAGCTCTATCTCTGATATTGAGCGCGCATATAATATATAAATAATTATATATATATATTTATTTATATTTACACACACACACACACACACACACACACACACACACACACATATATATATATATATATATATATATATATAAGACAGTCATGCCACTCGTTATCGGAACACTGGAAAAGAGAATTGGAAAAAGCCTGTCAGAATTGAAATTGGGAAAAGTGTGTAAGTACTGGGGTAGAAAAGTAGTGGGGAAGAATTGGAACCGTTCAGATGACAGCATTATTGATAGCAGCTATGATACTATGGAGAGGAGTGCCGTGTTACTGAAGAAACTTGCTGTCACTTAATCTCCATTACGAGCCATCAGTCACTATTGGAATGTATGAGAGAATAATGATAAAACTGAAAAAAAAAATAAGGAAATGAAGAAAGGAATGCTGCAAATTAGTTCAGAAGGAGTTTGAAAAATAGATGTGATTGGGTAGAAATAGCGATCTACTGGGAATGATACAAATTATTAGATTGAACTATGCAATCTGAAGGCAAATACATAAACAAGTGTTATCGGGGAGAATAGAAAATATATTATTATTAAATAATAATAAAATTTATTTTACCTTTGACATTTAAACGATGTATTCTCTCCAGATTAGGAAATCTGATCTCTTGTCAACATTGTCAACAAAGAGAAAAACACTGCAAGTTAAATTATCTCAATTGCCACGCGGACCACTGAGTGAAATCAAAAGAAAATTGTAAACATGGAAGATATGCTTTAGAAGTAAAAGAAAAAAAGTCTATTTTATTAAAATCGGTAAGAGTAGCAGTCAGGTTTCTGGAAAATTGTGGAAACTTTCTATCATACTGGCCCCCAACGAAAGCCTCGAGATACTGCTTTGTATGTTAACACAATGAACAAATAATAATAATGATGCAAAAGTAGACGAAACAGGGTAAGAAAGGTGATCCCTTAGAAACCGTACAAACGTTTAAGATTTGATCATACAAAATCAACAGTATATGCTCAAAATCAAAGAACTGAGGACATTTTAGATCACAACACTATTGGGAGTCAAAGAGAGATACAATCGAAAGATAATCGGAGATTTAAGGAGGCTTGCTATCATTTGATCTCCAGTGGAAGTCATCAGTTTCCGCTTGGTGTAAAAACTTACTTAACGGGCTAGTAATAATGGTAATTTTCCCAGTGTTTAGGAATTTGCAGCACATTTGCAGCACATGAAAGTGACAGTTGTGCCATTCATTATCAGAGTAATGGGAACGTTTTCGAAGCGCCTAGTACAAAGGTTGTATGAACTGTAATTAAGAGGTAGATTCAGAATCATCCAGACGACAGTATTAATTACCGGCAAGAATACTAAGAGTACTGGATTATTGGTGTGACTTGCTGTCACGTGACCTCCAATGTTAGCCACCATTTAATGTTGATATGGTTTGAACTCTCTATCAGTGTAACACATCAGCAAAAGAAATAACAAGAAGAAGAAAAGCAACAAGAAAAAATAATAATAACAGTCTATCAGTGTATAACAACAACAAACACTCCATGAGTGTATAGCAACAACAAAATCAACAACAGCAGCAATAACAACATCAATAATAATAATAATATTAAAAGACGTGTGTGGGTAAAAACAGTGATCCCTTGGAAATTGGGTAAACATATAAATCGTATAATAAACATTATAAACTCAAAATCAGAGATTCCGTTTAAAAAAAATATTAAAGAATGAGTACTATTGCAGGTTAGCACGAATTCAAAGATAATGGTCGATTTAAGAAGGCTTGCTGTCACTTTGCTTCGGGGGATTATCATCTCGGGGATGAAGATGTAAATAATGATGCGGCAGATCAAAGGGAAAAGAAAGCTCGACCGACTCACCTGTTACTTTTGATGTGACCCCTGAAACAGTTGACTGAACGGCTAGTGAGGCGGGGCTGACAGCGGGGAAGCTGGTAGCGTAGCCGGCACTGTTGACAGAGTCACAATAGGGCGAGGACGGTGGGGCACCTATTCCATTGTGGGCCCCTCCGCCACCGGTGGCCCCTGCACCAGCCCCAGCACTGCTGCTTCCCCCAAGTCCACTTCCACTCCTTCCATTTGAACTGATACCCGCTAGGCTACCACCAGCGCCGCTGCCACCTCCGCCAATGGACTTGCCAGAAGAAAGCATGCTCTCAGTCATGACAGATGACAATGACCCTGACACCTGGGCCATCGTGTTGGCATTGGTAAAGTAATCCTGCGCAGCGGCCGAATCCCGTGTTGACAGGAAATTCGCCGAGGCCGTAACGGCCGAGGTGCCGTTTAGGGTCCCGTTTAGGTTCATAGCTAAGTTAGATGATCCATGGTGAAAATCCCAATCAGTCGCCGATTGGTGTGGGGAATATCCAAGGCCACCGCTTCCTAGTCCGGCAGCTCCGTACATGGAAGGGAAAGGGGCCTGTCTCTGGAATGTCGGAGCCAGTCCGTAGGTACTTGGAAACGTTGCTGGATAGTGGTGAAGAGCCGGGGCATTCATACTGTACACTCTCTGATCCATACCTGTTGCTAATCTACGAAAAATATTGAGGTTTTATTGCACATAGAAAACTCATCCTCCTATTTAAAATGTTGATAGATTTTTGCCATTTTTAAAAGTATTTTTTCATTTACAGTGAATCATGTTTTGTATTGATATGTTCAACAGTACTATTAGTTTCTTAGTAAACTAACATATTTTTAGTTGGAAAGAAGCAATAAATGATAAACTTTTACTAATAGAAATTCAATAATGTAATTATAATAATATAATTACCGCTAGAAAAATAATTTTTGTTTTTCTTATTCCAAGATCTTATAAACTCATATATATTTATATATATATACATACATTTTTTCTTTTTTTTGTGGCAGAAAAGCTATAAATTTTTTTTCTGAGTACCTAAAGCAGAAGAAGCACAATTAAAATATAATGCTTAAATTACTAAATAATAATAATAATAATAATAATAATTTATTATTATTATATATATATATATATATATATTTATATATAAATGCAAGTTTTGGAATATTTTTTGAGTGATAAAAATATTCTTACAGAAACTTTAACAATAAAATAAAACAAGGTGTTCGATCTCGGTTTAAACTTGAAAAATATGTTCTTCGTGAAGTATATTCTTATGTATATGTTCTTTCATTAGCATATTCTTATATATATATATATATATATATATATATATATACGTTCTTCGTGAAGTATATTCATTCGTCTCGAAATAGGAGTTTGCAAAACAGCACAAACACATAAATATATGGTAGATAAATATTTTCTTATATTTATATATATACACTTATTTATGAAAGTGACTTTGTAGCAAATGTGATTGTAGATATCAGCTTTGTTTGTTTTGCAGAGAAAAGCACACATGTATATATGTGCACATGTACATATATATATATATGTATATATATATATATATGTATGTATATATATGTGTGTGTGTATGTGTATGTATATATAAGCGTTTGTGTATTTGTGCGTGTATATATGTGTGTGTGTGTGTGTGTGTGTGTGTGTGTGTGTGTGTGTGTAAGTATATATTTTTATATTTTCTTTTTCATTATTAATGTTTTTTCGAGTTATTTATGTTGAAGCCCAACGGGTCGTTCACAGTTAAAACTGAAAAATACCCCGGCAAGTAATTTGACAATATCGCCGATACGCCGACCTGAACCCAGTGGGAAATTTCGAACGAAAAGACACAAGTTCCGACCTCTTTGAGGAGAGTTTTACTTCTCAGCTGTCCGGTGGAACGGTGAGCCGCCCGGTCTCGCTGGCTGGCTGGTTACAAAACCGAGAGGCGGTACAGCATCAAGATAGGCAGGCGCTGAGGCATGTTGCCTCGTTTATTTAAGTTGTGGTTAGTGATGATGATAAGATTTGGTTTAATGGCAATGTTGCTGTTGATGATGATTGGGACGTCGGATGTGAAGTGGTAGGTGGCTTTACTGCTTACTTTCATGGCTTTTTTGAGGTTGACTACTGTTAGGCCGTTTCTTAAGTAAGGTAAGAGAATGCTGCCGCGAGAGACACAAGAAGTGGAAACTGTAATTTAGTAGAAAAGGAAGCGGTCTTTATAAAAAAAAAAGAAAAAAGAAAGAAAAGACAGAAAGAGAAGAAGAAGAGAAGGAAAAGGAGAAAAAATTGCCCAACCTTATATTTTTAGAAAGAGAAAAAAAGAAAACGTAATTGGCAATCCCCCACCCTTCTATTCTCGCAAAATTTTGTACTGAGTTCTGTACTATCTGGGATTTTGGTGCCTTGTGCCAGACTAAATTAATTTTATTAACTATCAATCTTTATTTTCGAATTGTTAGATACATCGTCGGTGTAGGTAGGTAAGAAGGGAAAGAGAGTGAGAAAGAGGGAGACAAGAGAGCTAACTAGGCGTTGACTGCAAACCGGTATTTCTCTGATGAATTTGATTTTCACCTGGCACCTGAAAGATTATAGCCTTATGCCAGACTAATTTAAATTAAGTAAATATCACCCTTTATATACTTAGATAACATAAAGAGACAAAAAGGTTGAGTCGCTTTACCGTGGAGCAATGGTTAGCAATTACTGCTGGAACTTCACTAGGTGCTACACACGTCTGGCCTTGTGCCAGATCAACCTAAGCTCTTTAAACACCTTTTTACAGCAATTATTCGGTTTTGATGAATTTTATTTTAAAGCAGATCCATCATTTTTAACATTTGCGCAATATAATCTTCCTGTCTCATTTGGCTTGTTACTCTATGCAATGTTCAGTAAACATAGAATACAGAGAGAGAGAGAGAGAGAGAGAGAGAGTTTAGAAGAGGAGGCAGTATTAGGGAGAAGTTGGAGAAGGTGAAAGAAAAAGGAATAAGAAAGGGAAAAGAGGCAGGAACAAAAGCAAGATAGGGAACAAAAGGAAGAAAAGGATTAAGAAAGAAAGAAAGAAAGAAAGGAAGAAGGAAAGAAAGAAAGAAAGAAAGAAAGAAAGAAAGGAAGAAAGAAACAAGCAAACAAAGGTGACAATAGGAGTGTAGTAAAAATTTAAGCAGAGGAGAAAGAAAGACGGTGGAAAAGAGAGACGGCATTTAGACGGGTAGGAAAGGGTGCGTCTTGAAGACGGCAAAACAGAAGCAGATATTCCGGTAAGATAAGATATTTAATATCGAAAGAAAAAAATACGGAATGAAGAAAGGTATATTTACAGAATTCAAGAGGGCGCCTTGCTGTAGAAGCAGCGAGTTAACCACTGCGATATGGACGCATCTAAGTAAAAGAAAGCGAAAACAAATGCAAAATACAAAGGAAAATCGAGCAGAGAGAGAGAGAGAGAGAGAGAGAGAGAGAGAGAAGAATTTTTCTTTTTTAAAGGGTGGGGAGGGTAATAAAAAAAAAAGGTGCAAATAAATAGAAAGAAATTAGGACAGAGAAGAAGTAAAGGGAAAAGATGAGGGAAACATAGAAGTGGAAAAAATGTAGAGTAAATAAAATGACCAAGGGAAAGAAAGACAGAAACAAAGAAAAAAGCAGTTGAGCAGATAGATAGATAGATAGATAGAGAGAGAGAGATGTGAGAGAGAGAGAGAGAATGAAAAGAAAGATAGATAGATAGATAGATAGAGATGTGAAAAGAATGATAGATAGATAGATAGATAGAGAGATAGAGAGAATGATAGATGTGGAAAGATAGATAGATAGATAGATAGATAGATAGATAGAGATGTGAAAAGAACTAATAGATAGATAGATAGATAGAGCAGAATGATAGATGGAAAGATAGATAGATAGATAGATAAATAGATAATGATAGAGAGATGTGAAAAGCATAAGATAGATAGATAGATAGATAGATATGAATAGAATGATAGAGAGATGTGAAAAGCATGACAGATAGATAGATAGATAGATAGATAGATAGATAGATATGAGTAGAATGATAGATGTGAAAAGATAGATAGATAGATAGATATGAGTAGAATGATAGATGTGAAAAGATAGATAGATAGATAGATAGATAGATAGATAGATAGATAGATATGAGCAGAAGATAGACGTGAAAAGAATGATAGATATTTAAAAATGTGTAATTTAAAAGATTGAGATTGATTTAATCAGAGTGAGGTAATCATATGATTGAAATAGATAGATAGATAGATAGATAGGAATAATGATCAGAGTAATTATTTATGTTTACATTTATCAAAAAGTAAGTAAAAGAAAAAAAATGTATTCGAAATGTGCAAAAAAAAGAAGAAAGTATTTTAATCCCCCATTTTCGGGAGAAGGCGGTGTGTAAATGAGAAATTCCCGCCGATAGGTTGTAGTCGGTGTAAGGGTTTTCCCGTGCTTCGGTCGAAAAACTACGTCATCAGAAGGGTGTGTCTGTAAGCTGACGAGAGGCCGTCCATCTGTCAGTCAGTCATTCAGTCGCGATGTTCATCCTGTGGACATGGGTACAAGAAGCACCTCCTCGTTCAAACTGCGTTCTATCAGGAGGCACGTGCACAGCCGACATTGCATTGACTGTGCTCGTGAAGGGGTAGGGTGGAAGCGAGTTAGAGAATCAGTATACGAAAAGAAAGAGGGAAAGATACAGGAGAGGTAGAGAGAAGGACAAACCAACAGATACAGAAAGATAAATATTTGATACATGGGAGTAATTTAAATATTTATTTTTTTCTATCTATCTATCTATCTATCTATCTATCTATCTATCTATCTATCTATCTAGATTTGTCTGTCAATCAAACTGTTAATCTCCCCCCCTCTCTCTCTCAGACACACATGCACACATATATACTCATCTAAATGCAGAAAACATTTAGAAATAACGGAAGCCTTAACAATAAGAAAAGAAACCAACTCTCAATTATCTCAAACACGGACACAACTTGCTGACTGTGTTCGGATATTGAAACATTCCTATTATAAAAAAAAAAAAATCTGCTTATTCAGATAAACAAAAAACATCCGTAATAATATCTAATAAATTTAGCCGAAAACGCACGAATCCACGGGTCATTTGGACAGTTTATATCCCAAAAAGAAATCTCTTGTACAAAAGCAAAAACTATGATAAAAAGCGTATTCACGGTGTTTTGCCAGTCGTTTGCAATAAAACCCGTATAAAAAGAGATTGCTGGCCAAATAAAGATATATATATATATATATATATATATATATATATATATATATATATATATTATATATAGTTTTAAGGTATGGTACATTTATGGCTAAAAGTATTCAACATCAGAGATAGAGCGTGTGCAAATATAACGAATAAACAAAAAACATAAAAAATTATACGAAATAAATATTTTTGTCATCCAATATAGAGAGACAAGTAGAAGGAAATAAGAAAAGGTGAGCTAGATAAATAGATATATATATAGAGAGAGACTGATTTATTTTTACGGCTTATCAACCCTTTGGATGTTATTTAATGCTATGGAGAGAAAGAAAATTGACTTCCGCTATATATATATATCAAATAGCGTAATATATACAAATAAATAGGCGCGCGCACACTCACAAACACACACACACACACACACATATATATATATATATATATATATAAAGCATAGCGAGAGAGAGAGAGAACCTGTGCGAGAGAGAGAGAGAGAGAACCTCTGCGAGAGAGAGAGAGAGAGAGAGAGAACCTTTGCGAGAGAGTGTGAACAAATAAACGAAAATGGCTATGTATCAATTTGCATAACCGTTTTCAACATGGAAATAGAATCGTTATTTTCATGTCACGAGGTTTGATGGTAGAAAGGCGAACAGTTGGGCAAATCACTCACTATTAATAATTAATTTACCCCGTAGTAATAACAGTAAAAAATTAACTGCATCAATTGTCAGCATTGACAGAGGCAGAAAAACTATATATATATTATTCCTCATTAGTAGCTATGGTTATTACCTGAAACAACAACAACAACAATAATAATAATAAGGTTGCGATAGACTCATGTTTCGTTAGACTCCTGCCTTAAAGAAATGCAAAAAAATTGTATTCACAAGTACAACTCACACATTACGAAGAAGTGTGATCTTATGTAGTGTTTTTTTTACAAAAATTGATCAATGGAAAATGCCATGAAGCTATTTTTAACCATAGGGACACTGAAGAAAATGGATATACAACAGAAATCCAACGAAATAATAATAATAATAATAACAATAATGATTACAATATATTAATGGATACTAGAAAAGAAAAAACAACAACATTTGTTTATATTTATGTTAAGCGTGTAAAACGTTGACCTACACCAAGTCAAAAAAACGTCGAAAGAGGCAGTTGCAAACTACAGCTGACGTATCTCTTGTAATTGTTTGGCATTCTCTTCGATTGCAGCTCTTAATTCTGCAAATGCATTGAAATGATGGGGAATGTAGAAACACATACTTTAACTAATCTTCTAGCAGGAGAGAGCTAACTTCAAGTACTTCCCTGGAATTCGAAAACGTGCGATGAACAAAAGCTATATAAGCTACAAGGCAATCCCAACAATTTGATATTTGTTTGCTGTTCCATTAAAAAAAAAAAAAAAAACCCAAAAAACAAAACAAATGTAAAATGTCACTTATGAAAGCAGAAAAGGTTGAGAAGACATTGACCAATTTATGTTCAAATTCTACTTCGAGCCAGAAAAATGGTCTTAACAGAAAGAAAAGTAATGTGTGTTCCAATAACTTGGAACGATTTTAAATGTGAATTAATTTTAAGCGTCTAATGATTGTTTTCTTTTTCTTTCAGATTTAGCAGATATTTGGGCGATATTATTTTTCACACATAATTGCCATGACTTAAAAAACATGATACAATAGAGAAATAAATAAATTTTCATCAATAACACTGATTTATTTACTGCTGACTTTGATCCGACTTAATGAAACACCCTTTGTATATATATTGTAACATATCCAATATAATTTTGATTTGATTAGGAAGACATTTCCTTAAGTGACATGTAAATTCAAAAAATAATATTGTCTATAATTTGGATCTTGCATGTTGCGGATGCAGTTTGGTAGGTACCATGTGTATTTAAATGAGACCTAATTGAGATCCGGTCAGAGAGATGTCACACGAGTCTTCTTGCTAGGGTTGTAGTATATATATATATATATATATATATATATATATATATATATATATATATATATACTATACATTTTGTAATTCTATTCCAATTTGCGGCACTGTTGAGTAGTCAATGAAAAACCGTAGCACGGGTTAATGAAAGTCGTGAGAATTAAATATGGTCAGCTGAACTTGTTTTAGAGTTGATGGTTGTGCTAGCGCGAAGCTACAAGTCACTGTGACTGAGGGTTGGATCGTGCTGACCTTGTTTAAACAAATGACCACACTCAGAGTACGCGCTCTCTCTCAGAAACTGTAAATGGCTATAAATAACAGGTAAGCTGTAGAAGAAACACAAGTGCTCGAGCAGGCGCCTGCAACAGGGATTAGCTAGCCACTTTAGCAACCAGGCATATACGGATACGACCGACCAATCCCCCACCTATATATATATATATATATATATATATATATATATATATATATATATATATATATATATATATACAACTTTTTCTATGATTTCTCATTTTTATCTCGATGGGCCTGGAGCTTTTGAAAGTTTTCGGACAAGACACTTTGCAAATTTAGACCAAATGGCAAAAATATGTTGGTGGTTCGTTGGATGGATTCAGAACTTCATCACACACACACACACAAATCTATCTCCCCCTCTCCCCCTCTCTCTCTCTCATTCTCTCTCTCTCTCTCTCTATATATATATATATATATATATATATATATATAACAACATTTATTTAAAGACGCTTTCTTAACTTCAACTGACAAGAGCTGATTGTTTCATTTTTTCTTGTATTTTTTTAATAGTGTGTTGTACAGGAAGGTCAACTTTTTGTAGAAACTGTCCGTAGTCCATGTTTTGTTCATGTACTTCCGGCCGTCTCATTCATTAGCAAGAACTGGGTGTTGTCATTGTACTAGACAAGATTTTGACGGTTACGCCCTTTTATTTTGTTTTTATTTTTTGTTATAGAATATTTGAGCATAGATATAAAGTCGGTTGTCTGTCCATAAAATTGATTGTCAATGTAACTTCAGTTTACATCCACGAGTCGTCTCGCAAAACGCGTTTCACATTTATTTGTAACATAATACATCTGATATTTTAACCAAATTAGCAGTTTTTACTTAATGATGATAAATAAATTTGTATATTCAGGTTTTAAAACAAATACTGATCTTTATATAAGAAGTGTTCGTAATTAAATTCCATATGCAAATAAAGCCACTTCCTTCTTTGCAATGATGATTAATTTACCGCTAATAGAATCCCTAGAACCACTCAAGGTAAAGGTTTACTGAAGGAGGTTGTTGTATGAGTGCTATAAGTAAGAGAGAAGTTCGGTTTATGGAGATATGAGAGGAAGACAATGGTTAGCGCTAGGCTTGAAGAGGTTAAGATTATAATAATTGTGAAAGTGTCATCTCATAAGCGGTTCCTAGGAAGAAGCTGTCCGCGTGGAATTTTCTTTTTTACTAATTGGGGATTGTTCATCGCAGTGTACGTGGTTTGGCGGTTTTAGCTGTAAAGGTCAGAACTGGTGGAATTAAGAAATGTAGCTCGTCTAAACAGTTGCCACGGAAATAGCGATTGGTAACTAGAGGCTTGCGACGTTTCGACTGTGAAAAAAGAGTCGTAACGTGTAAAACAATTAGTCACCCGTAAAAATGAGGAGCAGCTCATATATGACAGCAGTACTCCAATTTTTTTAGCATGATATGGTGCTAATAAATGTAAAGCACAGCAGGGCGGTAGGGTCAGATACTTACTGGAGCGGTACAAAGAAATGACCAGTTTCCAAGTTTCATTAGAAATGGATCGTATATACTGGGTATAAAAGAAAAATTGTCCAAATCGTGTAAAAACATAATTGCCTATCTCATAAAAGGTTTCATATCTAAAAAAAAACAAAAACAAAAAAAACAAAAACAAAAAAAAAAAACACTAAACTAATTGAGTTTCTTTTTTCCAGGTTTTCAGATAAGACGTTAAGCCAACTTGACATCATTTGTCGTAAAAAGAGCTGAAAAAAAACCCGTTGAGTTATTCAGCTAGAACGAGAACAGGTTCAAATCGTTTTGTCTCAGCGCCTTGTCTTCCCAAATGAGCAATGGTGAGAGGAAAAAGATCATTCAGGCCTTTAGTAATGGTAGAAACATTGATACTCTGGCTTTCATTTTCAAAGTTCATCCAGGAACCATCTCGAGAACGGTGAATAAGTTTTAAAAAGAGGGAACAGTAGAAAGGAAAACTGGATCAGGATGTCACAAAATGAAGAAGGATCATCATTTCAACTTAGAGCAAAAGAGATCAATTGGAAAAAATCCAACTCAATTCATAAAAAATTGGCACGTGAGAGGGGAGTTTCAGCTATGACAGTTCAAAGAACAGTGAAAAAAGACTTGAAAATGAAATCGTAAGTGAAACGTGTGATGCACCTTGTTACTCAGAAAGTTAGAAGGTTAGAAAGGGTGAAGATCTTTTTGAATAAGTTGGGAAACGATCCTGGAATAATATGTATATATTTTAACTTAATTTTAATGCTTCATGAGCTTCCAATCCTTAGCTATTAATAATGGACATGTCATTTTCGTTTATGATTGATTCATCACGATTCCTCTGTTAAGCTTAGAGTAATTATACATTCTTATTGCTCGAAGTAGAGTCTAATAATGTTATAAAAACCTGAGAGAATTCCAGTAAGATATATTTAATTATTTCTAAGATACAACAGTTCAAATCTTAATCTAACAACTGGACAATTTTGCAGTTACACGATTTGGGCAATTTTGCTGTTACACGATTTGGACAATTTTGCTGTTACAACCGGTATTGGGGATTTAGAGTGGTCTTGAGTCCCAATAAGCTTTCAAGGCAAGAACACACGTTCACTGCGATGGACAAAATTTCAGGGTACGCCCGATGATGGTGGAATATTAGTTTTGTTTTTGAGGTATTGAATGTTATGATCCATCTAGGATTAGCCACTTTAGCAGGCAGGCATATACGGATATGGGCGACCAATCCCCCCGTATATATATATATATATATGTGTGTGTGTGTGTGTGTGTGACAGAGAGAGAGAGAGAGAGAGTGAGAGAGAGAGAGAGAGTTTAGAGAAGAGATCGGCAGTCAGGCTCTGGTCATCTCGATTTTTGGGGGGTGGGGGGTACTCATAACCGTTGTATAAATTTTCATTAAAGATCCATAGCCCAATATGTTACCTAGCCAGGTGAATTATAGTTCCGTGTTTTGTTTTTTTCCCATCAGATTGTCCAGTTTGTTTCTGAAGGAAACCGTATGTGTCTTTGGACCCAGCTTATCAGTAGGGGTGTTGGGCAAGCTATGATAACTCTTGGTTGTTGTGTGGACTGAGTTATGTTAGAATTGGCAAGTACCACGAGTAAAACAGAATTTTTCCCTAACAGCTCTGACGTATACATCATATTTTACAGACAGTTTATACTCGCAATGATTCTGAATAGTGAGGGTTTATTCTAGAAAGATAGCGCAACACATTCCCTACAGTGCGCGGGTGACATGTATTCTACGTACACTGAATTCCGGGTACGCTATTCGACCCGGCGCTCAGCAAATTTAAACACCCTTGAAGATATGGGGTGCTAGGTGCAGACCTCACTAAAGTTCCTGACTTTATAGCCAACAGACAACAATTATATACCGCTCTGGAAAATAACCTAGATAAATATATCAAGGTAACGACAACAGCACAACGTAGACTGCATACTACCTCGCGTATCCGCCGTTATTCAGGCGAAGGAAATATTTATACGTTATAAGTTAACTCTCTGTAATTTTTTGTGGTACTGCAGTTTATGCTTTTAAAAAATTATTTTCTTTCTCTGGAGAAACGGATCTCATAAATTTGATATTTGGTTTTGCATTAAAAAAAAATACACACAGACATGAGCTTAGAACAAAAGTAATTGTTAGCGTCTTAATTGCTTCAAATGTTCCCTTGATAAACAGTTTGGCAACGTAGTATATTGGGTTTGGGAATTCTTTTAAGTATCAGTCAATAATTCAGTTTACAAAGAGCATGACAAGGCTGAACTGGAAAAAAGTTTTACAATTCAATCTCAAGAGGCGGCGCATTAACTGTAAGTCACACCTAGAATTGAAAACAATGATATCGAATCATACTAACATCATACTTATAATAAATGAGAGTTTTTAAATTCCCCGATATCCCAATTACCAGTTCTACACTTGAAGCTGAAAGAATATTGATGTTTCTACTCTAAACTGATGTCATAATATCAACGGGGCAATATCAACTTTGCCAAGAAGCAGAAATATTAATGGTGCCCCTGTGATATGTTGAACTGACGGTGGCTTCTATCACTTCGCACTCAGGTGTTACCACAGTATAGTGATGTATTCATATTCTGGTTTCTCATATTCACACTGAGGTAACAAGACTTTTACTTTACGGGCTGGATATTTTATTCCAGCAATTGTTCGTTCTGGGATTCTGCCATTTGGTAATTTGATTGAAAAAATTTGTAGTCAATAAATGATAAAACCAGTTTTTTTTTTAATATCCTCAGTAAAATCTTCAAAAATGCTAGATCTAGGTAGTTATATATCACCAAGTATAACAATACATGAAGCTGAAACAAGTCAAAATTTATTAAAAATTCATAATCCGTAGAGATAGCATGAAGTGATGCATAGCTGAACCTATATAAAAAAGAAAAGGAAATACATTCTTCTTGAAAACAGAATCAAAATAATAGAATATATAACTGCGGGGGGGTGGAATCTGTGTACATGACTAACAAAATGTAAAAAAGCTAAACGTCAACAATTAGTATTGTCAATGCTGCGTTGTTCTAGTAAAGATTTTCCAAGCGTAGCTTAGATGTGGCACAAGGCCGAAAGCATGGGGCATCCAGTGAGGATCGAACTCACTTTTCAGTAGTAACTGACAGCAAGACAAGCTTGCTAACCATTACACCACGCCGAGGTGCCCGCCGCGTTGTTCTAGTATTGTTACCTGGCTGCGCCGGCTCGTTTTAGAAAAAAAAAACAAAATAAGATAAAAAAAAACAAGAAATTGCCATTTACTGAAAATAAATACCTGTAACAGCGTTGACGACGATCTCGCATGGGCGCCATCATTTAGGTTTCGATCAATTACTCTGAAGTATCGACAGAGTAAACTTTATTCATAACACAATATATAATAAAAATACGTCACGAAACTGATTGTAGAGTGCATATAGTATGTCTACCCTGGTTTGGAAATATCACTATACGCTATATATATATATATATATATATATATATATATATACACATATATATATATATATATATTCATGAATTATTCATACAAAAACAAATACAAAGGTTAATGATTTAATTGGCGAGAAATCCATCGTCGCGAACAATTCAAATAATATACAAAAACCCCCGAACCTGTTATGAATGAAAAGATCCTTGTTTTTATAAATTTCTGTTGCATTAGTTCTTATTTTTACTACAAGCTTTCGTCTGTTTCTACAGACATCTTCAGGTATGGAATAGATGTTGTTCTTGTTTTTACTCTCAGTAATAAGAGGACAACGAAAATATATGTATTGTTGTATCTGAAAAATGCTAAATGCGAGTGGAAAATATATTCAAATCAGAATTCTAATTATGAATCACCACAAGCAGAATATGCAATTTTTTTTACTGTATTCAATAAGTAAAAATCATAAATTGTAAAACTAAAAGATTACAGAAAGGCTACCTACATTTTTCAACCGATTTCAACAAAACTTCACTTTTTTTTTTTGGCATGTAGTGTTTCTTATTGTCTTGCACACTTTTTTCTTTATTTTTACATTCAGAATGCTTTAAAAATTCCATTTACAAGACAATTGTTTATAAAATTATTCTATTCAATCAGGAGACTCATAACGATTGAAAACAATGTTTTTGTTTGAGTTTGGGTTTGACCAATTCGTAAAAAAAAAAAAAAAAAAACTAATTAAGACATGCGTGTCCGTCAACCTTAAACAATAATCTTTGTCAATTTTATTTTTCAGTCTTTATGATGGTGGATACTTGATCTATCTCTTACTGTTATATCCCCGGGCAACGCCGGGCTCTACTGCTAGTTTGAAATATGTTTCGGCGTTTAATAACTTACAAAATGTTGAAAAGCCGTAAAACACATCAATCAAGCAAAAAAAAAAAAAAAAAAAAAAATGTAATTAACACTTTTGTACGTGTAGACGTAGCTATACCTCTATAAGAAACTTACATTACCTGCTGTCGACGTATATATACGTTTTCAAAATACCGTCAAAAATCGATTCTTAACATTTGTGTTATAAAATGTATAAAATCGTCACTGACGATTGCGTTTAGCATGAAACAGCCTGTCGCCTCTGAGTGTTAACTTCAATGTTCACTTTTATATTTACATAGATTCTATTTCTGATATTGAGAACTTTATCCCATAAATTTAGCACAACTTAAAACTACATTTCTTCACACACACACACACACACACACACACTTATATATATATATATATATATGATCTGATGTGCTGTTAACAATTCAGCCACAAAGAAGCGTCTGGTTAGCAAAGTCTGAATTACTGTTTATAAACAACAAATCTTCGACGATCTTTCCCGAACGATCATATCTGCTCACGAAACGTATATTAGCGTAAACATTGACAACATATGAAATGGATTAAGTCCGACAATTATTTAATATAATTTCTATTTATAAGTTATTTTAATAGATACAATTTATTTAAGTAAATACTCTGCTTTATTTTATTTTATTTTATTATTTTTTTTTTTAGATAAACAAATGTAAATCAATATTTACATTTACGCTAAAATTCCATTTACCGGCCTGAATATTCGTAGAAATTTCGTAGAAACTATGTACATCTGCGACAGGAATCCAACCTGTAACTCTAAAGGGAACCATCACCTAACGTGCTGCTAACCATTCAGCCACAAAGAAGTGTATATATAAGTCCTAACGGATGAAACGCGTCACAAAATCATTTTCCAATTTGTCATTCTATTTTCTCAAAATGTTTCTTGATAAATGATATAGCATTATATATATATATATATATATATATATATATATATATATATATATGTGTGTGTGTGTGTGTGTGTGTGTGTGTGTGTGTGTATATATATCTTGATATATAAAATTATATCATATATATATATATATATATATATATATATATATATATATATATATATATATATATGTTTGTTGTTCTTTAAATGTGATTATGGAGTCTTTTTTTATATACTAAATATATAATGTTTCCTAAATAAGATTATATACACTTTTAATATACTCTTTTGAATAAGATGATTACCTTTTTTTTTGGTTTAACTTCGATCACTTCCTCGTGCCCATAATAATTTAATCGTAATAAAAACATTTTTAATCGGTTTAGAGTCCTGTAGGGCGTAGCTCTGACTGCATAAAAATACATTTCATGGGAAAAAATTATTTTCATGGATAAAATAGCAGGAGCGAGTCATTTGATTAAATAACAAAAGATTTTAACTTCTGCAATTAACCAGGAAAAATAGTTAAAAATGTGTAAACCATTTTAAAATTAAAGTCAGTTTTATATAAAGATAAGACTGACGGCAACAGAGTTTTGCAATACAATCTTGAGTTAATCTTTGTAAATACTTACAACAATTTTTATACGAAAAGCTTAGTATAATGGTTCACTAAGATTTCCCATTTTTTAATCATTTTACTATAAGTAAGGCAATAAAGTCACTAAGACGTAGTGGCTTTTGTATTTATTCAGTCCCCATCACACCAGGTCAGGTTGTGACACAAGGTCGGTTTAATGTGGGGAGCCCGAGCGCTTACACCCGGACTAGGAACAAAAATTACCCGAACCCAGGCAACCATCGGTTGCGTTGGCCTCAGTGCGAGCACCGATTATTCTTTTTGGTACAATGAGAGGCCGCGGCCCCGGACAGTTGTTCCCCAGGGCTGGGTACCTCTCAGTATAATTTTCTTCAGTTGTGACTCTGTCCCTTGACGGAGCCGCCCCGGAGCGCACTCTGGCCAAAGACAGACGCAACTGAGAGATGATAAAAAAATCGTGTTACAAACTACTCGAGATCAATTTACACACTAAGACGTAAGGGTTACTGTGTGTCTGAGAAAAAATACTAGGAGAAAAAAACAATGAAAGACCAGAAATTAAGAAGACAGAAGTTAACAATTGACATTGCATTTAAGAAGCCGAAGAGAGTTCCACTAGCAAGAAGTGCGAGAGCAGAAACTGCTAGCATAGAACTTATGGTTAAATCTAGCCACTTCAACTTGCCGCCAGTTTAGTACTGCGCTTAAATTCAAGAAGCTTAGATAACTTAGAGGAAAGTTTATCTGAACTCTCCTTTGTCAAATATTTAAGAAAACTGGACATCCCTATTAATTTAAAAAAATGTAGTTTGGGGTGCTTAATCTATGGTAATATTTTTTTTATAATTCTGTTTGTCACTCCTTTAGGTCGACCGGTACGTTCTGCTAATACCTCATAAATAATGGGCTATTTGTTTTGATCGCGTGGTGGACGGAAAATTCATATCAGAGACGCTACCTGGTTTCAGTGATAATATGAAAGAAAGAGGGAAGAAAAGAAAGAAAGAAAAAAGAAGAGAAAAAAAGGAAGGAAGATTGAAATGTTTAACGTCTATTTCAGTGAGATGGTAAAATTTCTCATTTTCAAATATGTTTGGTACACTTGTCCACCCTTAATTGATATTTATGATTGTCATTGCACTATCTTGTTAAAGTTAATAAGCTAAAATATTTAACGATGCAATGGGAAAATTTCCACGGATTTCTTGCCACTCCACTTACCAAAAAATCCTGAGATCGCTAAAAAAGAGCATGGCATGATAAAAAAGACGCCAAACTTGACGAAAACAAAATTTTATCGTCTAAATGTTTATATTATTATTAAGAGGAAAGAACAAAGAATTTATTATTTCTAAAAAATTTTTCTTTCTTTTTAGAATATTCTAACATTTGATTTAAAAAAAAACTGTTTCTCTTTGTATCAGCGGAACTACTAAATAAATATTTAGCACGATTTTTGTTTTGTATGACAAACATTAATTTGGAAAATCTTGCAAAAATAAAAATAACTGTCGGACGTTAATGAAACTTTCAGAAACTATTCACAGATGATCGAAATTATTATAAATATGTTTTCTTTTATTTAACTCGTGGCAGAAATATTTTTTATATATTTATTACTCCCCCCCCATAACTAATTATATGAAAACTCTAGAAATTCAATACCATTCATTCTAGTGATTATATTAGTTAAAAACACAAGGTTTTGAGAAAAGCAAATCATGTATTTTTTTAATTGGTCACTCCTACCTGAAAATCAGCTCTGAATTGGAACATACAAGACTCAATAAAATAAATATATTATTTAATTTCAAATGCTTCTAGTTGTTTTTATGAATATGGATATTATTGTCTGAAAGCAAAAATCTTTTTCGATGAAAAATGAATTTAATATATCTAGTTGTTTTTATGAATATGGATATTATTGTCTGAAAGCAAAAATCTTTTTCGATGAAAAATGAATTTAATTTTTAAAACAATTATTTGTTATTTCTTAAATTATATTATTATTTTTACATTAAAGTTGTTAAAATATTCTAAAATTAGTGAAAAGGACATTCAGTTTAGTCGATAGTGTTATTAAATAGATCTATATTTTAGCATTATAAGTTGTATAGCATATAACAATCTGAAGAGCCAAACGGTATACATACATACATATATATATATATATATATATATATATATATATATATATATATATATATATATATATATATATATAAACTAATTCAGATGGCTTTTCCACACGTAAGCTGTAAATACGTGATGAAACCATCATTCATCACCTGTCAAGTGACACCAAATGTTATGATCTGCTTTGTTTTATTTTTATACTGCATCTTTTTGGTGTAGAAACTAAGTAATGTTTGTTTCAAAATATTTAAAATAACTATTATGATTTCTAATTTTCATAAAATAAATTTTGGAAAAATTATAAGTGATTCTTAAAAGAATTTGAAACTGAGATTTTCATTTTTTTTATAAAATGGAGAAATGTTTGACATGATTGATTATCTGTCAATTTTGCAAACTCTAAATGCAAAGATTTTTAACGAAAATTTCGGACGTGCTTGGAACGATTAAAAATATTAAAAAGTACTCCCAAAATACTTTGATTTTTCCTCTTAATAATAACATAAACATTTAGACAATAAAAAAGTTAAATTTCATGTTTAAGTCCCTTTTTATTCATGCTATGCTCTTTTTTAGCGATTTCATAGAGGTACCTTTCTTTATAAGTCTATCATTCATCCGTGCTTTGAATATTGTTACCATATCCGGTCTACTATGCATTGAGAGATTCTTAACAAAATCCAAAGAAGAATCTGCAATCTTATCGATCCAAACCTGGCATCTCAGCTACAATTACTTTCCTATCACCGTAATGTAGATTCCCAGTGCTTTTTCTATAAATATTTTTTATGGTAATTGTCTTGATGAGCTTTCTTCTTTGGTACATTAACTTCACGAACTTGACTTGGCAGCTAGGTCTCATAATTCCGCTGTTGAAATGGCTAGATTTAACCGTAAGTTCTACGCTAATAGTTTCTTCTCCAACATTTCTAGATTGGGGAGATCTCTTCCGGCTTTCCTGTCAGCTTCGATCTTTAAAATTTTAAATGCAATGTTAACCGTGTCCATCCCCCTCTCCTTGAATCCTGTTCTTTTATTGAACCCCTTCCTGTTTCTTTCATTTTTAGTAAACTCTTGCATCTTAGTGGCTTTATACCCTTATATCTCGAGAAGCAGGAGACAAAAGCATTAATTTATTGTACGCGAAAGCTATTTTCTTTTCTGGCAAGGTGGTCAGTAGTCAAATTTGCAGAATGTGAAGGAACAATATTTGGTATGAATATACTCATAAGCTTACTCATTACTGTTTATGAATTGTAACTAACAAAAAAAAAAAACAAACACCTTGTCCAAGAATTTACAACTATTCTTTACATATACACTATCGAGATAACATTGTAAGGTTCGCAGAACTTTGGAGAAATATTTTATATCATGACTATACTTTTGAGCTGAAAAATAAGGTTGGAAATAGGAATAATAAATTTGAATTTAGAGAGACGCTGGTGTAATCAAAGTAATAAACAATAATGTTTCTACTCAAAATATATCTTGTCCAAAACCTTGCAGTCATTCTCTGTGTCCGTCTTGACAGGATCTTTAAATTTGATGGAACCTATAACTTTATTGCCTACAATACTATCCCAAATAATTACACCATTCACACTAGTTTTGTTTTCTATGTCATTTTAGGTGACTATTTCATAAAGTATCCAACTACTATTACAGGTATCAGGTCTATGAACTGCATTCATTAGAAAAAATACATTTGAGAAATCCGTTTTCGTATTCTTCACTGTCCAAATAACATGTTTCTCTTTGGAGTGTTTATTTAAAGGTGGTAGTTTCATGTCTTCAAGCAAATTTTTAATTGGGTGCATTTTCATCACCAGCTTTTCGTATATTTTCTTACACATTTCTTTTTTTATTATCTTTTAATTTTTATCAACATTTTATTTGTGACATATTTTTGACTGTTGAAAATGATTTCAATTTCTTTTTGCTTTTTCACTTTTTCTACAATACCAAACTCCGACTTTCCATTCAGTCAGTTACACGCTCAGGCGATCATGTATCTTTCGATACATGACTGACGAAGCAGATTTTTCCCGCAGTAGTTTGCCATTTCTTTCTGCGTGAGACCATTTGTCATCCAAAGCTATAGAACCCAGTCTGTCCTGCTATTTACTCATAGCTGGGGGGGGGGGAGAAGGAAAGAGCATTCATACCTTACTCAAGGGTATTAGCGCGTAAGTGAATGCAATGGATTTGACAAGAATTCTTCAATTCGAGCCGATTATCCATTACTCTACCGTGCCTCACTCGGCAAAGGTTCTCCCGTGGCGAGTGATAAGAGGTTCCGTATAGGATGCAGGTTCGAATCCTGTCAAAGAACGAATATTTTCTATGAAAATTTCTCGGACATTCAGGCCGGTAAATGTTATTTAATACTGTTTATCATAAACAGAGCATTTACTTAAATACTTGTATCTATAAAATAACAACGTTAAACATAAAAATGTCTTTATATATATTATATATATATATATATATATATATATATATATATATATATATATATATGTTGAACACCGGCTTGTAATAAAATCACATAGACTTCAGGTAAGGTTTTTTCCATAGTTTTCTTAAGAAACTATACGTTTACCTATTATACATATAGGTACATACGAAAGACTTTAGCAAAATCATGTGGCTACTTTGATTTGCATAATAAAATCTAACAGTGTGTCTGTACCGTATAGTGCATCCACAGTTCCTACGACGTCAATAAAGTTAAAAAGTTTGATCTGATGTTTTTGCTTTATATATTATGAGATTAATAGTCATCACAGAATTAAGTGATTTCACAAGGAATGAGATTATGTCGAAAAAGGAATATTTGTTAATCAAAATGAATGCCGTTTCCATCATAAGGATAGGGATTATTAATATACCTATACACCCCCCCCCACAAACACACCGAGAGAGGGGCGAATATTTTGTACATACAGATTAACACTGCATGGTGACTGTCAGTTACATGCCTCAAACAATGTAGCGCTAATACACAGCAGGCTAAGTGTATATATATATATATATATATATATATATATATATATATATATATATATATATATATATATATATATATATATATCCTGCGCAAAAAGTAGTAAGACATTTTCTTAAATCAGCAATACCTATTTGCACAGAGCCCGCATAGAGCCCACATGATCGCTTGCAGCGTCAAACTGATAATTACTTAACTAATTTATGTCCACACTGTCTTTATCTACAAACAACTTATCTCCGATATTGAACACTCTTTCCTCATATATATATATATATATATATATATATATATATATATATATATATATATATATATATATAACCATTATTGTAATTTTAGCCTGACATTAGTACAAAGATGCAAGCAATGTGATGGATATTTGCATACAAAATGCACATTAATTTCATTTTATTTCTTTAATATTCTCTAAGGAAGTTTCAAAATTCTTCAGATAAAAACAACGTTTTTTTTTTTTTTTTTTTTAACGTAAGAACGCCGTAAGTTTAACGAGACGCGCGGGAGAAAAACAAGTCGGCTTCTTTCAGTGATAAAAATATTCCCAGCAGTACAACTATTTTGCATCTAAGAATCTTTTTACACGATCGACTATACGGAATGATTTGCTTTAGACATCTTCGTTTATTTTACATATACAAGAAAAAACTGAAGCGTTCGCAGCCTGACCAAGAAAAAAATAAAGAAAATATGCTTTTTGGTCATTTGGGCAGATTCTGAAAGTGAATCAGATTGAGAAATTATCTGTATTTCTTGCAAAAAAATTGATAATTTAAAAAGGATTTCTTCGTCTACATTAAAAAATACATGCATATATTAGCATTATATATATAGCTATATCGCATTTGAGTGCACAACTAAATAGGTCATATTCAAATTCCATTACATACATTATTTATATTATATATACGAGGCGATGCAAAAAAATATATATAGTAAGAAAAACCACAACGTGCGCACAAAACGTATTGTATTGTTTACCTACATTACGTATTGTATTGGTTTATCGACTGTATACTTTTGCAGACGCTGTATATGAGGGTGGACTGAAAAGTTCATAGGCTGACTATGAAGGAGTATTTTTTTTACAGCTGTGAAATCTTGTATGCATTAATTTTAACTATTCTTATTAATAACTACATTGTTTATTTCCAGGTAAACTGATATAAAAAAAGAAGACTTCAAATGTAATGTCTTTATATTGAAAATGGACAAAATTTGGCATCGTGGTGTTATCAGGTACTTGCAGAAAAAAAGGTTTAGCTTCCAAAGAAATTCATGCTAACATGGCTGCTTCATTAGAGAACGATGTTTCAGTTTTATCAACAGTGCAAAAGTGGACAACTGTATTTAAGAGGGGAAGGGATATTCTTGAAGATGACCTCAGGTCTGGACGTCCTGCAATTGCCACCACCGAGGAAAACCTTGTTCCTGTTCACCAGTGATGGATGACAAGCGATTGACTATAAATCAAATTGCCAATGCTATTAGCATATCCCGTGGGAGGGATGAGAATATTCTGCACAATGAACTTGGCATGATGAAGGTTTCTACTCGGTGGGTGCCACGTTTTCTGACACCTGATCAAAAGCGCATTAGGCTGGACACATCACGGGAAAATTTGACATTGTTTGTGGTAGATCCAACTGGTTTCCATGAATGTTTCTCGAAGAGACACCCCATGTAGTGGAAGCACTTCTCACATGCTCCAAAGATGGCCTCAGTTTTGGCGATTCAGAAGGTATTGTGTTTATTGACTACATTCAAAAGAGCCACAGCATCAGTTGAGATTACGATGCCAAATTACTGAGGGTAGTGTGGAAAGCTATCACCACACAACCTTGTTTCATTAGGACAATGCTTAAGCAAATAAGTCCTTGGTTTCAATGGCTGGTGTGTATGATTGCGGCTCTGAACTGGCTGATCATCTGTTTCCCAACTAAAAAAAAATTAATTAATTTTCCCAAAGTAAAATAATAATAATTACATTAAAAATATATCAAGATCAACAATAACATTTATTCACCTTCGTTCATTAGGCATTAAATTTCATCACCTTTGAATTCTCAATAGTTTACCTTGACTTTCACAGTTAGCTTGAAGAATATCTATGAGCGTTCTAAAATTTCAAACTTTGCAAAGGCCCCGACATATTTACTTCTCTTTATAAATACTTGTTACTAAAAATTCTTATATTTACATTGATAAAGTGGATCAGAGGAGGAAACACATCGGCAAAAAAGTTTCATTTTTGCCTTTATTCACCCCCCATATATATATATATATATATATATATATATATATATATATATATATATATATATATGCATAGTGTTATACTGGAACATACCTATTCTATTGTTAATAGACTCTCCCACATATAATAAGTAGTAGTAGTAGCAGTCGCCAGTGAGCTCAGTGAGTTGGTCTGAGTTCAGTTTGAAGTCGGACGACCAGCTGACCGGTTGAACTCTCGGCTTCGGGCGGGGAGGAACCCGAACGAGGCTACGCCGAAGGGCGGATTCTCTTTCGGGGAGGTAAACCGGCCCTGAACCCGTTTATATGGGTTCAATGGGCATATTTTTGGAGATCCCACGTTAAACCGGCCTTGTGCCACATGATGCCCTCGTGGTGGGGTGACTAAATATCCTCAGTGAGTTGGTCAGTCAGTCGATGTCGGACATTAAAGTATCAACCACCACAACCAGATTGCTGTGTCATTAACTATTATTTCAAGTTCCTAAAGTTTTGTACGTCGAACCTTTTTAGGACCGACTTAGTGAAATACAAGCCTCCACTGTGAAACTACTCTACAACACATATATGATGAAAATAGTTTATTATATTAAGTGGAAAAAGTGCTCCATATCAGACATGTCAGAGATAGAGCGTATGTAAATATAAATATAAATATATAGCCTGAAGATTGCTTTGAAATATGAAACAAACTATTGCATCTTGGTGTTGACCTCAATGTTCACATTCTTGTATATATATATATATATATATATATATATATATATATATATATATATATATAGTTTCATTAAACACGGTTGACAAGGTATTCCGCTTAAGTTTTTTTTTTTAATTTTACTTGTGTTCTTATAATTTTCTTCTTTTCTGGACATAAATTATTTAGAATTTGTCCGAATGTTTTGTATGTCTAAGCGCTTTCGGCTATACTTTTAGCCACTATCAAGGATGATTTTATTTTTACTTTAGCTGAATGTATGGATTATTTTATGTATGTATCTAGAGTTATAAGAATTTTCTATTTTTTAAACATGGTCAGCACATTGTGGCCGTGTTGATAGTTAATATTATTGAGTGTTTGCTTTTTTCTTTTTATTAATAATGCTTCCAAAATCTTTATACTTTTGTGCATGTGGATGAGGTTGTTATATTTGTACTGTCTATAAGTATCTTGCGGACAGATTTTGGTAGGTTTCTATGTGTATTTAAATGAGACCTAATTGAGCTGTGTTCAGAGAGACGTAATGTGAGTCTTCATGTTAGGCATGTTGTAGTACATCCAATAAAATTATTTACGAACTTGGATTAGTCAGGAACACCGTTCCTTAAAGGACATGTGAATTCGTATATATATATTGGTTCGCTGTAAATTGGATCTTTTCAGTCGCCTTTAATGAAACTTATATAAAAGAGGGATTGCTGCCCAAATACACAATTACTATATATATATATATATATATATATATATATATATATATATATATATTAATTTTACGTTTCAGGGGACAAAAGGAATCCCAACGGGTATACAAACCAGTGAAAAAAACCGATGCAGATCTGCTCACCAACATATCAAGAAAGGGAAGCGACGAATCAACTTCATTTTCCTGTGTAAATTTTAAAGCTGGATGCATATTATTAAGGGACACTAGAAATTGGTCCGCTTTAATCTCGTTATCGAAGAGACAAAAAGTGCCATCGACGTAACGGCAATAAACGTCAGGTTTATTAGATTTTAATAACGCACTCTCTTCTTGGAACCCAACAAAGATGTTTGCTAAAATGGGGCCCAAGGGGAGCCCATCGAAACACCATCAATCTGCCTGTATATGATGCCGTCAAAACTGAACTTATATATATATATATATATATATATATATATATATATATATATATATATATTATTATGATTGTATTTTTAGTGTAAGGAATTATAATCGTTTCATGTTTTAATAGTATGATTGTACTTCAGGCGATGGTCAGTGTCTGGTGATAAAATGACTTTTAAGGAATTTTAAAAACAAATTGTTAACTCTTTTCTGAGAGTTAAATCCCTTAGAATAAAACTATAATCATAATGTATAGCTCAACTTTGTGCTGAGCACTTCTGCAAAAGTAAATGCTACGAACTACTACATGTGTTCTTTCACTCATTTGGGTATATATATATATATATATATATATATATATATATATGTGTGTGTGTGTGTGTAAATTTATCTCTGTTAGTGTGAGTGTCTGTAAAACTTAGGGATTATAAATGCATAAATTAAAAAGTAAATTTTAACTTTAACCCCGGGTATCATCCCTAAAATGCATTACACAACGTGTAGGATGCAAATTCTGTCTATTTCACACCAAAGTCATTCGCGTTCGAGTCGAGTTGGAGGCTAAGATTTCAAGTGCTCACCATCAAGGCCGGCTGAATTGCCATCTTCTACATAATTTACATTTTTCGGACTGTTGTCCTCCTCATTATTGCCATATTCACGACGTTTCGGCCGTTGTACGCCTCGGCCTTCTTCAGGCGATTGGAGTCTTCGTGGCAACGTTTTCTTGGCTTAATAAAACCTGTTCTGAAGGAATCTCGGGAAAGTGTTTTTGTCACTTTTTCATATTTCTTTACATCTATCATTGGCATTTTGTTTGAAACTCGCTAGTTAGTCCATCTTTTGCATAATTAATCATTGTATTTCAGTTCATTTCTTATCTTATACTAGTTACATATCGGTCCCTTCGCTGATAGCAAGAGGATAAAATTTCAAATCTGAATGGTTTATCACATTTCCCAGGGTAAGTCAAAAATTATCCGCACTTTCGCTCTAGACATTAGTCCGGATAATTTTTGTTTTATTTTCCCTCGTAAAATACAGGATTTATTTAAAATATATCCAGTTTTAATACATGAATCATAAATAAATATATCGCAAATTTCTGTTCAGCGTAAGGCTTGTTTCCACTGATTAATAACTTTGATGACCAAACAAAAATAGTCCCTCAGAACAAAAAAAAGTTTAAAAATCAGATGTCATTATTATGTTAAATTATTTCCAATTTGTTTATATCTATTTAAATCTATCATTGTCAGTTTGTCCATATCTGGCTTGTTAGCTGAATTTTTAAAAAAAATAATTTATCATTGCAATTCATTTCTCATATTATAAAATATTTCATTAATGATCTTAATAAACGTAAAGCGTCACCTAATACAGAGTGCATTTTCGTTTCTTTTTAAATAAACAGAGTTAACTTTGAATGCAACATCAAACTACATTAATTTTTTTGTAAATAGAGAAAATGGTTGCGTACTTTTTCCTTATTTTTCCTTTAAACAAATTAAAAATTTAAATAAACAACCAAAATATTTGACATCTCACCTTCAAAGGAAATACTTACCATATAGAAATGAAGGGGAAAGTACCTCGAATTAAAAATGAAATCCCAGGAGAGACAAAAAGAGGGAAAATGAAAAGGAATACAGAAGTGAGAAAAAGATAGATAGATAGATAGATAGATAGATAGATAGATAGATAGTGTGTGTGAGAAAGATAAAATGAAAAGGTAATAATAATAATAGAACGAAATAAGGGAAAAGAGAAAGAAATGAGTAAAAAAAAGTGGGCTAGAAGGAGATAGAGGGTGAGTGAGGAGGAAATAAGAAGAAATCGTCAAAAGCAGAAAGCGATAGAAAGAGATACAAGAGAAGAGATAGTAAAGAACAGAGAGAGAGAGAGAGAGAGAGAGAGGGGGGGAGTAAAGAAAAGAGAAATGTAGACCGTGAATAGAAAAAAAAAACGAGAAAAAGAGAGACGGGAAGAGAAAGTGAAAGAGAAAGATCTTCATGACGTATGTGTTAACCAATCGTAAAATGCTTTTCAAATATTGCATTAAAGTGATGTTGTAATGAAGCGTAACCGAACAAACAGGAAGTTAGCCATTCGAGATATGGCGAGACAAGTAAGATCTTCGGTATAGATTTCTGCCATTTGCTGAGATATGATTACTGACATTAAAGACATTGACTTTGATATTCTAACGAAGGGAATATTCAAGTATTTTATGAACACTCTGCACACACGCACACGCACGAAGGAAAATGATATTCTTATACAACACAAAGACAGAAAATTAAGAAGTCTTTAAGAATCGCTTCTTAACCGTCTTCTTTTTAATCAACTCTTTTCACCACAAGCAAGGTAATAAAGCCACTAAGACTGTTATAGTGAAACACACCTATTCTATAGTTAATAGACTCTCCCACCTATAATAAGTAGGAGTAGTAAGAGTAACGTGGGAGTCGGTCAGTCAGTCGACTGGCTGATTGGTTGAACTCTCTGCCTTCGGGCGGGGAGGAACCCGAACGAGGCTACGCCGAGGGGCGGAGTCTCGTTCGGGGAGGTAAACTGGCCCTGAGCCCGTTCATACGGGTTCAATGGGTATATTTTTGGGTCGAGCCCACGGGCTCGGGAAACTCACAATAAATAACCGACCTTGTGTCACATGCTGCCCCAGTGTGTGTATGTGTGTGTGTGGGGGGTTACTGAATATCGTCGGTCGGTCAGTCGACTGGCTGATCGGTTGAACTCTCTGCCTTCGGGCGGGGAGGAACCCGAACGAGGCGACGCCGAAGAGCGGATTCTCTTTCGGGGAGGTAAACCGACCCTGAACCCGTTTATACTGGTTCAATGGGCATATTTTTGGCCGAGCCCACGGGCTCGGAGATTCCACGTTAAACCGGCCTTGTGCCACATAATGCCCTCGTGGCGGGTGGGGGGGTGACTAAATATCGTCGGTCGGTCAGTCAGTGAGTCGATGTTGGACGACAGTTAGTCGAATACTAAAGTATCAGCGACCGCAACTAGATTACTCTGCGTTATACCTATTATATCAAGTTCCTAACGTTTTGTACGTCGAACCTATTTTAGGACCGACTTAGTACTAATTCAAGCCTCCACTGCGAAATCACTCCACAACAAAGACACAGGAGGGTTATTGGGTGTGAAAGAATATAAGAAAAAGAGAAAAAAATTATTAAGGAGCAAGAAAAACAAAAGAACAGGAACTTGAAAGACAGAATATAACGATTGACAATGCATTTAAATTTTTGAAAATCTTCGATGTAAGAGATCAGTGTATGTTTCGACCCGTTGAGGGTCTTTTTAATGTTGGCAATGATATTCAAACGGTGAAACAAAAATAATTTAATGCATTCAAATATTCGAGAGATTTTATTCTATGCGTCGTGTCCCTTCAGGACATTTTCGATCATGTCTCTCCACAATTTCTCATCTTTTGTAGCGCTTAGCAATGTTTATCTTTTTTTGTATTATTCCTCCCACTCTCTTTTCTATCGTTCATTTACACAAGTTTATTACGTATGTTACTCTCTGTTTTCCTCTGCCTCTCTTGCCTTAAGTATATTCTGTGTGTGTCAAATTCTCCAAGCCCTCTTTCCTCATTATTTGTAATAGATATTTCAGCTGTCGCTATCTGATTATAAGCACAAGAGTCTGTTTTGTTTCCTCTTTTCTTTAAAACTTCCTAGTTATTCACATGTTCCCTCGATGGTATTCTCAGTATTCTTCCGTAGAACCACATGTCTGTTGCTTCAAGCTCTTTTTCATTTTGAAGGAAATTTTTGGCATTCACAGTCCGATCACAGGATTGTTATGTGATAGCAGTTGAGCATGTTTCTATCTAAATTTTCCGGTTTCTCACTAACCTCTTAGTAATTTTTCTTAGCTTTTGGAAGGCAAATTTTGATATTCCAATGCACTTTCGGTTTTAGGGGTCACATTTTCCGTCATCTAACACTTCCCAGATATTTCAATTTCTTTAAGAACTTATGCTGACCAAAAATAAAATATCTCCCAACGAAGAAAATCTTTACCTATTTTTACGATCAACATATGAAATTATAGATTTTATCTGGGTTTGAATCCAGACCGCTGGTGCCGTTGAGAAACAACGCATTGATCGAATCGGGAGCACGGTAGTGGTGAAAAATATGAACGAGCAGTCACTTAGACATCCCAATCTAACATCGTTAAACAAAGCTGCTACAATCATTGTCATCCCTGACTGGGACCAATCAATCAATTTATACATGGCATAGAGAAAGAGTATGTCTGCCTTCGTGTGTCAGGTTTCTTGTATTTATATTTGTTAAAGCCATTGGCAGTGAAAGACGTGTTTAGAACGTTGAATGGCATTTCCTCTTTTTTTCGCCTTTGACACACTAATCTAGCAAAGAGATTTTGTCCGTTATTTCTTCAGAGTCACGCACACGCCGCACACACACATGTATGCGTATATATATATATATATATATATATATATATATATATATATATATATATAAAAAAAAAGAACAGTAAGATATATAATCCGGTGTTCTTATAGGTATTTTTTATTTTTACAAAATAGTGCTCGATGTAAATTTACAGAGCATTAATATTATAAATTAATTGATTTAAAATATGTTTTTTTTCCGCTACACAGTTCTAACCATGTTTCAAAAATGGAAGCTAAAAGCCACGAATTTAATTTTGCGATTAAATTACATTCGTGGCTTTTAGCTTCCATTTTGAAACATGGTTAGAACTGTGTAGCGGAAAAACCATATTTTAAATCAATTAATTTATAATATATATATATATATATATATATATATATATATATATATATATAAAGAGACAGAGAGAGAAAAGAGAGAGAGAGAGAGAGAGAGAGAGAGAGAGAGAGAGAGAGAGAAACAGACAGACAGAAAGAGAAAGATACAGAGAGATACCCCCACCGTCGGTTTTTCGCTTTTTTGACCTGAATTCGATCGGAATTTCATTCGAATTCATATTGAACCTAAATTCCAATTCACTTACTGATATATGTTTCTATATTCGAAAAAAAAATAATAATCCCAAAATTAATCATAGATGAATAAGCATAGTATAGATCTGCACACCGCACACGCCTGATATTTGTGTATCCTAAAATGTCAAGGCGTCGTCAATGAATGCCGCGTCCCAAGTTCTAGGACATAAGTTTTGAATTATGAATATAGTTGACAGAGTTTGCATGTAGCCACATTACCTCTTCCACAAAAGATGCCATCTTGCATTGTAAATGTCCCTTATATAGAAATACATCTCAGGAACGCGAATTTGGAAAAGGGGGCATTCTCTAAATATTGGAAAGAACGCAACTAATTCAATTTGGTATCCTGAAAAAGAGTTTATTTTAATAAGCAGCTTGTTATCCTATCATCAACGTATATATTTCTTCAAGAGAGAAAATATGTAAAAAAAATATATATATATATATGGTCCGGTGCTACTGCTATATATTTAGAAATTCTTGATAAAATCCAAAGAAGAATCAGCAATATTATTGGTCCTGACCTGGTGTCTCGGCTTCAGTCACGTTTCCATCGCCATAATGTGCCTTTTCTATAAATACTTTTATGTTAATGTTCGAAAGAACTCTCCGTTATGGTATCTAGCCTCGAATGGCAACAAGTTATCACCAGTTTACAGTTTAATTGGTTAGATGTAACCGTAAGTTCTATGCTGACAGTTTCTTTTCTCGCATTTCTTGCTTGTGGAACGCTTTTGCGGCTCCATGCTTTCCAGCCAACTTTGATCTTCAAAAATGTAAATGCAATATCAAACGTTATCTACTGTCTTTTTGATTACTCTTCTTCTATTGATCTCAGTCCTTAATAATGTTTCTCTTTTCTTCTTTCACACTCAGTAGCCTCTTGTGTTTTAGTGGCTTTATTACCTTACATGGAGCGAAATGATTAAAAAAAATGTCATTGATATATTGCAAAAAAAGAGGACTGATATATCACAAAGTTTATTTAAAAGCTTGTTTTTTTTAACTCATCATCAATTTACATATTTTCTCTTTTAAAACAGAAAAAATAATTTATTTATTTTCATGTGTAATGTTGATGTGTGAATAAAATAACGGTTAAGGGCGACTAAAGTGGGATTGGCGTAGCGAGTTCAAATTCCAGTCGAGGCTCGTACGTTCACTTTCCTGCATATAGTCTTCGAAAGATATGAAGTCATCTCTTCATCCACCCCACCCCCGCAGATAAGGGTTAAAAGTGTAGCTGCTTGGTAAACAGTCTAGGTGAAAATCTAAATTAATTACCGGTTGGGTGTGGGACTAGTAGTTCAACCCAATAAAAAACCTACTTGTTGCAGAAACCATTTATCGTGGCGAGGCCTTTGTTCTATACTCAAAACGGTTTACAATAAGATATATAACATCAAAATAAAACACAAAATTTAATTCTAGTTATTTTTTAAGAATAAATTTCACAAACAAAGAACGGAAACAGATTTATGACTCAGTCTAAAGAAAAAAAATGAAGAAAATACAAGGTCCCAGAAATTTAGACGGAACAAGACGGGCGGGAAATTGTAAGAATTTAAATAAATAGGGTTCCTTCAGTGCAAAGCGAGACCAATGTTCCAAAGATCAGTTTTACATTAAGTTGTCTTGAGAGTTATAACAGGCTTATAAAATTTTGTGGGGAAATTGGATGATTTGATGAATTTTAAACAGACTTTGTGTACTGAATTAAAAAAAAAACAAAACTATTTTACACTATTAGCCATATTCGTCCTACTCCAGAATCTAATATCCCAAGTTAAAAAAGGTCATGAATGGGTTAGATCACTGTAATTCGGAAGAAAACTAAATACTCATTTGAGGCTTAAACATAATCATTGTGTGAGATAAAACAGTTTCTACAATGCGGGAGAAATATAACACAATAAGTGATTAAAATTAGAATATCGAGAGCAACTGGTAGGCATGACAAGAACTTTCCCTTATTCGAACGACTAATGTAATGAAGTATATCTCCACTGCAAAATTGTCTCATTGACTAATGCAGTGAGGGCTGTACATCATAGGTCTTGTGCCAGACAAAGCTAAGCGTAAAAACAAAGACAAAAAAAAAAACAAAAAAAAAAACAAAAAGATAATATTGACTTGGAAGCCTTTTTCTGAGAATTTGTTACAGGTGAATGCAAGCGAAAATTTAATTGTTTATCCAGGTTTGGTCGGGAATATTTGGCCGTGAGACTGCTATTATTCTCACAGAACTGGCACGACTGACAATGAAACACCACCATACCATCTTTGTACAGAGTATAAACGTTACATTAATGATGGGAATATACTTTTGCTGTTATCGGTAATCTCCGTTTTTTCTTCTTATCGTTGGTCATCCATACTTCAACTGTTCTCCTGAGAGAAGCTCGTAAATTTAAGTCGGGTAGCAACAGCATTGCATAAGAAAAGTTGATTGAATACCCCACTTAACATTTTAACTAAGTTGACATTAAAGAGATACGCACTAAAAAGAAACATTTTTCACTATAAGTAAAAAAATATAATAACGTTTTTCAAAACCCAATTAAGTAATAATTAAATTGATTATTAACGAAAAAAAAAAACAGTTCAGTAATGATTAAACTGATTAGCTTTCGTTGGATCTTATAATTCTATATAAGATGAAATACTTATATCAAGAGATCAATCGTTGAAGATCAAAAATAATTTTAGAAGATAAAACCCGCTTTATGTATGCAAAATTCATTTTAATTTATATCACTACATCTATGGCATTTCCTTATAATTACAACTAAATTTAATACTTCAAAAAAGGTCTGTCAATATTTCTGAGTATTTTAACTATTTACGTTTCGGCTGCTATACGCTCTGGCTTTCTTCAG